>JAFBJU010000601.1:138303-225676 GCA_016785305.1 Colistium nudipinnis
TAATAATAATAATAATATATTATTATTATTATTATTATTATTATTATTATTATGTGGACCCACCTGCTGATGGACATGGCTAAGATAACCGGTTGCCAGCCTGATTTCAGGACTTCTCTGACCGGTGCAGAGCGGCAGGCCACGCTGAGCCAGGCCGGGACGAGAAGCAGCCAGAGGGCGCACACCATGGGGGGCAGGTACCACACGTCTGTGGCACAGAAAACACAGGAATATAGTATGACATCTGAAAATAATGGGTATGAGTAAAGATATCCTAAAAGATGGCCTGCTGAATTAAACCTGGAGTCTGCTGCCCTCCTCTGGCCGCGGAGGGGAATTCAGTTCATCATAAATCAGTTTTTTGTTCATCCTTTTTAGGTTAAGGCACATTTAAAAAAAAAAATAATAATAATAAAAAAAAATCCTGTGGCACACAAAAATGACAAAATGATACATTTAAGCCTACTACAGCATATTCAGTATATAATGACAATTTAGTGTCTGGATTAGTTCATCCTCTCTGTGTGAAACCTGGGCTTGTTTAGAAATGATTTGCATGAACTAAATAATAAATGGACCAATTAGTGAAAATTGGATAATTTGCACAGTGGTTGAAAATCACTGCTCAAAATAATCCATTTTTATGACACAAACTGATCTAAATTCAGTTTAAACAGTCAAGTGCCTCTACATGTGTTAAAAGGGAATCAGCACTTTTCCTGATATGCGTGTGACCTCTGACCTCTGTAGCAAAAGAAGAAGCTGCTGACCCCGGCGAGCACGGACAGCGTGATGACGTCCCCCAGGCTGGCGGCGATAGGCGTGGCCACGTTATCGGGGTTGATGCCCACCTTCCTGGAGCCGATGATCACCGCCACCATCACCAGACCTGATGGAGCACAAGGCACCAGACTTGATGTGGCTCAGAAACTCTCCGTGGTGCATCACTCTGACTCTGTGTAAAAATATATATATATATATATATATATATATGAAAAAAAGGTCTGACCCAGAGACAGAGCAGCGATGAACGCGGTGGTGACGCTGCTGGCGCACAGGATGGACGCCTGGATCACGTCCACTCCTCCTCGGGTCAGAGAGCCGAGGCCCACCGCTGCCACCGCTGCCAGGAAACCCACAACCGTGGCCTGGACCTGGTGGACGACACAAATATGTTTTATAGACACAAAAGCAAAAACACGATCAGGTCTGTGAATTCAAAAGTGTGTCGTTCATTTTCCCGGATTTGAGGAGTGCGTGTGCGGGTGTGTGTCACCTGAATGAGAGCCAGATTACACAGCACCATGCTCCACTGCTGCTGGGCCTCGTCCATCTGGCCCGTGTTGGCCTGTGGACGTACAAAAAAAAACAAAAAAAACAAGCTCAGCCGCACGGGAGGGATGACGATAATTTCGTCTCTGAGAGTCGCGTTCCCACTCACGGCTGTGGACAGTCTGGATGCCAACGTCATCTCCAGATTCCCCTTCAGCCCCACCAGGGCTGGCACCAAGATAAACACCTCTGAGATCTCTCTGAACACGTCCCAGTGCTGAAACGCACGCGCACACACACACACACACACACACACACACACTGGTGATAAATAACATCTGATTTTTTTTTTTTTTGCCATGATTTTTTACTTTCCAGAGGACAATATCAGCAACATTGTCCCATATTTAAATTCACACAATCTCCTGGGTCAACATTGAGACTACATTACCCACAAGGCAAGGCGGCTACAAGCTGATATGATGGACATTTTCCACACGGCTCACTTTTTTTCAAATGGCTGTCGCAGCCCGTTACGCACCCCGACGATGGATTGATTGATTAATGCTCATAATGCCACATATTTGCATATTGCTCAGATTTGTTATGCGTTTTGTATTCGGGCACAGAAGGGATTTAATTTCCCCAATACTTCTGCACACATGACAAAATAATCACACAAAGGTCACATTTTATCATCTGAATCCTATTCCTCCATCAACACACGGAGAAAAAGGTCAAACTCCACAGTGCTAGGGGATTATGGGTAAAAAAAAATCCTCAAAACACGACCGAGCTTAAACTACCCACGTACTCACAGTATGATGATTCAAAAACCTATAAACTACTCATTTCCATACTTGCACTGTGTCCATGAGTATCCCGGCTGCCACCATGCCCAGACCGGAGACCAGGTAGGGCAGCAGGACCTGCGCCGCCATGCCCCACGCGCTCTCGGGCGGGACGGCCTGCGCCCAGCGCGTCTCTCTGCAGGTGAAGCCCCGGAGCTTGTTCCCATGGAAACGCAGCTCCAGAGCCAGGTGGGTCACCACCATGAGCCGAGCCCTGCTAACCCATCCCTGGGAGAAACACAGTCCTGCTGGAGGAGCCGGTGAGGAGGAGGAGGGGGACGGTTTTAACTGTGACACCAAATCGGAGCCCAGCAGGATTTTAGGGTGTTGAAGATGTTAGGATGGTTGGGACGAGGATCTTCGGTCGACGAGCTTGTTGTGACCTTCACCGAGGCAAAGGACCTGTGCAAATGGTGAACTTGAATGGAACTCACAACCACACAACACTACACACACACACACACACACACACCCACCCACACACAGTTCCACTTGAAAGCAGGTCTGTGAGGCCTCTTCTGACACCCTGCAACTGGCAGACCTCCACATACACACACACAGGCATGGACTCACACAATACGCACACACACACACACACACACACACACACGCACGCAAACACACACACCAGCTCGCCTCACGCCTCGCTCTTCAGCAGACGTGCTGCCGAGGCGGAGCGCTGGAAGCCGGGTCTCTCCCGGGGCCTGAAGAAGGTCCAGGTCCTGTGGGACAGAGACGTCCAAAAGGCCAGCAGCTTCTTCTCCGCTCTGCTGTGCTGCTGCTCCTTCTTCTCCTCCTCCTCCTCCTCCTCCTCCTTCTTTTTCTTATCCTTCTCTTTCTCCTCCTCCTCCTCCTCCCCGCCGTGCCGGTGCCCCTTGTGAGCTTCACCACTGTGGAGCCCCTTCCTCATTTTGGACAGAGGAATGCCGGGATGCCCGTCTGAGACTGTTCTGCTCCTCCTGGTGCTCCTCCTGGTGCTCCTCTCAGATCAGAGGATGCTGCGGCTGTGCTCCTCTCTCTCGTCCCGGCTGTGACGCACAGCCGGCAGCGGCAGCAGGTTTTTGGAACCCGTCACCAACACGTGGTGCTGCTGGGTGTGAAGGACACGTCCCAACACTGGACCTGGACCTTTTTTCTTACATGTCACGCTTCCTGTTTGGCATATTCTTAATATTCCGTGCGTCACTAATAACTGTCCACCGTTTATAATCTATAGTCTCCAGCTAGTCAGACAGGAATAGGATGCTGTGTTCTTGGGTTTGACCTCTGCTCCTCAAGCTTCTGCATTATTATGCAAATGAGTGCAAATGAGTGCAAGCAAGAACACCCCCACACACACACACACACACACACACAGTGACTCAGGTAGAAAGTGTCCTTGAGACATGTCCCAGGATGGCTGTTCCGCAGCCTGCAGCTCCCCCCTCCGACCAGCGGCTGTTACTTTGAATATGAAGCAACAGCTGTGATATGAGGATTGAAACCAACTGAATTCATCTGTGGAGGAAGGAGAGTTTCTTTTTTGTTTTGTTTTTCTCCCGAGATACTTACGACAAATAATAATCAGCAGCAGCTCTATTGTCCAAGTGGTGATTGAAATATAGAGTAAAAAACAAACAGGTATTTGTCTCCTGTCCAAATGTGAACCTTGTTGTAATGACTCTCAGTGGACTGTGTAAAAAAATAATAAAAATAAAATAAAATAAATGAAAAATCTACTCAAAACTCAAACTTTATTTCCAAATCCACTTTCTCAAAAAATCCACTTTCATTCCATTTTTTCGTCTCTGCCCAGAGTTCCGCACTCAATCAGTGCCTCTCCACTCACCTGCGTGCACACCTGCTCCCCATTCCCAATCATCACCGCCCTGCTATTTAAGCTCCTGCTCCACCCTCACACTCACTTTCCAAGCTCTCAAAAGTTTTCTGTTTTTCTTGGTTATTTGTGCCCCTCTGTTATTTTTTAAGCCAGTGTGTGTCCAGGCCCTGCCCAGGTGCGTTAGTGTTGGTCCTGTATGCCACTCTTCTCACATATCTGTGCTTGTAAGCTGCAGATATGTCATATGTGAGCTACCCTGCTTCATTTCCACCACCTGTTTATTTGTTCCCACGGGGGCCAGGTCACCCCACCCAGCTGCTGGGTCACTGTGACCACAGTGCATTCACCTCCGGGACACCGGGGGACAAACGTTGGACCTGCTGTCCGATTGAAGCAGTCAAGTGGAATAATTATCAGATTTTTTTTTTTCAGAAATTGTCTCCCGATCATCATCTCACTGCGTAATTTACTTTACTTTATAACCTGGGATGAAACGAAAATGTCATGGATGGGAACGGTTGGCGGTGTAGATAATTCCCGACGCGCTACAGACCTGCACCCGGTCCAGCATCATGCCGGCCGTCACCATGCCCAAGCCGGCCAGCAGGTAGGCAGGCAGCACCTGCAGCAGGAGGGTGCTGGACGACTCTCCGGACGCCGTGTGGAGCTTCTCCTCCTCCATCTGGGATCTGTGGTCATCCCCCCCCCCAAAAAAAAGCTGCAGTGTTTGCCTTTCAGTCAGGAAAGAGTGGGTGTGTGTCTTTTTGATGCTGCAAGGCCGTGATACGTGTCGTTATCTCATCTGTCACACAGGTGACCACTGAGAGCCAGGATATCATTTCAGATACAGACAACATAAAATGAAATAAAAAATGGAACCCTTTTCTCACTTCCCCAATGACTCAACCACATATGATGTATGAAAAAAAAACTACTAAAGTAATTGATCATAATGATAAAGAAATCAGATGATTTTGAATGCCTTTTCGAATGTATTTCTGAAAATACTAAATACAAACTAAAAACACCCA
The DNA here is from genome assembly GCA_016785305.1 of Colistium nudipinnis. NCBI lineage: Eukaryota > Metazoa > Chordata > Actinopteri > Pleuronectiformes > Rhombosoleidae > Colistium > Colistium nudipinnis. Next base: position 143,277 of record JAFBJU010000601.1, read on the forward strand.
ATAGGCATTAATTATGCTAATATATCATCAGCATAATCACCCACCAGGGCACATAATTCCTTTCATATAGCCAATTCTGATTTGTATGAGCTCTAGCTGATGCTGATAGTACTACAATTAAAACATGATATGATGATACTTTTTTTTTTTATTCAACACGACTTGACAAAAATACGTTTTTGTTCCCTGTCAGCTGCTGATATTTATAGCCACTGGTGGTATAGAGATAGAAGCAGGAAAGGCTTCTTTCAGAAAACAGAGAGACAGAGCTGCTATAAATATTCCCTCTACACCTCCCAGCCCCGCTCAGGGTCTCATGTTATATGTCAGGGGCCGAACTGTGAAGGGTGAGGTGAGCCCACCGGTGACTGACTGCTGTGTTTTGTGTGCGGCATTTAATTCAATTTATGCATTTTTTTTTCACCAAAGATATTGTGCGTGTGTTGGGGAGATTCTTGGTTTCCTGAGGACGCCTCCACTCATCCGGTTGCAGTTGGCTTCATAGAATCTTCCAGACTGTGAGCAAGGTCGTTATATGATACAACACAACCGGCACAACACACGTCTGCTGCACAGGTTTGATTCTTATTCGACAAGTTTGGCTTGGATTTTGTAATATTGTTGATTATTTCACAAAAAATCCTGTTTTATCTGGAAGTTGGTTATATTATTGTGGAACCCGGGGGCATTTGCATTTGAAGTAAGGAAAAACAAATGAATTATTTTTTATTTAATATTTAAATTGTTATTTTTGAAATTATAAATATTATTATTTATTATTTATTATTTATTATTTATTATTTATTATTTATTATTTATTATTTATTATTTATTATTTATTATTTATTATTTAGCTTGGGTTTTGTAATTTTGTTGATTATTTCACAAAAAATCCTGTTTTATCTGGAAGTTGGTTATATTATTGTGGAACCCGGGGGCATTTGCATTTGAAGTAAGGAAAAACAAATGAATTATTTTTTATTTAATATTTAAATTGTTATTTTTGAAATTATTATTATTATTATTATTATTATTATTATTATTATTATTATTATTATTATTATTATTATTATTATTATTATTTATTATTATTTATTATTCATTATTCATTATTTATTATTTATTATTTATTATTTATTATTTATTATTTATTATTTATTATTTATTATTTATTATTTATTATTGCTTGGTTTGTTTCTCAAGGAGATTTCCTGTTTGGGAACATGGCTGACACTTGTACTAAAAATCATCAGAAAGGTTCTGGTGAGAGGAGCGGCCTCCAGCTTCAGTGGTCCGGCGGCCAGTCCTCCACCAACACTAAAACCTCCACCCTCCGTCTTCGGGATCTGTACGATCCCAGACCTCAGTCCCCCAAAGTTCCTGTTCCCATCCGCCCTCCGGCTCCCAGGGCCCCCCCGGTGAAGGAGTCCACTTTAAAACCCAGCGTGCCCACCGAGCCTCCGGTGAAAACCATCATGAGGAGGCGAGCCCAGTCTCTCCCTTCGTCCGCGGAGAGGAGGAGGAAGGAGAAGCACAAGAGTCTGCAGGTGCGCTTCGTGGACTCACGGGGTCTGGAGCTGGAGGAGGTGAAGGTCTTCAAAGTTCAGGAGCACCCGATGGTTCCCCAGCACGTGACCTTCAGATTACTGATGAGCTCTGAAATGGCTTATGGGAAAACGCGGGAGCTTTCACTTCCTTTTTTTAAAGCATGTTTTCCCGAGCATGTTGGCAACGATCCGGACTTCCAGCGGCGCCTGAGTTCTCAGAGTGTGTGTCTGCAGCGGGTTGTGTGTTCAGAGCAGGGCATCACAGGAACCATACAGGTACTCAACTTAGCATTTGAGAAGGAGGTGACGGTGCATTACTCCTTCACCAACTGGAGAACACAAGCGCGGGCAAATGCATGCTGGGTATCGAGCGTGAACGAAGGGTGTGACGTGTTCCGGTTCCGTCTGCCCGTCCCGCCCTTCATCCTGCAGCCCGGAGCCATTTTGGAGTTTGCCGTACGTTACCGCGTGAGAGGGACCGATTACTGGGACAATAACGAGGGACTCAACTACAAACTGTCCTGCCACAGCTACAAGGTGAAGGTGCCACGGGAGTGCGAGGACAGCATGCTGCACTTCACCTGAATGTCCACACGGGGGCGCTGAAACACCTGCACACAGAGACTTAAAAAATACTCAAAAATACTACACAGTACTGCCTTGCTTCATTATAAGAGTCGGTGGCATGTATTTACTTAACTCCACTAGGCTGGTCACACTTTACATTTAAAATGTTGAAGTTGATTTAAAAATTAATTAGGAGTGTTCCAAGTAGGCAACTGGACTCGTTAGGGTTAGGCTTAGGCTTATCCTTATTCATTTTGAACGAACTGGTTGGAAAGATCAGGTTTTTATCGTCTGTGGGATGAATACCTAATTAAAGGATCATTAAGTTAATCCAGTTTCAGGTTTTTGGTTTCAGATGAGTCCGGGTGTAAATAAGGGCTCGTTAACCCTCCAAAAATAAGTCAGGCCGTGACCTCATTCCTCTGGAGCTTGTTGTCTTTAGGAGAATGACATGTTGAGGTGTTACGGTGTGACTGGTCCCCCTCAGAACCTCCGTCTGACCTTTAAAGCCGAAAGTTTCCACTCACACAAGTGCCCAGATTCCACAGAGCTCTCTGGCAGGCCAGTGCATTCTACCCTGCAGATGTACGACATGGCACCCAGAGATTTTAATGCACAACACATCAACACCCTGATCCACACATTCAAACAGGAGCTATGGATTCCATTTTTTTTATGTTGGAATATAATCAGGACGTCAGTATTTGAACTAGTTTTAAGAATTCTACTAAAATAAGGTGACCTTCTCACTTCAAAAAAATAAGATTTCTCTCCATGAATGTTGAAACAATATTTTTTCCTGATTTTTGTAAATGATGTAAATACTTATTTTTTACTAACTACATAGTTGATTTGACTATGACCTTTGACCTCTCTCTCCAGGAAAATGTTGAGGCATTTACGTATCGCAGTTATGGGACAGGAGGTGGCGCCCTAGTTCAAATTTAAGACCCTGCAGGTGCAAACAGTGGTGGATGTATTCAGGCTTTATTAAGACTCTATTATAAGTAAACAAATTGCATTCTAAATGTATCAACTATAATTAAGAAATACATTTTAGTAGGCTTAAGTAAAAAGTATTTTCAATACAGACCCCTTTTGTGCCTTTTGTATTATTTAAAAAATAATAATACTATTTAAATGATATGGCATCACCTGCTAAACTACAACATATATATTTAAACCTCTAAAATACTATTGCAAATACTCCTTATCTTATAAAAACACCATATATGTATTATTTATGTTTTTTATGCTTTTTATAGTCCGTTTTAGGTATTTTATATGTTACAGGTTATTTTTTTGGCAAATGACTGAATTATATTATTAATGTACTCCTCATACATGATATGGAAGATCTTAATCTGAAAACGAGCAGATAGACCAAAAAGTGATTTACTTTTCTCCACCAGCGTGGATTATTGATTCCTGAGAGCATAAAGGAATAGTAAATTAATAAAAAATAAACAAATCTGCTTTTAATAGCTTAGCTCTTTTTCTAGAAATGAGATTAAAATTTCCACAGCAATGACATTTGTATTACGTTCCAAGCCCTCTGAGGCGAAGTGGGTCACTTGTCCCACTGTATTGGTCGTTATGGACCATGGTGCATGAGGGCATGGGCATGACGGCGAGCCGCCAACACACACACACACACGGCCTGTGTTCGGGGGCTGTCACCCTGCGTTTGTTGTCGGCAGTTATATAAGAAGGCTCCATGTTCCGGGGGCCCAGAGGATGCTGGGAGGTGACGTTTGCTCCGGGGACTGGCCGGGATGGAAATGGAGAAACTGGTGCATCCTAATGTGTTCCCAGTGATTAGGTTACATCACCCAAACTCCATCATGGCCCCGGAGGCTGATGGAATAAAATAACTGTCACACACACACACACACACACATACACATTATTCATTCATCGCTAGTCTGGAGCTCATTTCCGCTTATGAAGATCTATTTGTAGAAACAAACATTTTGTTAATATGAAATCTAATGTGTGCTTCACAACAACAACTTGTTGCGTAACAGTGACGTTTGTGAGCTATTCTAAGACAACGCAGCTAAATTACAGGGCCAAATGTTTTTTAATGAATGTTTACGGGGGAAAACACAATGTGACTCATAATCCAAAGCCTGTTTGAGCCCCACAGAGTCATCACGGTGACATGCTGGCAAAGAAATGCACAACATATGTGCAGCCCGTGTCATCCTGGTTGGCCTTCGTCCCGTCTGAGGGGGACACCCCGAAGTCAGGATATCCCCCCCAACTCCCCCCCCCCGGGCCTGACCACTGCGGCTCGCTTCCATACTCCGGACAGCGAGAGGTCCTGGAGAAGCTGCCATCCGCTCCTGCGCCAGGATGCTGTGACTCGCGTCATGTGCACGGTGATGTCAGAGAGAAAAGCGAAAAAAAGCGAAAAAATCTGCAGGGCCAATCTGAAACGTGCCTGGCAGAGATGTAATCAAATTATTTTTAGATGTTTTGATTTATTTAACAACCTCACGTGGACTTCAATAATGATAGTGTCTCTATGAACAGTGGGCTCAGGCAGAGGTGTGAGGCCACATGGGAATCTTCATGTTCCGTTTTCATGAGGGTCTTGGACCAAATTAAATCATTAAATCATTAATTAGGTTTTTCATTATCCGTCAGATAATAACACAGCAAGAGGCAGGATTGGAACAAATCACAGCATCTTGTCAAAAAAAATAGCTGAAAAATCGGTCTGATGCCTCAAGGTCAACGTTTTATTTTCCGCATACTGAAAACGCAACAAAAAATTATTGATTTGGAGATAAATCTGATGGGATGACAACCCATTTATTTAAGCCAATCAGTCATGACCCTTTTTTTAATTATTAGCCTAATTGTGACTTGGATTAGAAGAAAAAGAACGACCCAGAATCACACAAGACACAAAGCCAGTTTGTTAGAAATTGAAAACCTGTATTGTGCAGACAATAAATAGTGCTTACAAAGGGATTTCTGTCTCACACACAAGTTTTTTTTTCTTCTGCTAAAGAACATTTACACTGTCGATATGAAACTCAATCAATCATCCACTGAATCAGTGAGACTCAGCCACAGCCTCCGGGGGGGGGGGACTACTGATACTGGAGTGGGACTGGTCGTCTCGGTCACATGCACGATTCCACCCCCCCTTTGTTTGGCATCTTTTTTTCCCCCCCCAAAAAAACCCAAAAATAGAACAAAACCAAAAAGTCTTAAAAAAAAAAAAGAAGTCTCTGTTTGTTTATGGCGAATCCACCACCTCCATTCTTTCCCCATGACAAGGTTTACGTTTAAGGAGATGTTCCTCTGAGCAGAGGTGGAGCTCCTCCCGCTCGTCCACACAACATGGAGCGCTCCATTTTCCAGAGACATAGCCTCCAAGGATCCATGGAGTCCAGGGACCAGGACCGTGGGCCGGGGGGCGCTGGAAGAATCCAAGCAAGCTCTTCACTGACAGTTCCAGGTTTCAGCAACTCTTCACAGAAGAAACCTTTGCTATGGCCGGTGGAACCTGAAGAGAAGGAGAGGGCGAGGGAGGGAGGAGAGAAAGTGAATAGGGGCTCAAATATTCACTTATAGCCCAGGGTTCATCAATCAAGATCTTCTATTATTAGCCCTGCAGGCTGCGGGCCCAAAGAGCAGCCAATGGCTTCTCCTCACATAAAAAAAAAAAAAAAAAAAATGAGCTCCTGCGTAAGCACAACCCATCGGCCAATTCATTTTTATTTTTTTTTTGTATTATTTTTAAAGCTACACAAAGCAAAAACGTAGGCTAAATATGAGCGGACATTTATTACAGTGGAGGGGTGGTGCAACTTTCCCACCTCATGGGACCTGGTGGCTGCTAAATTTAATCCGCAGTGTGTGTGTGTGTGCGTGCGTGTGTGTGTGCACGCTTGTGCTTGTGCGCGCTCACGCTTACCTCGTCAGATGTTTGCTCGATGAGTGAACTTCCATCTCGTTGCTCTTGAACTCGTTCAGCTCTTTTCGTATCGCTGCCTGAGGACGACAAAAAAAAAAAAAAAAAAAGTGTGAGCTCAGGTGTGAGCGCCTCGAACGGGAGAAGGATGTCATGAAAAAAATAATAATAAAAATGTATATTTAGGTGAAGATGAACTGGGTTTTTGGTAGAAGAAAGAACCAATGTGGCCAACAGGAGGTTATTTTTCATGAAATATACAATAAATGATTTTTCCACCAATGTTTATGAATATTTATGTCTGTATTTCACTAATAATATGATTTAAAGAATTCGCATGATCTGGACCAGGATCAGAAGTGGAAAATAGATGGTTGGATTAAAAAATAATAATAATTTATGAAAATCTGAATTTAGAACCTTTTTCGCCAGCTGCCTGGAGACAAGTACAGATGTTGCACTCGATTAATATTTGAAAGACGAGTGTCAATGAAGATGTTTTTTTTTTTCCCCACACCTTGTCAGCAGCTGACAGTCTGGTCCAGGGTTTATCGGCTCTCCTGTCGTAGTCCTGAGCTTTGGCCACTTCCACGTAGTCGCTGAAACGAATCAGGATCTTTCTGTCCCGCAGCTCGTCCACCGTGGGACGCTGGTTCAGCTGCAGGGGCGGACGCAACCGGCATCAGATTAACAAATGTCCAAAAAAGAAAAAGAACTAAAAAAAAACTGAGCATCCTGGGTGATTGATGAGGTTCTCGGATTTGACCCTTGAACTGGGATTAAATTGAAATCTCTACCTTTCTGTTGAGCCGCTGTTTGATCTCTCTCCTCTCCTCCTGTTCCAACTGGTCATTCCTCTCTGGTGGCACAAAAGACAAAAAAAAATCATTCCATTAACTGTTGGATTATATTCCCCAGGGTGATGGACAACAGAACTGTTTGTCCTGCCGAGGATGAGCTCAGCCGACTGCAATGTAAACACGGTCTCTGTGGTTTGTGATGAGACGATGAATAGAGCGAACGTGTGAAATCCTCCTCACCATGAATCAACAGTCCTACGTGATAACGTGTGCCGGATCAGAACCGAGGTGGCTTCATTTCTTTTCTCATGGCTCTCTTTGTCATTCCAAATGCATATATAAATATATAAATATATTTTGTTGACACAGTTGAAGGGGACGAGAATAACGGACAGCTGCTCTGAGCTCACAGGTGGAGCCTCTCAGCTGTGAGGGACACACTCGGTGCTAATGTGGGAATAAATTCCTCACATTCCTGAACTTCCAGGGACAGCGGGATGAGTTTGTTTTGGGTTTTTTTTTTACAATGAGACACATTTTAGTCTGAAGAAAATATGAAGTGGACAATGAGCCAGTAAGATACATCCATGATGTCTTCCATCTAAATGTCCTTTAAAACCAAAGGGAGTTTGAAGACCAATCGTTATCTTCATTGATAATGATTGGATTAGTAAAGGGCCCGAAATATGGTCTCCCATATTTTACTCATTTTCTCTCAACAGTCATTGAACTCATAGTCAATCTATATACCTGATATAAAACAGGGAGAAAAAAAAAATGAATTTTCACATCAGAGAAGCTGAGAACAGATGTCCTAACGCCCACAATTACTACTGTGATACTTTGTTTATTTCATTTACTTTTTTTCTAAATTAAATACAGATAAAATAGACCCAACAACCCTCAGTGAGGAGAGTGATAGCAAAAAGTCTGAGTGGTGGACTCACGCTTCAGGATGTTCCGGCTCTCCAGCTCCTCCACCGCGGGTCTCTGGCTCAGCCTCCTGCGGAAAAACACCAGAATGACGTTCTGGACCATCGTCGCTCTTGGCCCGCCGGGGTTTCCTCTCTCCAAACCCCGCGCCCTCTCTCGCTCTCTCGCTCTCCTCTAGCAGCGCTTCGGACGCGCAGCGCGCCGCCACGCGCGCATCCAAAGCGCACAGAGCGCGTGCCACCGCGAATTAACAAATGTGCAGATCCACATCGGGGAAGAAAAGAACAACAAAACAAAAAAAGGTCCGTCAGAGTTTGGTTTCGTGGGATCCAGCAGGAGTGTGTGTGTGTGTGTGTGTGTGTGTGAGGTAGGCTGAGGTCTGGATGGAGGATGCTGTGCGCGCACTGAGCTGCAGCGGAGTCTGTGGAGCCTTTAACCACAAAAGGGGAGGGGCCGGGGAGGAGATTCCCTCCATCACACACACACACACACGCAAACAAACCCCCCCCCCCACACACACACACCCTGCTGGAGCACAGGGAGTTGCCTGACAGCTTCACCAGGAAAACCCAGCGACATGATAACAGCCATTTTTCATTCTATATCAGTATTTGTACATCACATACAGAGTGAAGTATGTGAGTTGTGATATGGTAGGGGTTTTCAAGAAGTATATATATATATCTATATATATATAGATATACATATATACATACTTTTTTTTTAAAGTAACGAGTCAATCAAAAGTTCCTTTGAGCACCATCAAGGATATGATGGTATAGGTGGTCCAGATGAAAAAAAACAAAAAAAAAACACTGTCCCTGTTGCTGATGCTACAGGATTCTAATTAGCAGGTTCATTGCAGCCTGCGCGTTGAACAGGACGGGGTGGTTCGGTGAAACTACATTTAGCCCGTGTCGGTCCCCGGCATTCCGCATCACCTGAATTATAGGATTCCAGGCATGACTTTTCCACCCCCGACACACCTCCATGCCTCCTCACAGCAACACGTTCACATACTGTAGGTTTAATGAAATAAACAAATAAATACTGGGAATCATGTTTTTGAAATACGCATTAGGTACAAAATGGAGCTAAAGCCATTTCCTGGCTTTGCGGTACAGGACAACCAGAGGAAATATATATATTATATATATTATATAAATATATATTCAGTTAAAGGGAGCTGGTGAGAAAAGTAGAAATGTAAAAACAAAAAAAATATTCTCTCTGCTTAGTGCGTTTGTCGAAGGAAGAATTGATGACAAAGCATTGCAGCCTGAGGGGGGCAAAAAATATTCACTGTGCAGCGCTGTAAAATCGCATTTAAAAATATAATACTGAGAAAACCCTGTTCCCTTAACAAACCGTCACACACACACACACACACACACACACAAGTCCGCCGCAAAGTGAAGGATATTAACAAATGTATTATATTTTATTATTATAATATATTATATTAGATGTTGTCCTGATCCGCTCAGGATCTCCATGTTCTCACTCATGAACACACAGTGTGTGTGTGTGTGTGTGTGTGTGTGTGTGTGTGTGGGTGTCTAATGTTTGAAATGATTAAAATTGGACAGAAATCTGACATCGCAAAAAAGCACTAACTGTTCCCTCGAAAAAGAAATGAATTATTCAAACTATTTTAATGAGATGTATAATTTCTCTCGTCCCGCAATATTTGCCTATTTACAGCAACAAAATAATGTTCAGATACTTTTTTTTCCACCCACGTCCACTGCTGACATGAAGAAACACAATAGTGTGAGTTTGTGATTTTCTCTTAATGATGAAGATGAATTATTCAACGGTTAATGGGATGAACAGTGCGTCTCCGCAAGCCAGCGTCTGACCAGAGTTCATTCAAAGCCCAGCAGCTCCATGTGGACATGCTTCACACACTTGTGCCAGTGGACAGCTGTGGATTTGTCTCCGGTTTCAGTCCCCCACACACAACTCAGGTCATATTACAATTAGAGATCTGGAAACACTATTGGCCGGTGTAAGATGTCGATAAGCAAAACAAAATGGGCTAAAGCTAAAAAAAAAAAACATCCTGGAGATTTGAAGAATCTGCAGTGAAACTGGCTGTGTGCAAAATCTGCAACATCGCGAAAAAAATCGCACAAAATTACGGATTACATTTAAAATACAAATGGTAGATAACGAGTCATTAATGAGGATGTGTATCGATATCTGGATATGAAAGAAACTTGGAACTGAATATAAGATTGTGGGTCACGTTCTGCTCAGGCGCAAAATAGGAAGACACAACAAGGGCAACCGTGGAAACTGAGGAGATTGGATTGGTGCCAAATGGAGCGGAGCCGTGGAGCCGGATGTGCGGTCTGACGCCGGAAAAAACATTTCAGGTCAAAAGCATTTGCTTGAGTTCACAAAGTGAATCAAATCTGCTGCGGCCTCACTCTCAACCAACGGAAAAAAAGAAAAAAAGATGTGGCACGCGTTTTTTTTCTCAAAGAAAAATGAGGTGCTGTGGATTATAAACAAAAGACGAAAATTAAATAAATAAAAAGCAGAAGTGAGTCAGCTGTTTGTCTTTTGCCAAATCTGCCTAATGGGCCTTGATTGAGTTGTGCTCCGCCCCCACACAGCCAGCCATGTTTGGTCAGAGGTAAAAGTTCCTTGTTGGCTTGTTTGGAAAAACTCCCCCGACACGTCAAAGCGATGACCCGCGTGTGGAAGCAGTGGCTGATGGGAATGTCAGGGCCATGAACGGTGGAGGGAGAGAGGGAACCGGCATGAGTCAGGCGCGACGGGTGGGGGGGACACCCACCGAGGCGTGTCCTAATCCGGCCGCTACTTCCCCTCAGTGTCAGGGAGGACGAGAACGGGACGGCCACGGGTGGACAGGGAGAGGGAGGGGAGCCCGGGACGTCCCAAAGAAACCGAGGGGGGGTGAAGGTGGTTATATGCCAGGATTAATTTAAACAATATATAAAAAAATATAAGTAAGTGGTTATTGTAAGATCTGACCTGAAGTTACTATAGGTCAGACTTATATGAGCTTTTATTATTATTATTTATGAATTGAACTTATTACTCCTCTATTACTATTATTTCATATTTTATGTTTTTTATGTTTATGTTTACTTTGTGGGAGGAGCCAACACGGTTCAGGTGTTTAAATACACACACACACACACTCACCTGAACCGTGTTGGCAAATGAGCCCTTACAAAAAAAAATCTCAGCACAGGTCTGCTTCGTAATGCTGAGGCTGAAGTAGTTTTGCAGGTATTGATGAAAAGGTAAAAAAAAAAGAAAAAAAAGAAGAAAAAAAAAAGATAAAGATAGAACATGTCATTTTAATCTGTTCCAGATTTCATAGTGGATTCGTCAACTGTGGATTTGTCAACTCTATGTGTGATGTAACCTATTAAAAAATCAATTTCGGCTTCTGTTTGCATAATAGCAATTTACAGTCACATGGGAGTCAAGAATCAATGCTGCAGACGGATAACGGTCAGACCGCCACCACAAACGCAAACACAAAAAACAAACAAAATACTGTATGTGTTCATTTAAAGGCCGAGAACCGTTGGGTGACAAAACGATCAACACGCGTCCCCACGGGGAAAAAGAACACGTATGTAACGTGTGGGGGGGCAGAGAGCTTTGAGACTTCTGACATTTCAATTTGAGGGTGCGTGCCGCTGGAGGCCTAAAAAAAGATGCCGTCGTGTTACGCTAATTGTCGCATGCGGGACAGCGACGGCCTGTGGCGCTGACAACGTGTAATTTGAGGATTTCGCTTCACGACGTTTATATTATATTATATTATATTATGTTATATTATATTATATTATGTTATATTATATTATATTATATTATATTATATTATATTATATTATATTATATTATATTATATTATATTATAGTATAGTATAGTATAGTATATTATATTATATTATATTATATTATATTATATTATATTATATTATATTTTACTTTATTTTATTTTATTTTATTTTAATGTGTCCTCACAGATGCCTGAGGATTTTTTTTTTCTTTTAGGTTAATAGAAAACAACTTCTTCCTCCTGGTTTCTGCCCGCACCTGATGCAGAAATCAGGATCTGAATCTGTTCATCTTAATAAATCAGTTTTTTTTTTATAGACTCCACCATGGTTAACACACACTGGACATAAACTCCCGATGCTCGTATTGCACTCAGCTGCTCTGAGGTATTTTAAGTGGCTCTGGACTGCAGCTGTGGTCGGACCCCGCTTCACACGGCGAGTGGTGGTGTCGGCACAAATGTGTTTATAAATATCCAATGACTTGCTTCATTCATGGCTAAATAGTAAAGATTTCATCATAGATATACAATAATATAATATAATATATGTAATATAATATCAGATTCATTCGTTCATGTTCATGCTAAACCTGATATCACTGATGGTCTATAAAACACATTTTGCTCCTCATCATACGCAGTTTCTTCAAAATTTGCAAATCACGACTAGTCGTTGTTTTTTGCAAATTTGCGTTACTGATCTATAGCTAACCATCTTAGCATTGCAGATCATTCACGGGTTGAAGATTTCAAAGGTGGATTATTTCTTATATGTGACAAGAAAAACTTGCTTCACACTGGATAATATCATTTACAGCCAGCTGGGTTCAATCTACAAACTGTTTCTCTTTTTCTTTGCCACCGAGATACTAAACGTCTCTAAAACCACTGCACACCTGCACAGAAAAAACTCGCTTATCTCTCTCTGATAATTCAGATTCCAACTCATCTCCTCCAGCCAGGGTGTCATCACGTCATCACGTGACACAGGTGAGACAGGCAGAGGGCGACAAACAATGGATTCTGACCTTTGCCCCCTTTCCATTGCAAAAATAGCAGCCACATGATTCACGGGGTCACCGCGGTGTCGCCTCCACATGGTGATAGACCTCAGCTGAAAGGGGCCAGGAATGGGCGGGGCCAGGGGGGAAAAAGGCTCCCATCACATCGGGGTTGCCGATGGAGAGGAACCGCAGCATCCTCTCCATGGGCGGGGCTGTGACGTAGTAGACGAGTCATTGATTGTTTCCTCTGCTGCAGGGCTTTCGCCATCCAGAGCAACAGAGGATTCCCGTCTGCCGTCCCGGGACGGTCCAGAGACCTGAGCTCCACTCGTTTAAATCAATGTAAATGTGCTCTTGCAATATAGGGCACACATGGAAATATCACTAAATTGAGAATATTATTAAGGGGGGGGGGGGGGGGAAATCTGGGGGTCAATCTATATATAATAATAAAATGTTATATTTTTTGTCAAATCCCAAGACAAAATCGATATTATTATATATTATTATAACCTTTAAAATGTTGAAAACCCATCCAATTAAATGGTTATAATCTAAAAAAAAAAAACGGTCTCACCAGAGGACTACACGTTTCTTTTTCTGCGCTAGAATCTGATGAGCTAACGTAGCTACGTACCTCTATATTCAGAAGATGAACTTTTCTGGGAGTATAACAAAGGTGAGACTTTTCCAATTTTGTCTAGAGTCCCCTGCTAAATAAATAAAGTGCATAATGTGAGCATTGATTTTCAGCTGAGGTCTGTGAACAGGATTAAGTGGAGGCGAGACAGACGGATTGTTCTGTGCTGGAAAGGCCGTTCTGTTCCTGATGTTGAACAAACAGCTGTGCAGCCCGAGGCCCCTCCGCACACACACACACTCACACACTCACACACACACTCCACAAGCAGCGTTCCGTGGGATTCAGCACGACTTGTTCAACGTGACGGCCTCAGTATGATTCACTCACCGAGCACAATCACTGGCACAGGATGCGTGTTTGTAAGGGTCCCTGCAGCTTTTGTTTGTTTGTTTGTGTGTGTGTGTGTATTTGGTCAGCAGGACCGAGTTGCCAGCGGACGAGCACATGGTGCCGTCACCCCCCCCCCACCCCCCCCCCCCCCCCCCCCCCCCCCCCCCCCACAAACAATAGCATTCCTCAGCTGTCCGTGTGAGCCGCCTGTGACCTGTGCAGCACCTGTGACACAACAGGCAGCACTCGCACAACGTTTTAAGGCTACACACAATGCACAGACACGTTTCCTGATTTAATTATCAATTGGATGTATCATAATTCCCCATGGATGAAAAATAAGCCTAGAATTGTGTAACCTCACTAACACACTTAAATAATAATAAAAAAAAGTAGCATTAAGTTTATTCCATTTTTGGCACTTAAAACAAGTGAAACTTTCCCCGAATTAAAAAAAATTATAATCCACTTTTTCTCATTTACAGAGTCATCAACATCAGGATATGTGGCCAGGAGCCGTGTGCATCTTGTCTACTTCCTGTTTTACTTTGTAGTTTATCTCCTTGTCTGCCTCTGTCCAGTTTTACTTCCTGTCTACCTGTCTTCAATCGTTTCACCTGTTTTTTGGGTCACACCTGTGTCTCGTTCACTCCACAGCGTATTTAGTCTCTGTGTTTCCTTCGTCTGGGGTCATTGTGCCTGTGCTGTGAAGTTGTGTGTGTGTGTCTGTGTGTGTCACTGTGATTTCCTTAAATCTGCTTTTTATAGTTCTGAATTTGCTTCCTAATATCATCCCCTCATGCTTTTGGATTTTTTTTTTCATTTTTTCCATGTTTTCCAGCCTGTTTTACTGCATTTTTGTTCCATTCCATCCTACGTTTTACACTGTAAGCATAAAAATCAGTTCAGCTGAAGATATACACCCCCCCAAAAAAAGCAACCAGAGGAAAATAATAATGGAAATGTCTTGTCATGGATTAAAACACATCTGCTGCTGTGGAGCGTAAGATTCAGCAGCTGGTTGGTGGCACGTGAAAACATCAACCTGTGTTTTTTTTACTTATTAGTAGTAGAATCTATTTTTATTTGTGACTTGAGTCCCTTTCAAAATAAATATCACACCTTTCTAACCATTGGTCGGAGGCCTGTGTGACACAAGGACACGCTGCTGCTGCTGCTCTGACCTCTGTCCATTACCCAGCTTCCCCTCACAAAACCTCATTGATTCCTTCCTGCGTTGTTATGCAACCATAATCTGCAGCGCACGTTACATAAGTGGCGTTGGGGATGTACAGTGGCTGCAGTTTGACCCCCTCCTGCCTGCCTTTTTTTCCCCTCTAAAGTTCACTAATTAAAATGCACCAAGCCTCTTGCTATTTGGCAGCGGCTTGTTAGAATGTGTGCACGTGGAGACGCTCACGTGGAGCGAGGCGTGCTCATCAGAAGAAGAAAAAAAAAAACACGCGTGTCAGAAAACTCCCGACTGCCCAGATTGACGCGCAGCTGTGAGATTCCTGGGGTGAAGTTGAAGGGGGAAAAATGGCAGCGTGACGCCAGGCTCCAAGAAAACTCACAGGCAGCATTATTAAACTGGGGTTGATTCAAAACAAGGAAATAAAAATGATTATTTTTATTTTAGGATCTATCACACACTTTTTTTCCTCTCCAAAAACCGCAAGTCTCCATCTCTCCACTGAGCTGCTCTGACCTGTCCCAGGGAAACCACACGCGTGGCTCACGGTGGAGTTCCCTGACCTTTGTGCCGCACACGTTATGCAACGACAATCAAGCTGCGACAGTACTATTTCTAATTAAGAATGTAATTATAGATCCCATATTCATTTTGCACGTTTGCCCAAAATATTAATATTTTGAATCCATCCGATTGAAATTAAATTAAATTGAATTTCAATTTAATTGAATACTTGAAGCTTACGTTATGTCAGATTAAAAAATATATAATAATGTGTTACATAACATTTAATTCAACTATAGTGACTATCACTGTCGTTTGCCTAGATATAAAAAGTGCACGTTATTAAAAACTACAATGGATATTGTCATTAAGAAGCTTCAGTGTTTTGTGTTACTTTTGAAATATAGCAATCAAAAGCATATAATATATATATTTTTTTAATGATGAATACCTTTTACTTATAGAACTATACCAATGTTTTCATTGTACTGTGCTTTTAGACATTTTCAATGTCGGAATTTTCCCTGGAACTCTATAAAATATTAGAAATAGAAAAATAGCAAGACTTTTTTGGGCCTATTCTGAAAAAGGTAATAACGCATTTTTCTTTTTTATCCACACTGACATATGAACATATAGTACCAGGCGCTCATGTGCATTCTGTTTTCTAAATATAGATATTTCTGACTATAAGGTGATGCCGCATAAAATAAAAAAAAAGTATCATTCGAGGTTTACACTTTGGTTGTCGCGCCTCGTGAAACCTAGCAAACTGTTTGGGTCGGAATGAGTCACAGCTGAGCCGAGGCTGCGTTCAACGCACAGCCAAGTGTCAACGTTCCGCCAACAGGCCGACATCACGCCTGTCTGATTTAACAAAGGCATGAAAAAAACAGCTACACGTGTTGAAAATGTGTGCAGCTTCAGGTCTCCCAAACATGTAAAAAAAAATCCCTCACAGTCATTTTTTACATTCTTCGTTTCAGTTAGAAAGGCAGCGTCATGCTATGGGATTATTTTACTACATGTGTGACAAACCTTCCTCCTCCTCTTCCTCCTCCTCCTCAACCTTAACCTGAGCGAACTCCTGCTGTTTTATTCTTCCCTTAAAATGAACCTGATTCAACAGTTAATCCTATTAAAGTGACCATCATAACAGCCTACTGCTTTTTACGTAACACGACAAAGGCGATTACGCTCTGCGTCGCATTCGTCCTCTGCTTTTCACAAAATCCTGTTCCGCACTCCAAAAAAAAAAAGAAAATCACAGTGCTTGACCCAGAAATGCCACCGCTAAGAAAAAGGAGAGGGACGATAATGATTCTTATTCTTTTTCTAAATGTACCGAGGCCGTGGTGAGGTGGCGAAAAGCTCCAGAAACTGGGATCACACGTCACATAGAGAGGATTCTGGGATGAGCGGCTGATTCCACAGAGATTTTGCACACAAGAAAGGAGCGGGAAAAATGAACTACAAAGCCACACACATTGAATGTGTACTGAGGCCGTTGTGAGGTGTGGTGAGCTTTACCCCATTTTAAACCAACACAAAAACTGTAAGCTGTAAATGAACACATTAATTAAACTATAATCGAAAGTGTTCCAAGTTTATATCATGCATGTGTGAAAACAGCAAAAGCGATGGAACGTAGAGAATTAGTTTGAATCTGCACTGATTAATAATAAAATACAAAATAAATAAATAATAAATAAAAAATATTAATAATAATAATAATAATAATAATAATAATAATAATAATAATAATAATAATAATAATAATAATAATAATAATAATAATAACAATAATAATAATAATAATAACAATAACAATAATAATAATAATAATAATAATAATAATAATAATAATAATAATGGCGTGTGTGTTTAAGGTGAACTCACTTGGCCAGCTTCATCTCGATCTGCTGCCGGATCTCCTGCCGCTCCTGGTCGCTGCGCATGGGGAAGATGTTGCGCTCCTCCAGCTCCTGCTTGCTGGGTCGGTTCCGCAGCTTCACGGCCAGCAGCTCCTTCCTCATCCTGCGCGGGAGTGTCCCTGCGAGACAACGGCGCACATTTAAGGGTCAAAACAAAAGACCCAACACCTTACTATTTAAATGAGCATTTGATATAGACACATTAAGTTAGGAGAGGATACACCTGGCGTTACATTTGTTGACCTAAATAACTTTAAATGCATTACATGCTATTATATAATAGTATAAAAGTAACATTTTTTCTAGGCTTTGCGTTTGAATAGCACTGACAAAGCAGACAAAAGTATTTCATCGAAACAAATTCTAATCAATACAAGTTTTGCCCATTTTTCTGTGCAAAAACTCTGCAAAGTTACACGATGAACACGAGGGAATGATTTATTTTTTTTTTCCAAAAGCCCAGACCAAATCCCGGATTGAGCTCTGGACTCTGACCCTGTGGATTCTGCAGAGCATGAACCTTTTTTAGTTTTTCAGCTCATTCTTGTGCAGCTCGTGTTTTTCGGGGGCTTTGGAAAATCTTCACCTAATTTTATGACTCAGCATCTTTTTCTCGCAGGAAATCTCACAAACACTGAGCATTGTGTCATGTGCATTATGGATAGTCAGCCTTTTGTGGTAAAATCAAAGGTACTATTGTATGCATGTACATATAATTAGACACATAATACACGGTTTGGTAAAAAAATATCCCCAAAAAGTGAATTTGGATCATTGCTTCATATCATACAAGAATGTATAAGAAAATACTGTGTACATTTTCATGAGGACACAAAATAGAAATGAAATCTGTCTTTTCGACATCGCTCTCATGCAGATGCATCACAACTCGCCATTTATCCTTTTAATCCTTTTACGTGTTTATTTTTTTTTATCCCAGACTCACAGACGAGTTGACCCACATGTACCAGTGAGAATTAGGCCACTGGAGCAGATGTTGACGAGCGACTGAATTTTAGCACCAGTAAAGTCTGCTCCTCCACCACCTTCTAATTTCGAACTCTATGGCGTCATATCTTTAGTGTAAACATTTTTTTTTTTTTTTAATCCACTCGCATATTTCTGAATCAGGAGATGACCATAAAGGAAACGTGACCCACCGGAGATCACGGACTCGTTCCAGCTGTCCGGGTCGTTCAGGTATTCGTCCAGACGCCAGTTCTCCTTGTTCTCGTCCGACTCCTTCTTCCTCTCCGACTCGCCGGCCGAGTCGCGCTCGGTGCTGGACGTGCGGGACAGACGACCGTCCAGCCGACGCCTGGGAGACGAGCGCGCGTCCTTGGCCTGGAAACTGAGATCAGACACCACATACAGAGGTTTCTGTGATGAGCGCCTGATTCTACGGAGATTTTGTAAACAAACAAAGAAAAACAAAAAAAATATTCAAATTAAACACAGTGAAACATTTTTTTTCATTGATTTTAGACTGAGGGGCCTGTTTTATTATTTATTCTTTCATGTTATTATTTATTATTACATTCTAATCAATACACGCTCTCCTGTAAGGTCCTGGAGCAACACAATTCACTTCTATTTCTCGAAAAAGACACAAACAACACACACTTTTGTGTTCGCCAGATGGCAGTGGCACGCATGTTGTTTAAAAAAAAAGGTAAACATCCTCCTCCGGGCAGGAAACAGACTCTGATTGATTAATAGCACTGAGTGATTGGTCAATAAACCACTAACGCCACAGCAATCAATGAATGCACGCATGGACCCTATATGGTTTATTTAGGCCAGAATATTAGGAACCAGCGAAAGAGATATTATATGTGACATTTGTTATGTGTGACAATAATAGCCTTTGAATTCTAATTCCTTCTTTTTTTTCATTCTATAAGCCCCTTTGGATAAACATGTTGAACACCGGGATTATTATGAAAAGAGCTGCGCACCCCATGTTATTGGTGATCTGTTGTTTTGGTCTGAACCGTCGTGTAAAGATCTACACTGAGTCCATATTGTGGGCACCTCCCTCCTTTGATTGACTGCTGTCAAGTTATTGGCTTATTGATTACCTGCTTTTCACTCTTATTCATCAATTTAGAGACGGGGGTGTTTAACTCTGTGTGTGTGTGTGTGTGTGTCGCAACGTTTGTTGACTTCAAATCTCAGGTTTGAGACCCTGGAATGTCAACATGTGCTGATTTTGTGTGCTTTAAATCATTTGAAACTGAATATATATTTTTTTTTTACTATTTGATGTCAGAGAACAGAATCATTGGGACCCCGGAAAATGTGACAGATTGGATGTACTATGTGTATCGAGAACAATGAACTTATTCATCGAAAAATTGATTTTTTGAAATCGATTTTATCATACAAAATAGAGATGTGGTTTAAAGAGGATAAACTGTCCAAATTGTGTGGTTGTGTTTTTGTGTGTGCACCAATGTGTGGTCTTCAATGATTCCTTTAAAATCCTCCGGCAGCCCTAACACACAGTATGTCATTATGGGATGTTTAGTGTCTGACCTCTCCTGTCTGTGTTTGGTGGCCAGGGCGCGGTGCAGCTCCTCGATGATGCAGCTGGGGGGCAGCTGCGGGTGCAGCGCCCCGAGGTGGGGCGACCCGCTGGGCGTGGAGATCCGGCCTCTCAGCAGGGAGCCGTGAGGGTCTTTGGGAAGTGTGAAGTTTCTGGGTAAAGTGGCGGGCGACTTTTTCACCGGCACCGGAGGAGCACCTGGAGGATGAGAGGACATGTGAGACACTGGGACAAATGGATAAAAACAAAACAAAAAAAGTCAGATGGACTCTGGGACTCACCGTCGAGGCTGCCCAGCCGGGGCAGGAGTTTGACGGGCAGGTGGGGGAGAGGCGGGGTGCTGGCCCGCCTCTGGGGCGGGGCCACCCTCACCTCCGGCTTCCTGTCGGCAGCCTTCGCCTTTCCCGCCACAGCCTTTGCTGCCTGCTCCACGCCGGGCTCGCTGAGCGAGACGCTCTCGTCCCCGCCGTCCTCGCTCTGACTGAGCTCTCCCGCCGTCTTCGAGTCTTCGGTCACGTCTTGCACTGAAAGGGGAAAAGAATCAGGCAGAGTTTGGGTCTCTGTCTCCACTTAGTGGACAGTCAGAGACATGGTTTCCCAGCATGCAGCTGGTGCCTCTAACACTACTATTTACTCCATTATAACCACAAAATGCGACAACATTAGAATACACCGTAGGACACAATCTACACACTCCGATAATACCACTTGCATTAAATCAAAGTTTTTCACTTCTAGAATAAAGAAGGTCACATGCTTCTAGTTTTCACATTCACATATAAAGCAGATTGACCCTTGTGTGTGTTTGTTGTGTAGCATATTCTACCTGTGGACACCTCTAAATCACTGCTCAGGTCTTCAGTGGTGCTGGCCAGCGGGGCCACAGGCTCCTCCCCCTGGTCCTCTCCGTCCGAGTGAGTGGGAGTGTCCGGATCGCCTCCGTTCCCCCCGCAGGCCAGGTCCGACTCTGGGAAGCAGAGAAAACCATTTTTGGCGTCACGTGGCTGAACAAATGAACCGCGATCCGCCCGGGGTCATACGTGTGCGTGTGTTGCTTTCATTGTGCACCTGTCTCGGTCTCCCCCGGGTTCCTCCTGACGAGCTCATCCCTTTTCTGACGCACAGATGGCTTCTTCTCCACCGGTGCTGCACAACAACAACAAAAAACACACCAACCAACTCTGTAAATGCACGACGAAAATGTATCGAAATCAGGAATTGTATTATTATTTTATTACAAGGACTTTTTTCTGTGGTGAGATGTTGCCACATGAGAAAAACTACAAACTAATATAATACAATACAATATAATATCATTTACACTCACCTGCCGAGGGTTTCAGCTTCTCATTCTTCTTTTTCCTCCACTTCCAGGGCTTGAAGATGCGTCCCAGGCTGGCCAGCTTGCTGTTGCGGCGGGCGGGAGGCGTGCGGACCCCCGAGACCAGGCAACCGGAATGCAGTGCCCTCTGCTGGTCCATCCCGTCTGCAACACGAAGTAAAACACACACAGCTGCATTAAAAAAAAAAAAAAAAAACAGGCGGCGAAGAATAAACTGAATAAAAAAAGCACACAAACACACACACACACACCCCACATATGTGTGTCGTGAGAAGTTCTGGAAAAAAAAAACTCTCCACTCAGGTCCCATTATCATGTGAAGGTTGTGTATGTGGGTCACTGGCTATGAACGCCTTATTGATTCCAGTGTGATGCTGAGGAGCAGACAGAGAATCGCATTGTTGGCCCCCATGACTCACATGGTCTCAGGGCAGCCAGACCTTTGCTGGGACCCAGAACACACAGACAATGGCAGGCTTTTAAAAAAATGTGTCTTAAAAAGACACGCGGAGCATAAATAACATCAGCTTGAGCACGAATGGCTCCTCTGAGGTCACACATCTGCAGCTTGCACGACACACATTATTTCAGGAAGGCAGACCTCGACAAATCCAGCATGCTGCTGCGTCTCCGTGTCCTGATTTATTATTTTCGGTATTTCGCTTTTTTTTTCTAATATCATAATATATTTCTAACATTATTTATTCCACTCTTTGTAGATCTAGATGTAGGTGATATATCTATGATTTCATGATTTTTTTCTCAGTTGACTGTGTCACTGTGTTTTGGTCTTTAAAATGTTGCATAAAAATATTCCCCAAAAACTTCCCTTCAACCCAAGTTTTACAAAATCAAATTGTCCAACTATCCTTTACGGAAATATTTGAGGTTTACCATCACAGAACACAAACTCGAGTCACATTTTACAAGAACTGATGAATTATGTCAATGGACTGAATCAGTTCATGAAATAATAGTTTTAAATCCCTGAATTCGAGAAAACAAAGAAGCATATACTTTTCAAACCAATAACCTGTCAACGTGCACTGACTAATTCATTTTTTTGCCACTAGGGGGCACCAGATTCAAGATGCGAAGGGCACAATGTGATGGGCCTTTTTTCTTCTTTTTTTTTTACAAAAACCGAGCAGCAGCATCATGACTCTGCTCACCTGATGCATGTCATTTCAATGTTCACACTCATTCTGCTCTGATTTGGTTCTGAGGAAAAAATATCCCAAAATCTATGAACACAACACAGACATTCAAAATCCAACTATAGCGGTCAATTGAAAAAATGGGATGTGTTGAATGAAATAGCAAAAGTTTTTTTATATCAGCAGACAGGTCAAGTGACTAGATTTCATCACTTGGAATAAGCGTAAATCAGCTGATGAACTCAGGATGCCCCCGTGACCCCACAAACAGTCCGGAACTCAAATAAATGAACTGAACCCAATGTGCAAGACAAGTACTTTGACCATGTCTCCCCAAATTACAACATTTTTCCCCCTTTTTTATTTCTCCTCACAGTCCACAACGATAGACAGACAGTGGAGGAGAATAGGAGCTTCCTGGGAGAGGGGGACAGAAATAGAAACTCCTACACAGTCTGGCTCCGCCAACAAGCTGACACTTCAGGGAGTCAACAGCTGAGCTGTGGGCTGCGCAGCT
The DNA here is from genome assembly GCA_016785305.1 of Colistium nudipinnis. NCBI lineage: Eukaryota > Metazoa > Chordata > Actinopteri > Pleuronectiformes > Rhombosoleidae > Colistium > Colistium nudipinnis. The sequence goes on from JAFBJU010000601.1 coordinate 166,058, forward strand.
CCACCGGCGCTTTCATCTTCTAAATCAATTTCAGCAGCAACTAAATCTACAACATCTGCTCTCGCAGCCCCCTCGGAAACAAATCACACACACGCACACACACACACACACACACACAAACTGACGCTGTGATTTATACAGATACATTCCACAGATGAGGAGGAATTTGTTGGCGTGTGGCAGGTGACCAACTTCTGCAGCGCCAAACAAACCGCATCCAACAAAAGTGCAACGTTTTCAAAGTGTGGCATGAAAAAAAAAAACAAGGTCAAAATCCAGCAGATATCAGGAAAATATTCTCCACGCGCACGTACCAGCAGGCAGTTTACGATACTATATATACAGCACAGAGGAATCACAGTATATCATGGCAGCAGCTGTTCAGTATCAGAGGGAGAGTTTTTTTTTTTATATATATACTGAAAACTGACAATTATAATTAAAGTACTGCTTTTTGGACATTTTAGCATTTTAAATCAATATCATAGATGCTGTTCTATCCGCACAAAGCGGCTGCATCTATCTCTTTCACTGCATTAAAATGGTAAAATGCAATTTTTACTACACTGGACCAATCACAGCCCCGTTTCATTGATCCGTGCAGCCGCCGCAGCTATTTGGCCACTAACGCCTTCAGCTGCTTCCCCGCCAACAATGAGAAGCAGGTCAGACGCCCAAGTCGTGTGCGCCTGCCCGGGATGCTGCAACAAATTCAGGTCAAGCCTGTAGTAGCAGCAGCAGCAGCAGCAGCGCCCAGGGTCAGGCTGCCGTTGCCATGGTTACTACGCTGGATGCTGCAGGAGGAGTGAAAAAAAAAAAAAGAAAAAAAAAAGGGCCCCTCCGAGGCAGAGAATCACCACGGCATGAGAAATAGGGAGTTGCTGGGCGGATGAGAAGGCTGTTGCCACACAGGGAGACGGAGGCGTGCAGCCAATGGGGGCCCAGCCAGCCACGATGCATAATGTAAATCCGGCAGAAATTTTGCAAGTTATGTTGCAATATTTATCAAAGTGCTGAGGTGGCTGGAGGTTTGAGTGATCCTCAATGTGTCCTCTCTCTGCAGATGCAGCAGCAGAGTCGTCTTTGGAGCCGGGAAAACGAAGGTTCAGTGTCACAGTCACACGTACTGTACAGTTTACTGTAAAGCTCTGAAGCGAAAAAAGCTGCAGCTGCAGATGGTGAGCACGCCACCCCCCCCCCCACATCCTCACTCACAACACTAACAACTGACAAAAATACAATAAAACAAATAAAAGCATGTTCCACTGGTATATAATAATAGATAGATAATAAAAGTCCAACTATAAAAAAAAATAGAACCGCCAGTTATGAAAAAAATAAGAAATAAATCTAAACACAGCACTCTTCACTACAAACTGCTGAGGTCACTGTGGAGACATTTTCGTGGAAATAACACATACATAAGCACACTCTGGTCACAGAGTCGAAACACTACACGAGTCCCAACACGCGCATCACGCGAACTATATCATTCTATACGAGCCAGAATTAAATCAGAGCCCCGCACTCACTGATCATGGGACACACCAGCATCCAGTCGAGCTCCGGCGGACTCACATCATCTCCTCACTCACGAACTCACACACACACACCGCGGTGTTGTGTTGTTGTTGACCGGAAAAGACTTAAAAAAAATAAATATATATATATACAATTTTAAACTCGTTCCAGAAATGAAAAAGATATATATATATATAGAAATCCTGTTAAATCGCGAGTGGAAAACTGAGCGTGAGCAGAAGGGAAAGTGACAGCAGCCGGAGGATCGCAGAGAGCTGGAGCCATGTGGATCCGCCCCTGCAGCGGGAGGAGCCGCATCCTCCTCCACCCAGGGGCCCTCCCCCATCTCGGAACGTAACACATACATTAATTAAATATCAGCTTCACTTTGAATCTGTTATGTACACCTTCGGAATGCTGCCCAGCTCAGCAAAGGATGGAAATAATCCACGTTATTATTATAAATAAAATAATTTAAAAAATGCTTTTTTCCCCCCCAAAAAAATCGAAGCAATGGTGTATTAGGTTTTAAGTCCATCTACTATTTCTATTTCTACTTAAATAGCACTAGTGTGTTATGTACTCTCAGATTCAGCCATACATTTACTCCACTGCTTATCCATCGTGGACCCCGGGGGACAAAAAGGTCAGGGGTCAGGGCTGGAGCTGAGCAGAGTGCAATAAACTCCGATGAAATGAATACAATAAAACCGTAAAAACAACAATGGGATGTTGATTTCAACCATGCAAGACAAATCCAAACCCCAAGCACATCTATGGTAGAACTTTAACCGGGCAAAATAAACCAAAAAGCTCAGCAACATTTTAAATCGGAATATCAGGTCTGCTACTGAAAACAGAAAACAGAAAACACCACAGCTAATAAAAAGAGACACTAACAAACTCATTACAATACAGCTGCCTTAAAAGAACCACAACATTCTTTCAGCTGTTTTTTTTTCTTCTTTTCAAAAACAGTGCATATTTGATGTATGTTTCTTTTCCGGGCCTCGTAATCAAACGCGACTCATTGCTACGACAGCATCACTTAAACAAAGCCTCCTGTGGTTTCCCATCGATTGACTGAAGGGGGGTGGGGGGGGGGGGGGTCGTGCATTGAAAGCAGGAAAGGTTTTGAGTTACAGCAGATAACTGTCGGTGGCTGGATTCCTCCTCAGGGACTCAGCAGCAGTAAACACAGAATAAAACCGGGCCGTGTAGGTCACTCTGAGGAACACCGATCTCATTCAGTATTTAGCAGACTTCATTTAATATGGCCGAGCATGGGGTCGAGAACACAACTTGGGCGATTTGTTTGTCAAAAGTGAGACCTGACCTCAGAGCTTGATGACACGAAGATGAAGGAATCTCAAGCACATGAGGTGCAATCTTCATATATGTATATACAGTATGTATATATACACAATAAATTAAATAGAGCCTTTTTTATAACTGAGTGTCTTTGTCATGTCTGTGGAAAATATGGAATATGCATTACTTTTCATGAGAATGAATTATTATTATTTTTTTAAATGTATATGCAACATGCATTAACCCTAACCCAAGACAAAAGTAAACAATAACTGTTTTTTTATAATTTTATATTATTATTATTAATCTCAGAATATATGTGTGGACTGAAGTGAATATTTGCTTTAATGTGGCTGCACCTTCAAAAATAATGTGTTAGCTATTTCTATTTATTTCTGCCTGTGAGGAACCAAATATTGAATCAAATCTCTTAAAAATCATATCATTGCCGGCTTGACTCTGGTTGAAACACAGCACATAATGAGTAGTGAAGACAAGTGTGTGTGTAAATGGGGGAGTGGGTGTGTGGGTTGAGTGTCGTGCACCCTCACGGGAGACGGAGGGAAGTGGTGAAAAAAATGCAGTAAATCAGCCGTTATGAGGTGTCCATTTGTGCTTCAATTTGCACCAAAGTGCTTTATGATTGAGTACACAACCTCCGCCGTGCAGTAATCACATTCTCAGCGTCTGTGTTGTACACGAGTAAATACATCAGAAGTCACTTAGTTCAGGCCTATAACGTCCAGCTCTGACAAAATAACCATTAACACAGATTAAACCTGGAATCCATCTGCAGATTATTTATATCAGCAATATGGAGATCCACAATGATCATGCTGGCCCCCTAAAAGTCAAGAACACAGGCTTTAATGTTCATGAACTCCTCTCCAGTATGCTGCTCCTCTATATCTGCTGAATCATTCATCAGGTGCAGCCTGCGAGCCAACGCCGTGTCACGCTGACAAATGGCGGGACGGGAGGCGGTGGGGAAGACGAGCACAACCTGTGCGAGCGGCGAACCAAACGCTCTCTGGGATTCCTCTGAAGGGACGCTGCAGAGTTTGGGAGGCGGCCAGGATTCACTGAGAGGAAACTTATATATATATATATATATATATGTATTTATATCTGAGTTTATAGATCGTCAGATCAAATCGTGATGAATCAACATCACCATATATATACTGAATATATATATATATATATATATACAGTATATGTTTATATATATGTATATATTGGTTGAAAAAAAAATATATATGCATATATATATATACTGTATATATATTGGGTAAAAAATATATATATATATATATATGGGTGAAAAAAACAACTCCACCAAAACTTCCCTATGAAGCTTCTATTTAAATTACATTTTAAACATAGAACCAATTTTTTTTTTAAATACAATTTTTTTCCTGCAGGGTAACTTAATAAACTTTTTTTTTCAAATGATAAATTGCTTGTGTCTGTGTGTTGTTTTTTTTGCCTCCTTTTGAACAGTCACACTTTTTAATTGCAGCTATGGCACTGATTAGTAGGACACTAAAAATACATATTTTTAGTGTTTCTCTATCTCTGCTGCTGCTGAGAGAGTCTCATCATCCCTCTCTGGGATTTAGCATTTGTTTTAATTACTTCTGCCTCAGAGAGAGAAAGGATCTTTTTTTTTCTCCTACTAAAAACCCTCACTCGGCGGCTTCCATTCCACATTCCTCTGCAGGAGGCACTGTTGACTTTGTACCACATAAATAGGTAAATATATATATATATATATATGTAATTATATCTAAAATCATATATAACAACTCTGTTTCTGTTTATTCCAGCCTGTCTGGGACCAGGCCCGTCCAAAGGATCAGCTGGATGCCGTGGCGTGTTCTCATGTGCAACATATTGCTTCTACTGGGCTCTGAAAGGAATTAGGTCAGCACATGAAACATTCATACAAGATGCATCATGTGTGTAAATGGCTGACAGCTTAAGTCCAGCGCCCCCCCCCCCCCCACACACACACACACACACACACACACACACCCCACCCCCCGACCCAGTGACGGGGAGGATGTCAGCCCCTTCTGCAAAAACACGACGTAAACGGTTTATTCCTTTAAAATAAATCATACTATGGAGGAGGAGGAGGGGGGGGGGGGGTATTAAATATTAAACCCTGTCTGAATACTACACAAAAAAAATGCGCACATGCTCAAAAGTGTCTACATAAATCAAAAAGGCAGCTTTGCCCCCATGAGAATATATCCTGGAACATAAAGGCCAAAGCTGTGTTAAAAACAATTATGCTGCACGCCAAAACGTAAACAAAAAAAAAACGTTGGTCTGTGTGTGTGTGTGTGTGTGTGTGTAGCTTCACCTTCACTGTTATTAATACCATCGGCTGCCGACAATAACACAACGGAAGAGATTTTTGTAAGTCCTACAGTATCAGACATCCTTGTTTAGAGGTTTGATGTTGTTTTGTTGTTGGGGGATGGGTGACGGCGTGTGTACGTGTGTGTCTGTGTGTGTGTGTAGCAGGGTGGGGGTAGAGGAGCTTCGCTATTTCTCTCTGTGCTAAACAATTTTTTTTTTTTTGCTCAGACAAAACTCACACACACGTGTTTGTTGCGTCCTGTGAGCTCACACTGATTCACGCAGACGGTCACATCACCCCTAAGCTAAATATAAACAACCTTTCATTTTGATGCTTTCCAGCCTGGTAGCCCACTGTGAATGAAAGGCTCAAAATATTTTTTTCTAGTTTTAGAAAACTGAACTGATGCGGATGTAACTTCAGCCAATTTATACTCAAGTTTGATTTGACGTGTTTCCATTTTCTTTTTTTGTGTGATTGAATGAAACGCCTGGGTTTTGATCTCCTACATTGCGATGGTTGTGTTCTGCCAGTGCATTGGCGGAAGGTGACGTCATGTGTGGTGCTACTGCTGCCCCCGGGACGCGGAGACGTCGCTGCCTTGTGCGTAATGACACGAGAGATGAGTTGGCAAAAAAAAAGAAAAAAAAAAAAGGTGCTTTGAATTAGCTGTACCACTGAGTCCTGGCTCAAAAAAAAAAGAAAAGAATCAATGCTGCAGCAAAGACTCAAGGGTAAAAAGTCACTGGAGGGGGAAAAAATAAAAAATAAACGTTTCTGCAAAATCTTTTTTTTTTTTTTCTCTCTCATCCTTCATTCATCACATCTGCAATTCTCCAAATGTATCATTTCCATCAGTGTCCATTCGGAGTCCTTCATACCTGCTTTCAGATGTTCCCCTTTTCAAAATAGACACGAGATCCTATAAAACACTGCTGGGAGATGCATCAGCTCTAAAAATATCCACAGCCGGGCCACAAAGTTGTTTTTTTCCCAGTGCTGTTGTTGTTGTTGGTTTGGTTTTTACCTCCTCTGATAGAATTTCAAAGCTTACTCCAATGCTGCCTGCACACAGTGTGGCCTTTGTCCAGTAAATATTCATTTCAAGTGCCTCTCACAGGCTGCTTCCAACCCCTCACAGGCGTTGCAGCGTAGCACCAGAAGGATCCATCCATCCTCGCTCTGTACGCAGTGCGACCTTGGACCGTTTGTCCCTGCCTCGCCCCATTTAACCCCTGGCCACGTAGAGCCCTCTGGTGGCCGTTTCACCGACAGTTTGACCTTTCGCTCCCTCTTGACCCCGGCTCAGGAGCCTTTATCGGGCCCCTCCTAAATGTGACGGGGACCATGAGTGTGCCTACTGTACACTGCATAAAAACACATAAAGGAACCATTTTCCCGTATTTTATGTATATAATGTGTTAGATTCGATTTTTTGCATTTTATTCATTGGTAAGTCAATCGATCTGATTAGCCATAAATCAGAAAATATGAAAAAACTCCTCAAGAAATGCTGAGGGTGTTATTTGAAAGAAATAAAGAGAATTAACCAACGTTCTCACCCCGCTTTTTGCAAAAAGAAGAATTGGAGTACAGACCCAGTCCATACACAGCCTTAAAATTCATTTACAGCCGTGTTTCTGTCTGCCTGTAAAAATCCTGAGCCCAACATGAGTCTCCGCCATTAAAAATGTTGGTATTTGACCCTTCGGCTGCTGACGTCTGTGTCACATTGTACCTGCTCAGTGTTTCTCAAGCTTGGCGGCGTCCTGCATTTATGTGCAAATTGAAGGCGGCATGAATTTGTGGCCCCGGGGGCTACAATACTTTCAAATGTAGCTCTGCATCATACCTAATGGAGCCGGTGATGTAACCTGTGTGTGCTGAGGAAAGGTGGCTGCTTGTCACTGGCCCTGAAAGCGAATAATGAAAAAGTCTTCAGAATCTATATTCGGGTAAAATCAGAGTCACTAAGAGACACATGTGAGAATCCGATTTTTTGGTTTTAACCATGTGCAATTAAAAAATAAAAGGCTTCACTTTTCTCCTGCATCACCAAGGAAGTGGAAGAAGATTTTTTTTTTTGTTGTACCAGGCCCCGCTTTGCTGTTGCAGCTGATGCACATGCATGATAAGGCCACCATCAGAGACCCCCCCCCCCCTCTTCTCTCTCTCTCTCTCTCTCTCTGATGGAGAGGAGTTCTTCAGGAGATGCTGGTGCACTGAAGGACACATCCTCGGCTCAGGATAAAATCTGCTGCAGCGCATTTCCAGGCAGATCCGGATGAATCCGACAGAACAGGGTAAAATGGTTGAACATGCGCCGTGTAGCACCGGCACATGTGTGTGAACAACCAGCGACAACGTGACAAGCTCTGGAAACCACGAGAATAATCGCCCGTCGGGCGAGAGGACTTGCAGCGTCGCTGTGGCCCTCACGTCTAAAGATAGGCGGCCCCTGTGAATAACACACTCACACTGTACTGAACCCACAAGTGAAAATGTGTGTTTACAGTATGTGTGCGGCTGATGATGGATGCCGAGCAGTTAAAACAAAGGGATTTATCATGTTTTCACATCGATTACACCGTTCAATACCTTTCAGAGGAGTATTTTTATAGCTGTTGAGCAGCAGAGTAAAAAATTCCCAGAGGAAATGTGAATCCCATCTCAACCTATAAAGATAATTCACAGAGTAAGTGCTGTTTCACTTAAAAAAAAAAAAGAAAAAAAAAGGCCATACCTCACTGAGTGTAATAAAGACGACAAAGAAAAAAAAAAAAAAAAAAAAAGAGATATAAAAACAAAAAAAAGAGCCAACACCAACCGGTGAGTGCAGTAGACAAACAGCATGCCAGCTCACAGTTTGAGGGCCAAATGCTGCCTTCTGCCATTTGAATCACCATGGAAACAGCCAAATACACAACCATCACTCTCATCCGCTTCAGCTCAACATACTGCAGTCCATGTGAGAGGGTTTTCTACATTCTACCTACACCACGCTGCAATAAAAATACTCTGTCTGAAAAAAAAACAACAACATAAAAGATGCTTTTGTCATGGTGACTTTTTCTTTCAATGCTACTATTGATGTGATGATAAAATAAATAAATATATGCACATGAAAATGAGTCATCATGGACCTGAGGGGGTTGGACACCAGGTGGACCACATATACTGTGACAAACAGGCTGCCTGATTGGTTGTGTCACAGTAAATGACAGTGTTGTTACAGCGCACAGCGGTGACACACAGGGTACATACGTGCGTACCGGGAGAGAGCGAGAGGGGGGGGGCGGTTAATGACGCACAAATTACAACCCAACCCAACGGTGGTCGCATGTACACATCCACCGAGCGTCTACATGCATGATGTAGGAGGACGAAGCTCCATCCATCCTACCTGCTCGGTGCGCGTCGGCCAGCCGGACCTCGGCGATGCTGCTCGGGTCACTCTGGGATCGGCCCCGCTGCGGCACACCGCCGCCGCCGCGGTGGTGGTCCTCGTCCGGCCCGTCCGACGATGCCATGGCGCGGGGCGGGGAGGAGGAGAAGCGGGCTCGTAGCGCGGAGAGGCGCAGCAGCAGCCACCGCCGGCCAAGGTCGCCAGCATCAAGTGGTGGAGCCGCCTGCGCGAGGCTGTGATGATGATGATGGTGATGATGATGCTGCGGATGCTGCTGCAGCTACTGGTGATGCTGGGGAAACCCATTACGCACGAAGCATCACGCCTCCTTCAAGTGCGCCTCGCGAAGCCCCCGTTTCTATTTTTTTTCCTTTTTTTTGTTTTGGTTTAAAATGTAAAATTAAAACAAAGCGCGTTTCTTTCATTTCATTTTTTTATTCATGTTTGACTTGGTAGTGGTATATGAGTATATGAGCGCAGGTTTAGAATGGTTCCTCCCACCGCTTGAATCCTTGCTGGGGGCTATGTCACGGTTTTATGGCTCATAAAGACCACTTTTAAATATTAACTGTCCTACAGGCCATGAAGGCATAGTTCACGTCTGATTGGTAATTACAGGAAATGAGAATCGACCAGTCATTTGATCTGTTTAGCCTTAAATCAGAAAATAGCTACTCAAAAAGTCTGGGGGTGTTATTGGTAAAGAAAATAAGTGAATAAACCATGTAACCAGGTTTAAATCAAGTTTAAGTAAAGTAAAGTAAAACGCATCTTTAGGAGTTGTCGGTCCCTCGTCCCGCATTACATTACGTGGAATAAGTAAAATAAGTCAGAAAAATGTTCCACACGTTTTCTTTTTAATTGCCAATAATGTTTTTGTTTTATATTTAAATGCATGTACACGTTTGATACAGCTGAAGTGACGACATCAAATTGTGTTGGAACTAAGAAGCCAAAACATAACCTACTTAGTGTAGTCTTAACACCAGAGATACACAAACATGACACACACACATTATCCAAGTGTGTGCTTTGTCACAGCGGTTACAGTTAAAATATTGTTTGCTCGCGGTGGATTGTGGGTCGTTGCCCGGAGGGGGCGCCGGAATTTTAGGGGCGGTGTGCGTGTGCGCGCGAGGACAGCTTCAACTTCCGTGAGACGGTGTGGACTTGGGAGACATTTTCTGTCTTTTAATTCAACGTTTCCAGCCGAACATGGCGGAGAGAGAGGCGGCTGTTAGCCGCGGAGACACCGCGATATCGAAGGATAGCGAGTCGGAGGTCCAAAGCATCATACGGGCTCTCGCCCTGGAGAGGATCGACCAGGACCTGTACAGGTTAGCGGCGAACAGACCAGCACCTCAACGCAGCACAACGTCAGTGCTGCATTCACGGCCTGCCAGAAGAATTGTTATTATGTGGAAACATGTGCTGTCCAGCAAAACGAACGAACACAACCTATCGGATTTTTCTATATTCTATTCCGTTGGCAATGAGGCAAATTGTGAACAAATATAGATCCGCATCCCCTGTTTGTTTGAATGGTGTTTTATTTTTCCCTTCTTTTTATCAACTTTCCTCAGGGCGGCGGATCACTGGAATCTGAGCCATTGGAATATTTTTGGTGGCCAATTGGTTGGCCAGGCCCTCCTGGCCGCGACCACGTCCGTCGACGACAACCTCCATCCTCACTCCCTCCATTGCTACTTTCTAAGAAAAGGTTCGGCTGAGCTGTGACCATGCACAAAAATAAGCAAAAAATATATCATTTCAAAGTCCAGTTGGGTTCAAACATTCCCCCTCATCCACTCGACTTCATCGCACAATATTTATTTGATTTGAATTAAGAATTGGCCCTGTGCACGCTGGGTCCCAGCCACTGTTTTTCTTCTTGATGTTCTTGCAGGAAAGCTCGATGCTCCGGTGCTGTATCAGGTGGGCCGTACCACAGACGGTCACAGTTCTGCGGGGCGCTCTGTGAAGGTCGTCCAGCACGGACAGCCCATAATGATCTGTCAGGCGCTCTTCGGAAAGTGGCAGCCGACTCGCTTGCAGCATCAGTTCACCATGCCTGTGGTCCCTCCACCGGAAGACCTCCTCTCTGTGGAGGAGCTGATTTGTCTCCAGCCCGCGTATAATTTTTTTGAATTCTCCCTCCAGCACCCTATCATTTGTGGTACTAAAAGCAAATGTATATTAAAAACTCAAAAAGCAATATATCTTACCAGAAACAGTGTTTGGATGACAAAGTATAATTCTACCCTGTGCTTTGGTGCTATCTTGTTGGTTTGTCCTGAGCTGACCTTATTTCCCCTGATATTTCCTGTTCGAAACTTTTCGTTTGCTAACTAAGTTCGTGAATTACTTTGCAGATGGCAGACCTCAATTCCTCCCGATTTGTAAACCCTCCTTTTACTTTACAGGGGATCAGACGACGTGTCAGAGAATGCAAAACAAGCCCATGATAAACACCTGGCTGAACATTTCCCTTTGGAGAGGAAGCCAGTCCATCCAAAATGTTCATTTGATCCTGAGCCGAGGAAGCTGTATTGGTTACGAGCAAAAGAACATATAGGTGAGGTGCTTTTATGTAATTATATTTTGTGTGCGTTTTGTACATATATTTAAAAAATAATGACCGGGTGTTCTGCCTGGGTGAATAATTAATCCTATTTCCCCTTTCTTAATAATATTAAATTAAACAACATATTGTGTGTGTGTGTGTGTTTTTTTTTATAGGAGAAGGCAACATGAAGCTGCATTTCTGTGCTGCTGCATTTCTATCAGACGTTTCAAATGTTCATTTGATCCTGAGCCGAGGAAGCTGTACTGGTTACGAGCAAAAGAACATATAGGTGAGGTGCTTTTATGTAATTATATTTTGTGTGCGTTTTGTACATATATTTAAAAAATAATGCCCGGGTGTTCTGCCTGGGTGAATAATTAATCCTATTTCCCCTTTCTTAATAATATTAAATTAAACAACATATTGTGTGTGTGTGTGTGTTTTTTTTTATAGGAGAAGGCAACATGAAGCTGCATTTCTGTGCTGCTGCATTTCTATCAGACGTTTCCTTCCTGGACACAGTGGTGTTGCCTTATGCAGACTACAAGTTCCAGAAGATGGTCTCTCTGGATCACGCCATGTGGTTCCACAACACTTTCTGCTGCAATGAGTGGATGCTGTACGAGTGTGAAAGCCCATGGGCAGGTTAGTGTGTGGGTTCACTTAACATCTGCTGTGGTTTGTTTGTTGTGTCTGTGTGTTGCAGTATTAGAAATAAAAAAGAACTCCTATAGACATTGTATAACAATTGCTCTGAGGCTCATTTTCATGTCCAAGCTAAACTGTTATTCGAACTAAAATACACCTAACCAATTTAATGTTATACAAAGAAAGTGAGAATCTGAATCTTGTACATCAGAGCAGGACGTGTGTGGCTATGGTGGGACATTTTTGTCAAGTGTGTGGAGAACAATATAACACATTTTGCATCCTGGATTTGTCTTTACATGTTTTTTGTGTTGTGACCTCCAGGGAAAGGTAGAGGACTGGTTCAAGGCCGACTGTGGAGAAGAGACGGGGTGCTGGCTGTGTCGTGTTGCCAGGAGGGAGCCATCAAAGCCACACCCAACAATGACACCAGCAAACTATAAGCACATTCCTGAGAGAATACATTTTTTTCTTACATTTTATCTTAAATATAAAAAAATATATACATATATTTGTTCCATTAATAACATTGCTCAATGTATTTTTGTTTCCAGCAAACAAATTATTGTGATGTTTTAATATAAACATGCCTGTCAATTCTCATTTGCACAGCCATTCATGCTTGCAGTTGAATTAAAAAAAACTGCAAAGACCTTTTTTTTTACCTGCAGGTAGGTTTGGTTTGTAACAAAGCAAAAATAAAATATTTATTTGACAAAAATCAGACTGTTCTCCCATCACCTAATAAGAAATATATTTATCAAATTAAAAGGTTTCTTGGTTATGTTATTATGTTAATACCTATTTAAAACCAGTAAACCTATTGTCATCCCCATGAAAAATATACATACTGAAAAATAATTTATTGTGTAAATTCATTATTATGTGAGCTGAATATGAGCTATGTTCAACTAAGGAGCATTGGCTTTTTAACTGTTTAATTTCATGAGTATTCCCATTTGTAGCTTTGTTACCAATGAAGCGTGTATTTGTTTGTGAAGAGCCTTATTTATTTGCAGAATAAACTGGATTAGTTTGTTCATCAGGTTTTTATATTTGCAAACCACATTGTGTTTGCCGGTGTAAAACATGTTTGTGTTTCTTAAATTGTGAGTAAGGTGATTTCGGAAATAGAGCCTATGTGGTTTAAACAGTTTTTTTAATTGTTTTATTTGTGTAACAACACTGTCGGTCATAGTGTAGTGTTTCAGAGTGTGTGCAGTGTGTGTGTGTTTAACTGTGAGACATGTCGTGTGTCCCTGTTTGTTAGAACTTTGTGAAGAGAGAAGGGGGAACTTGTCGTGTCCTGGTTGCTATGCAGTTAGCGCCCCTGGTTACCACGCTGCCCCACAATGCACCGCTGCTAGCAGAGCCTCCGAGGTAACGTTAGCAAAACGGCATCTTGTTATTAATACGTAACGTGACGTTACAGGTGGATGTGCGTGGTATAATGACACTGTTAATTGAACTCTGTTTCTAGTCGAATGAACAGAAGAGATCGCAATTTGCATTTGCTGTTTGTATAAGGTAACGACGTCAAGCTGCTAGCTAAATGGCTAGTTTAGCTAGATTGTTAGCCATGTGTGCTAACAGCGATGGGATGCGACGTGAGATAATGATTTACTTCAATACGGTGTAATCATTCTAACTCAAGTCGTAGCTTGCTAACAGAGTGATACTCTTTTGAAATGCAGTTATTAGCTAATATGTGGGATATAACTTGGTGTTTTTAAAGGTGAATGGATTCGAGTTAACCTCTTCAACGATGGAGAGGGAGACGCACAACTCCGTGGTGTTTAATGCCTCTAAAAGAGAACTGTTCGCCGCCAACAACGGCTTCAAATCCCTGCAGAAGAGGTTACGGGCTCAATGGAAAATCCAGAGGTGAGACGCGGTGCTGGGACTCGAACCTGTGGCTGCTGTACATGGATGTAAAAAGAGAAGAAACAAAAAAACTCTGTGGGAGTAAAACCATGTTTTGTTTTATCACAGTATGAAGGAGGAGCTGTCAGTGGAGAAGCTAAAGTCGGTCAAGTTGTGGATCACTGCAGGTCCGAGAGAGAAGTTCACAGCCTCAGAGGTGATGGATGCATTTGTTCACACTTGATTTCTTTTCAAAAAGTTTTGAGTGGAGGGGACAGGTTCTCACACTATCTTGTCGTCCCAGCTGGAGGTCCTGAAACACTTCCTGGACGGAGGAGGAAACATCCTGGTCCTGCTCGGTGAAGGAGGAGAAACCAAATTCGACACCAACATCAACTTCCTCCTGGAGGAGTTTGGAATAATGGTTAACAATGGTACATTTTGAGATTAGTGAAATAACCCAAAGCAAACAAAATATATCTTTGAATCCACATTGAAAGCAAATGATTTTTTTTAATCTGCTGTTGCTGCAGATGCTGTGGTGAGGAATGTGTATTACAAATACTTCCATCCTAAGGAGGCGCTTGTGTCCAACGGTGTATTGAACAGGTTTGTCATTGCAGCGTATCTTTTTGTAAATTAATGTTTAACCTACAGAACCCAATCAAATGTCTTAATGACAATATAATGTATTTTTGTACAGAGAAATCAGTCGGGCGGCTGGCAAAGTGGTCACTGGAATCATTGAAGATGAAAATGTTGGAAACAATGCACAGTAAGTGAATTGCCTTTACATTCATATCTTTTTACGAGTTGACCATTTTGTGTTGGCATTAAGAAGCTATTTTTTTTTGTGTAGGGCTCTCACATTTGTGTACCCGTATGGAGCCACACTTAGTGTGACGAAGCCTGCTGTGGCTGTTCTGTCCACCGGCTCGGTCTGCTTCCCTCTCAACAGGCCCGTCTTAGCCTTCTATCATGGAAAGGTCAGAAGTCACCAGCCATTAATATATTCACAAACATAAACTTGTAAATGTTTTGCTGAAACATTTTGTGTGTGTGTGTGTTGTGAAGGAGGCCGGCAAACTGGCGGTGCTGGGTTCCTGCCACATGTTCTGTGACCAATACATCGACAAAGAAGAGAACAGTAAAATCCTGGTGAGTCCAATTGTGATTTATGGAATTTGTTTAATAACACACGTCAGATGTTCAGAGTTGCATTATTGTCTCTTGTGTCTCTCCAGGATGTTGTGCTCCAGTGGCTCATGACAGACACTATTCAGCTGAACCAGATTGACGCAGAAGACCCAGAAGTGAGCAAGTACACTTGATAGCAGAATAAAATTATATTGTCATGTTAAACAACATGTTTTTTTTTTTTTACCCCAGATAACAGATTACACCATGTTGCCAGACACGGGGTGTTTGTCAGAGCAGCTCAGAGTGTGTTTACAGGAGGGTGACGAAAACCCCCGGGACTTCACCTCTCTCTTTGATCGTTCTTTGTTCAATCTGTCCACCGACACTCTACCTCAAGTCATCAGGTGAGGCTGCAGAGAATGTTATTTAGTTTTTCTTCAGGGCACAAAAAAAGAAATAAACTTTTCCACAGTGCTTACAAGCAGCTGGGTGTCAAAGACGAGCCACTTCAGCTGATCACACCGCAGTTTGAGACCCCTCTGCCTCAGCTTCAACCTGCTGTAAGATCCATGTTCCAGTGTTTCTCCATTCGTCTTACGTCATTTCAATCTATTTACAGAAAAATTTAAGCCCCTCAATGCATCTTGTCCTTAAGGTCTTTCCACCTGCCTTGAGAGATTTACCCCCACCCACGCTGGACCTGTTTGATCTAGATGAAACGTTCTCTTCTGAGAAAGTGCGCCTCGCACAGCTCACCAATAAATGTAAGTTTTGTTCTTAAACATTAACTGATCAGTTTAGGGATGTTAGGGTAAAAAAAAAAGTGATTATCATATTTGTTCTCGTCACAGGTACAGATGAGGATCTGGAATTCTATGTGCGGAAATGTGGTGAAATTTTGGGTGTGACTCCAAAGTTGGATAAAGAGCAGCGTGATGCCAAACACATTTTGGAACACATTTTTTTCCAGGTTGTAGAGTTCAAGAAACTCAATCAGGTGAGAGTTACTTTAAAGCACCAGGTAACTAATATTTATAAATTGATTTGTTTTAATGACCATTTCCCTTATGCAGGAACACGATATGGAAAATGAAGAAAGATTCACTCCTCAGGAAGTCTAATACTCTACTCTTTAAAATATAAGAAGCAGATAAGTACTAGATGTACACACAGCATATATAGACTGAATATTTTAGCGTTCAATTAATGGTACTATTTTGTCTAGAAACTGTATATATAAAGTTAGGAACATTTATACCTCTTTTGTATCTATGGAACAAATGTCAAAAAAATAAAATTATGTAAATGAAGTCATTGACACGTTTATTTATATATATATTCAAAAGCATTCTGTTCTACGCACGAGTCCTCACGCATGGATCCTGTGGCAGGGGTGGAGAAAAAAAAAAAAAAAAAAAATCATACATTTTTTTATTTTTTTTTTATTAAACAGATATTGCCATATCATACAAATTACAAGTACATATAAAACTGATTCTTACCTTTATTATTCAAAATGTACAGTCATTAAGAAAAAAAATTAATAAAAAAGTGTTCATCCCAAACCTATAAACTCTCTCCATGTTAAATGCTGACGTGGCAAAAACATTAGGGAGAAACCAGTGATGAAAGCTGCATAGACTGAGGCTTTGGACTCCATGTGGTCTCCAGAGTGTTGTAGTCAATGGAAGGCTTGGGGCTGCTACTCTCGGATTTAATCAAAGACACATCCCAGGCCATCTGAGAGGCGGTGAGGTCCCCGTAGGACTGGTCCAGAAAAGTTGCCTTTTTTTTTTCTTGGAACAGCATGTAGGGAGTTGAGGACTTTCCCTGCAGAGGCACAGCCAGCAGACAGCAGTTTTTCTCCTGGGCGTTGACATTCACCGAGAGGGTCTGAGGGGAACAAACCGGGTCTGAGGACGAGAGGCAGAGGAAGTCCTGGCTCAACAGCCGGGCATCAAACGCATCTGCAATGGTTTCATTCGACGCCCTGGACGTGGAGATTTGCTCCAAAGCTGAAATCAAACTCTGCTCCCCGAAGAACTTCCTGTCCAACTCAGATATGGACGAACACTCGAAGCTTTTCACGTCTACGAAGTTAAAACAAACAGTTATTAACTTCTCAGACTCAAATTGATCCATCTTCAGAATCAAATTCTCACATTTTTCTCTTTTCTTACCTGTAATGACAAAAGCTTTCTCCATTGTTTTCCTCCCTGGGCCTGTGAGTGCCCTGTGAGCTTCAGGTTGGGTTTTAAGCAGCTGAAGCTGAATGTTAATTGACTCAGCTGGAAATAACAGGTCATCAGTCTGAAGGAGGCAGTGAAGAACCTGTCAAGCAGCTGTCACAATTTAATGGTGACAATGAATTTATAAATGTATGTTGTTTTTTGGGGGGAAATTGTGTCGAAGAATTACATGGAAAAATAAAATAAAACTAATTCTCCAGCTTTTTTTGTCAATAATAATAATTATTATACTAAATGAAAAATAAAAACTGTGCATGTTTGCATTTATGTTCTACTTTTTTATTTGCTATATGTACAATATTTGGTTAAATAAAAAAAATACATTTTTTATAGTTTGTTTTGCCTTATAATTGTTGCTGTTATTACTTACTCAATTTATTATTAAGGTTAATATTAAATATGACCACAGATTACCTTAGCGCTCGCTTGTCCCGTTTTATTTTGAAAGCCCGCCAGCGGAAGTGCCTCGGAGCCTTCGCGCAGCAAGTCCGCGCATTACGTCACTGCCCGGTCGAACAGGGCGGAGAATGGCGGGAGATAGAAACTAAGGAGCGCGGAGAAGCTGGGGGACGCTCCAGCTGATCACCGGCTGTACACGGCAACAACGGGGGCCTCCGGCAGCGCGCGCACCGGACCGCGGAGAACCCGAACCCCGCGCGGGAGACTCACATGACGTTTAACGGCTGCTCCACGATTCACCACCGTCACACAGTCACACCGTCAACAGGAGAAGAAACTCGGGGAAATGTCTTGGTGGCCGCGCGGGTGAGTACTCTCAACCTCGGGGCTTTTTTTTGGTGTTCCCTCACATAATCTGAGATTAACCACGCGCCAAATATACCACAGGATTGTGGAACGCTGCGGATTCCAATTTATTTTGCAGTAATCTCAGCTGATTGTTGTTGTTTTTTGGTTTGTTTGTTGTATTTCTTTGAGTTCGTTCGAGGATCCGGGTGTGTGCCGCCATTTCCCCAGACAGTCTATAAATAGGATTCCGCCCAAAGGATTCTCAGATTCTACCAGATCTATTAAAATACACCGCAATCAGATTATAATCCCACTTGACACTAGTTTATGCCGACGATATACATAGGTTAGGACCCTATATGTTTAAGGTATGAACCGGATTATCGAGTTGTCCTTGTCCCGAGCTCAAGGGCGGGTGTTCCTCCCCCTGTCAGTCCCGCTCACGAGACACTTGTGCCCCCGCAGTGAGGATGGAGGAGAGGACGCCATGGTCCAGGACACGGACTCGGATGTGGCCGAGCAGAGAGACAGCGGCAGGGTCAAAGTGAAGTGGACACAAGAGGAGGTGACGGATCGGGACATGTCCCAACAACTGCTTTTGTCCCCTGGGAGGATGATTATTTATAGGATGGGAGGGTAAACATGTGAAGGCTGATTGGTTGTTGTTGTTGTTTGTGTGTTTACAGGACGAGAAGCTCAAGGCTCTGGTTCAAAAATTGGGACCGAATGATTGGAAATATATTGCCGGCTACATTTTGGTGAGTTTTGATCACCTTTTCTTCCATTTAAAATGTATGTATTGTTTAAAAACACTTATTGTAAGTTGCTTTGCACTAAATGCCAAATGCAATGTGATGTAACAACTTTCAACTATTTTAACCGTACATACTGCACATTCATTTATGTTTATTCTCATGTCTATCTCTTATTTATCTTCATTTTTTTCCTTTTTATAATTTTTTTAATATTTTGTTTGTTCTGAGTTTTGTTTCGAGTATGAGACGTAAGAATTTCATCTGCACTCTGTAATTGTTGTGCAATGTGATGGGTGCGTTCTTGTTTTATGACGTTTTTGAGCTTTGTGATGTCACACAGAAACTGCACGGTGTTTGATTATTGTTTTGATTTTGATTTCTCATCAGAATCACACTGAGCACCAGTGTCAGCACCGCTGGTTTAAGGTGTTGGATCCAGAGTTGGTGAAGGGTCCCTGGACCAAAGAAGAAGATGAGAAGGTAGGTGACATGTGACTGAGCATCTCTCCGTACATTTTTTATTGTTATTTAAAAAAATAAATCCTAATCCAGATTCACTCTTGTCCCTCATCAGGTCATAGAGCTGGTAAATCTCTACGGCAACAAGCAGTGGGCGATGGTGGCCAAGCATCTGAAAGGCAGACTGGGGAAGCAGTGCAGAGAGCGCTGGCACAACCACCTCAACCCCAACGTCAAGAAGTCGTCGTGGACGGCCGACGAGGATCTCATCATCTACAGGGCCCACTGCATGCTGGGAAACCGCTGGGCTGAGATTGCCAAGATGCTCCCTGGAAGGTAAAGACTCCCAGGGGATTTTTTCTTTAATATTAATGTTAAATATAATGTTATAATATGAATGAAATCACATCATTTCCCAGAACTGACAACGCGGTGAAGAACCACTGGAACTCCACCATCAAACGCAAGTTGGAGATGGGCTTCTACGCCGGGGAGGTCATTAAACCGGATGAAGTCGAGGAACTGTTGTCCCGTGTGAATAAGGACGTGCAGGTCAGCTATTTTTCCATCTCTTCTCCTCTTCTGGAGGAGCCACATGTGACATAGCAGGATCTGTGCATAAAAGCAATGTTCATAAACTATAATCCAAATCTTTTTGTTGTGATTACACAGATGCCTAGTTGCTCTCAGGATGATGCAGACCAAGAGCCAGAGCAGAAACCTCGCCCTTCAGTGAGTCCCCTGTTATGATGCTTGCATTGTTGTAAATCAATTGAACCCAAGGGAAATCTGCATTACGAAATTGTAATTATAATTTTTATTGATAAACACTTTTCTTTACTCCACACGCAGGCCTCCTCCGCCTCGCTTGAATCCAGTCCCAGCGGCGCAGGGCCGTCCAAGGCGGTCCTCTCTCCGAAGGACCTCTCCGGTATTAAGACGGAAGCGGACCCCTCAGGAGAGATGAGTGGCACCAGCTGGGTGGTGGACAGCTCCGGCTTCCTGTCCCCCACGGGCCCAGGACTGAAGGAGGTGCTGGACCTGGTGGACGGGGTAAATAAAGCCAGCAGCATTTTTTCTCTATATATTTTTTTCATTTATATTTTTTATCTTTAGTGTATGGTTACAAATCAGAAAAAAAGTCTCAAGATTTCAAAATTTATATATATATATATATACACCCAACAATTTCAGTGTGCAGTTGCTGGCACTGAAATTATTGAGTCCCAGACTCCTCAAGTCACAGTGCTCAAAAAAACTGTCTATAAAAACATTTGAAACACGAAAAATATAAGGATAATATAAGGTTATTTAGAAATAAACATAAAAACATTTGTAGTATGTACAGTAAGTAAATAAGTGACCAGATGTCCGTTAATAGTGCACTGATTTTAAAAAGATAACTGTTCATTTGGACTGAGATGTAACGTGTATCTCCAGGACCTGGATGGCTGGTGTAACCTCGCGGCCTTTGACCTGCCGGAGGAGAGTCAAAGCCCGGAGCGGCACCAGTTCCGTCTGGAGGGCAGCGCCTTACAGGAGCTGAGCAAAGGCAACAAGGGGGAGCTCATCCCCATCTCCCCCGGCGGCGTGACGCCGCCCGCCATCCTGAGCCACCGCAGCAGGAGACGCATCGCCTTGTCTCCCGACGCCAATAACTCCATGACCCCCAAAAGCACTCCTGTGAAAATCTTGCCATTTTCTCCATCTCAAGTAAGCTCTTGGACTTTTTATTCAAGATTAAAAAATGTATTTGTCACATACACAACAATTACAGAGTGCAGATGCTGGCTCAGACTCCTCAACAGTGCTCATAATAAAAGTAGCAAGCACGGCTGTAACATACTGTATATAAAAATGTAACTATAAATAAAAATCTGGAATGTTTTAAAATAAAATAAGTTGGATATATAAATACATTTTATGGACAGTTAACATTTTTAATACCACACCACCGACTGTTGTGGGGCAGCTTACCAATGTCCTGGATTTGTTTGCTAACTTACTATATATATTTCGTTTCAGTTCCTCAACATGTGGACCAAACAGGACACGCACGACCTGGAGAATCCGTCCCTCACGTCCACGCCGGTGTGCAGCCAGAAGGCCATCGTGACCACGCCGCTGCAGCGAGACAAGACGCCGCTCACGCAGAAGGAAAACTCGGCGTATGTGCTCACCAACCCGCATCTGATGTTGAAGGAATGACTGGAATGTGTTTAGATTTTGAGTTCGTATTAATTAAATTTTTTTTCCATGCAGGTTTGTCACACCCAACCACAAGTCGGAGCTCTGTACGACCCCGCGAACTCCGACGCCGTTTAAAAATGCCATGGAGAAATACGGCCCTCTGCAGCCACTGGTGAGGGAGTCGGAGTCTATGAGTGTCTACCAGTTTTTTGAGCTGGATTTGTGAGTGGATTTGTGTCAACACTTTAATTAACAAAATAATCTGCTGCACTGTCTCAGCCTCAGACTCCCAATCTGGAGGACGACATTAACGAGGTCATCCTGAGAGACGCCGGTATCGACCTGTCCTCCGTGCGATCGACTCCGCCGGAGCAAAGACGCAAAACTGTGGTACGTACGAGTCTATCCCAATATAGATATATTTATAAGATTTTTGTGCAACTGGTGGACAATCACAGCTCACTCCCCCCCTCCCTCCCCTGTTGTGAGAAACAGTCTATTGACAAACTGAGAAAAGTGGCACCGTGGAGCCAAGTGTCACAGTGACAGTCGCTCATTGTTGGTCCGCACACAACTCGGTGTGAAAACTTCTGTCTACACACACACACCCGCCCGCCCAAACACGGACTCATTTGTAAACATCCAGTCTCACATGCTTGAAACTAAAACTCCACCATGGCAATACCGCGTAGTTGGATTATTGGCTCATGTGGCATTTGAGACCAGGAATTCTAAAAATTGCAGTTAATCAAGATTTATTCATAATAAAAGTAACAGGCACGCAGTCACATACAGTATCTAAATGTAAATAAAAAACAGGATATTAAAGTAAATTAAAAAGAATCAGATATAGAAATAAATATTATACCTTAATACTATTAATTATTGATTGTTATGTACATAAGTTTCAGACTCCAGTGCTAAAAAAAAAATACAAGCATTGCAGTAACCTCGAGTATAAACACATTTAGACAATTATTTTTTTTTTATAAAATAAAATTAGTAAGATTTAGAAATAAATGTACAGTTACATTTAATAAGTGCAGCATGTACATGCGCGCTGATGCTATGTGCTCAGATCTTGTTGCTTTTTGTGTTCATTTGCAGCATCGTCCTCCTATGAAGAAAGTGCGGAAATCCTTGGCTCTCGATGTCGTGGACTGTCATGTGACGAAACGCAAATCCATCAAGACTGAAACCAAACACTGCATCAAGGTAAAAAAAAAAAAGTATAGTGTAGCAATGTTGTTAACCTGTTCAAGGGGGAGTTTGAACATGTTCTTATTTTTGGCTCCCCCCCTCGTGTTTTTGCCACAGGAAGAACCCGTGTTGGTTTCTCTGAGCTCCTCCTCGTTCTGCAGTAAGCGGCACGATAATATTTTGGATCAGGGCTTCCTATTGGGACCAAGTGACAGTGACATATTTCCCAGCGCAGTGCCCCCAGTGCCAGTAAGTTCACTTGTTGACTATAAAAAGCGAACAAAAATATCCTCTGAATGGAAAGTGAAAAGTGTTTTGCAATTTTCTTTTCAGATGTCAAAAGAATGGGAGACGGTTGTTTGTGGAAAAACTCAAGACCAGCTCATCATGACAGAGAAAGCCAGACGCTACCTCCGCTCTCTAAAGCCCCACACGACCAGCCGGGCTTTGATTCTGTCCTGAGACGGCTGCCCACTCCACCAACATGCCAAACACAAAGAACACAATGTTGTTTTTTGCTGTTTGCAACAACCTTTTTTTTGTTTTAATGCTGGAGTAAAGAACATGGCCTGTGTAGGTTTAGTGCAGTTTTTGAACAAGTCATTAGGAATCAAAACCTTTACAGTGTGTAACTCGATCAATAATTTAAAAGAGAGAGGTGTGCTTTTTTTAGATTTAGTCTCACTGCAAACGGCCAAGTCAGGAGTCCTATTTCACTGTATTGTCACTTAAACAAAAAAAAAACACCAGAACAATGAATGTAAAATAGAGAAAATCACGGCTGTGTACCTTTTGCTATCTGAAAAGACATGGGTTTTACATTTGCATAATGACTCTGTAATTTAACAGTTTTAAAATTGTGAATATTCCAAACACTCTTTGAACCCTCCACAGATTTTAATTGTGGAGTGAATTCAGGCAGATTGATCAATAATGCATTTAGGAATGCGCAATGTCAATGTTGAATGAAGGTAGTGTTGTTGTACAGTCTGTTTAGCATATGTTTAGATTTATAATATACATTGTCAGTAAACATGAAAAGTCAAGACATCATACAGGGACTATTTTTACATTTTCTGCAAATTTCAAAATGACTGGACCACACGTCTAGAACTAATCAAGGGCACGCTTGATTTGATATCTGACAAAGTGATGAATACAACTTTGAAAAGTTGTTTTTTTATGCAACATTCAACTACTCGAGAAGTAATGGGGACTGTACCCACCTTCGATGGCAATGGTATTATGTTATTTGGCACTGTTTGTACATATTTAGTGTTGTATGCTTTTACTTCATCATACAACATTATAGAAAACATTTAATAAAAAAACAAACGCATCTTATTTCTGGTAAAATGTTATTCCTGGTTATGCATATACTTCCAAATATGTTTGTATGTAAACCTCTTATCTAGCATGTGACCTATTATTTTATAGTCAGTTCTTTAAAAAAAAAGATTAACGTTTAAGAACGTTTCTCTAAAGATTTTCCATTCAGAAAGAAGAGATCGTGTTTTTGCCCCATTGTACTTCTTTAATGATAAAATGTCATAGCATGAATGTGTAAGCCAAAAAAGATGTGCTTTTACTTTGAAATGTGACACGTATAACCGGATACGGATACCACTTCCACCTGAAGACCGGATGCTCTGTGAGAAACCGGAAGCGATCGTCTGTTTGTGGTGACGCTGCATTAGACAGAGACATGGACCGGTTCAGTAAGTGAATTCATTCATTTATTCTCCACAAATTGTGAGAGTTGTGTGCTTTTTTGTTTTGTAATTGTGATGTTTGTGCAGTTATTTAGCCGCCGATGTGAAACTAGCGTAAAATAGAAGTACCACACACTCGTGCAGCATCGTTTTGACGTTAGCTTCGCTCACTGACGTTAGCCTAGCTTAAACCTCCACGAATGAACACGCACCGTCTCCGGAGAGATTCCTCTCCGCTCACGGTCCACGTTTTGACACGTTTTTGGTTAAACTTGTACCCACTTTTTGTTGTGTGTGTCCTCAGGGCCACTCGGGTGCTTCCTCCTCTGCCTGGCTCTTGCTGGAGCCCAGGCGCTCACCCCGGCGCACCACCTCTCCCTGGCCGATGTGGCCCGGCTGCAGGACCTGTTGAGCGGCCACTTCACCGACCTGGAGTCCGCCTACTACTCAGTGGTCGGTCTGACCAAACTTGGAGCCTCCGTCCCCGATCATCAGGTTAGAAAATCACCCCAGTGAGCATAATAATTTAAACGTAAAAGAGAAGGAGCTTGAATTAAACATGATCCACCATTATATGTATATCTGCTCTAACCACCTTGTTTTCCTGTTCTGTTTGCAGGAAGTGTGCCAGTTCCTGAAATCCCGGTTTGATCCTATGAGTGTTGACTCTCTCTTCTTCGCTTCTGAGACCAGTCAAGCTATTTCAGGATGTGAGGTACAACACAAAGTCCTCTTCCTGTTCTACTGCCATACCTCCTCTCCAAAAAATACATTATCTGGAAAATATGTGTAGTGTGTGTCTGGGTGTGGGTGTGTTGGCATTTTTAAATTCATGTGGAATCTCCACGGTGAAGAAGTTAAAACTATTCCTCCATATAGCAATCACATTAGATATAGTCAAGTTATTGATTTTGATATTTTTTGTCACTCCACAGATCCCCGTGTCCAATGAAACCCGTGACATCCTCCTGGCGGCGGTCAGCGAGGACTCGACCATGACTCAGATCCACCGGGCCGTGAGCGCGCTCAGCTCTCTGGGACTCCCCGTGGCGTCTCAGGAGGTGGTGGCTGCCCTGGCCGCTCGCATCAACAAGGAGGACAACGTTATGGCGTAAGTGTTAGTGGTGCAGGAATGTGGGTGCAAATTATTATTGGACATTTTGAATTCACCTTTTAATCGTGTGATTTTTCTTTGGGCAGCATCACCATGGCACTGCTGACCGCAGCTCGCCTCTCACAGCAGGCAGAGCTTGGAGGAATACTGGAGGAGATTGAGGTGAGATCTTTCACTTCCAACAGGTGGTGCTCTGTCACAGCTCTCCGTCTGGAATCAAAATGGACAAAAATTATGCACAATGGGACGCTTTCTTTTCTTGCATAATTTAGCTTGAATTTTTTAAATAAAAAAAAATATATATATTCTTTCAGGATCTGACAGCTCGTTTGGATGACCTTGGTGGTGTCTACCTCCAGTTTGAGGAGGGACTTGAGGCGACGGCCATGTTTGTGACTGCTGCTTACTCCCTGTCTGATCATGTGGAAATGGAACCCCCTCTCAAGGAGGTAAGATTTCTGTCCATCGGGACATTTCAGAATCAAAAACATGTTTATTTCCATGTGATTTGTCATTACATGGATATTTTTTTGTAGTGTGATGGTTCAAACAATGTATACAATATAATAGAGAATATAGAAAGCAATGTAATTAGTATTTACAATGTAAGAGGCCTCCTTATGTTGAATAAGTATGTTAGATAAGTTCCCATTCAATTCTCTCCCTGAAACTGATGGAAGTTGCCTTCTCCCCCACAGGACCAGGTCATCCAGCTGGTGAATTCCATCTTCAGCAAGAAATCCTGGGACTCCTTGGCCGAGGCCTTCAGTGTAGCCAGCGCCGCCGCCGCTCTGTCCAACAACCGCTTCCATGTGCCGGTCATCGTCAGCGCTCAGGGCCCGGCCTCGGTGTCCCACAGCCAGCCAACCCTGCAGGTATAAATGTTGCACCTTCTCCCAGCTACAGTCCCCGTGCGCGTGTGTGTGTTTTTTTATTATCATTGTCCTGTAGTGACACTGTCTCTCTGGGATTCACAGCTCCTCGTTACTGACGTCATGTCTCAGCCTCTGGCTTCAGCCAACGTGCTGGTGGAATCTGCGTTGGCTGTGGCCTCCAAGAGCGTCATCCTCAGCCAAGCCCCCTTCACACTTAATGAGTATGCACTGTAAAAGCTAGATATGTGCCAGATTTACATTACATCTATTAATCCATTTACCCTTAAGCACTTCAATGAAATGGAATGTAATATAAGTTAATAAGGAGATTGTCTGTAAATATATTTTTTCTTTATGAGTAAGCATACACTTATTCATCCTTTTTTTCTACTTTTCAGTGGCGTCTTTGAACTGAACTTCATGTCCAAACAGCCGGCCAGTGGATATTACCAGTTTACCGTTGCAGTGACTGGGGATAGTCGACTGGTTGCCAATCACGTTGAGGTGATTACAAATAAAAAAATTAAAATAAATTGAGAGTAAATAAACTGTACTATGATTAAATAGAAAAAGATAATGTTATATTAAGGCTTGCGTGAACTGTAAAGGATGAGAGCTTGGGAAACCCACAATCGAAAGGCAGAAAAAAGCCAGTGGCTTTTTTGTTCATCCTTTATTTTAGTGTATCTAAATGCAACAACATTATGCAAAACCGAAGGGGTCAGAAAAGAAGTGCGTTTCAAAGTGGCGCAAATGACGGTGACTCACACACTCACGTTCTGACTCTGTCCACCTGCAGCTGAAAGTAAAAGTGTCCACTGAGGTGGCAATTACCAACATGGACCTCTCTGTGGTGGACAAGGACCAGAGCATCGGCACCAAGACCACCAGGTTAGAAAAAGCACGGTTGATGAATAAATCCCCTTTGCTCTCAATATCAGTGGTGTGACAGGGTAATACCATATTTTTCATTTTTTTTAAACCAGAGTGGACTATCCCTCCAAAGGCAAAACCCCCTTCACTGCAGACAGCCACCAGAACTTTGCCATGTCCTTCCAGCTGGTTGACGTCAACACTGGAGTGGAGCTCACCCCTCACCAGGTATGACATCTCAGTGGGACACATCAGACGTATGTCTTGACGCCGATTTCATCCGTCTTACTCTCTGTCGTCACAGACATTTGTCCGGTTGCACAACCCTAAAACTGGCCAGGAGGTCGTTTTTGTGGCTGAGCCCGACAGCAAGAATCTCTACAAGTTTGAGTTGGACATGGCGGAGAGGAAGTCCGAGTTTGACTCCATCTCTGGGACCTACGCCCTCTACCTCATTGTCGGGGACGCGACCCTGGAGAATCCCATCTTGTGGAATGTGGTGCGTATCAAAATCAGAATCAAAAATCGTGTTAATGACTGAACGTGGTATCCAGGCAACAGGAAGTGGTTGCTGAGCTCTAAATTTGCTTTGTAATCATAAAAAAAAAAAAAAAGGCTGATGTGGTTCTGAAGTTTGTGGATGAAGAGGCGCCAGCTACTATTCAGCCCAAGACCCTCTACGTACCCAAACCAGAGATCCAGGTAATACCATTAATATTATTAAGTCTTTATTTGGGAAGGATTTAATTTGTGACACAATGAAATCTGTCCAGCTGTTAATGTCTAATGTTTGTTTCTGCAGCATTTGTTCAGGGAGCCAGAGAAGAAGCCTCCCACCGTGGTGTCCAACACCTTCACTGCCCTCATCCTGTCTCCCCTGCTGCTTCTGCTCATCCTGGTAATAATTCAAACCTTGTGCGAAAAATGTTGTACGTGTTTATTTTTGTGGTCAAGGTGTGTATCGAAATAATTTAAAAATCTTTTATCTACTGTAAAAAAAAAAGAATCTAACCTACTTTCATTATTAATCAAAAAGCTTTATTTAAAAAAAGACTATTCAGCTTTGTTGTTTTTTTGTTGTCCCCCCCCCCCGAAAAGCTCTTCAGTAGTAAGCCTTCATAGACGTTGAATGATGCTCTAGTACGGCATGAATATAATGCTTCTTTTAATTTAAAATCACAAAAGCTGGGAGGTATTTTTTTTTCTCCCTGGCATTTGCACTGCTGAGTAATAGTTATTGTCACCGTGGTTCAGTGCATTGTGCGTCAGGCTGTAAACACTTTTTCAGCCCTTTTGTTTGCAGCTCTTGAAGGGAATGAAAACCGCATTGTTTATTTTTATTTTTATTACCCCCCTCCCCCCCCCCCACCCCCCCCCCCCCCCCCCCCCCTCTCCTCTTCAGTGGTTTAAGCTCGGAGCCAACATCTCCAACTTCAGCTTCTCTCCCAGCACCATTCTCTTCCACGTAGGGCACGCAGGTTAGTCCACGTCATTCCGCGGCCTCTTCATCCGCTGTTGTTCAAGATGAGAAGTGAACTGCGCTGAAGACGGAGACATTGTTCATATTCACAATTCATCATGCATAATTCATGAGGCTCCACGTAACTCTCTGGTTATACAGCGAGTTCCCATCCTAGTGTAGTGCAGTGCATATACAGTTAATATGATATACAGATGAATGATTTTATTATAAAATAGATGTATTATTATTAAAAAGTACTGGCACGTACATTTAAACTGCTTTATTATCATTAGGTTTGGAGTATTCTTATTCTTATTTTTATTATTATGAGCAATACTCGAGTTTTTTCTTTCTTGTTTTTAATGTGGCGTTTTCATAACCTACTTCGTTATCCGCATAAAAAGCTAAGGATATATACATTTAAAAGGTCTTGTAGGCATTTCACCTGAGTTTTTCCTGTACTGGAAATTTTAATTTCAACACTTGGCATCCTGCATCACAATGAATTCTCTAAATCAATCTGATTTTAAAAAGAAAGACGCGATACACATTTTTATAGATTTAGCTCAAACAAAAAATGAACCGAACATGCAAAATTCCACTTTGGATAATGAAGCCCTAAATGAGTCCAAAGCTTCTAGACCATGAAGGTGAAGGTCCCATTCCCACTTTGTGGTTTCTGATTTCAGCCATGCTGGGCCTGATGTACGTCTACTGGACCCACCTGGACATGTTCCAGACCCTGAAGTACCTGGCCATCATCGGCGGCATCACTTTCCTGGCCGGGAACCGCATGCTGGCGCAGAAAGCAGTAAAGAGGTACGCCCCCCCCACCCCCCTTGGCTCCAAAAAACGGAAAAAAAAAGTGGCCGTTCTATATGTGTAGCTCCTCGTGGCAAATCCCCCAGAGGATCGCTCTTCCAAGAAGAGATCTCTCTGGGCCCACTCGGACCAGCAGTGATGATCTGAGTGGGACAATTTCATATGTAGGGTCCTCCACGGGCCAGAGTGAGCAATCTGTCCCTGACTCGAGACGTCACTGTAATGTATCACATTAACTCTGAAGACGTCCTGTTTGTCCCCTCTTAGCAAGAATTACAGATTTCTGCCAATGTCTTTTTTTTTTTTTTTTAACCAATGAGGACTTTTCTTCTTCTTCGTCTCCTTCTTTTCTCTCCTACCGGTGTCTGTCTCTCTTTTTTTTGTAACCCCCCCCCCCCTTCCTCTTTTCAGGATTGCCGCAGAGCAAAGTAGTAGGTTGGCAAAGTATAGGAGCCTTCGGTAGAGCCCCCCCCCCCCCCACATTTGTAACAAAGCAGTCGATCGTGCTTCCAGGCTGAAGTAAGGGGCTTTCCTCATGGCCTGCATCCACACTGCACCCCCCCCCCCTCCCCTCCCTCCCTACTCCTCCATGGCGGCTGGCAGCAGCGTGCATGGCTGCGTGTGCTGTCACTCATTCTAACCCGCTCCCTCCTCTTCACCAACCCCACCGCGCGGTCATGACATTGTGGTGGTGTTAACACTCATGGTTCTGGTTGTGCCATCGCGTGACATGTCTTGTGTTCATGAACCAGAGTGTGCGTTTGTTGTGAGGATTTTTTATGTTCATTTTTTCTCGCCCAAACGACATTATTTTTTGTTTGTGGAAGGACCCACATCAAACTGCATGGTGAACCATTTCTTTGACTTGTCTGGTGTGGAATAAAATCAGTACGTCTAAATGTTCATGTTGACATGAACTAATGTTCATTTTTTTTTCTCCTTTCTCTCTCTTTTTCTCTCACAGAATTGAGAAAAAATAAGAACAAGAGCAGAAAATAAATAAAAGAAGAATCCGACAAAGATCACAACCTTTTTTTGGTTTCCAAAGGAGTCGTTCATCAAATTCAGACTTTATTCACGGCATGGCAGTTCAAGAGTCCAATCGGCAGTTTAAACACACACTTTGTGTGTGTGTGTGTGTGTGTGTGTGTGTGTGTTGCCAAAAGAGAAGAAGACGTCTCTTTGTCTCTGAGGACTGTAAAGCTACTGATCATTGCACTTCATCGTCCTGTGAGATTTGTTCCCTTATTGTCCACCAGTGGTTTTTCTAAGTGAACTGGGTTTTTTTTATTTGTGGTTTTGATTCGATTCATCACTTTTTTTTTTTTTTTACATACATTCCTCTTTGTTGCATTCTGCCTTCTAACAGACGTTCTGACTGGCAGCAGCACTGACTCACTCACATCACTCATTTTGCCAGTGCGTGTGTAGGAGGAGTCCCATTTGATACAGAGTCCCCCCCCCAGAAAAAAAAATAAAAATCATTCAGTCAAATGTGGGCAAATTTGAGGATGTGATGTTTTTTTTTGGAAATGATAAGGAGAAAATAAAGAAATTGAGGTGAATCCATATTTTTGTGCCTTTGTTTCGTCAAAAAAGCGGGAACCAATAAGAAATCAGATTGATTATTATAACATCTACAATATTTCTATTGAGTGGATATAAAAATACTTATACTTATAATATATTAAATGTATTACATATTTATACCATCTGATTCTCTTTGAAAGTGTATGAAAAGGGCCAATTAATATTATTACGATTATTATTATTTATTTTTATTTTTTACTTCCTGTCCCTGGTAAGTTTTGACAGGAGCTACATTTTGTGTTGATGTGATTTTTGCACAAATGATAAAGTAAACAAACTGAGGAGTGCACGTTTTTCTTCTCTGCTTTTAATGGCCACAGTTTAAAAAAAAAAAAAAAATGACAAGATTTGTTTTCATTTCTAAACCACAGGTTAGAGGAAG
The DNA here is from genome assembly GCA_016785305.1 of Colistium nudipinnis. Lineage (NCBI taxonomy): Eukaryota > Metazoa > Chordata > Actinopteri > Pleuronectiformes > Rhombosoleidae > Colistium > Colistium nudipinnis. The sequence continues at coordinate 197,314 of JAFBJU010000601.1, forward strand.
CGACGGCGTGCGCCCCACCGATCTCAGCTCAGCCGTCTGCAAAGATCAAAAACCTCAGGTTAGTGCTGGTAAAGTGAAATATTATATTTTAAATGAGAGAATAAGAGGTTCGATGAAGTCGGCCGACCTCCCGTGCATTCCTTTGAATCTGTGGTTGCTCTGGATGGATGTCAGATCTTCTTTATAGGTCCCCTCATAGATGTCTGACTGACACCTGGTCTGACGCTTCATGAAGCTCTCTCTTTCATCACTGTGGACAAAAACAAAAATGGGAATATATATATTATTTTTACATTTTGTTTCTGCTGCCATTCTTAAAAAATATATATATATATTTTTAGTATACACTTATGTGACATCACCACCTACCTCAGCCGTTTGCCCATGACTGTCTGGAGGAACTTCCTGGCAGAGATTTGTCCCAGGACTTTCCTGTAACCGTTGGTAAAGATGGCGTCGGCGTGACGTCCGGAGCTGAAATCAGAAAGTGGACATTTGACGTAGCATTTCCAGTTAGTATAGTTTAGAATGAACTGAATTGTCTGATAATCCCTATAAATACTGTTCACAATGAGGTGTGTATTCTACCCTCTGTATGTAAGACAAAGAAAATTCTGCTGCTCACACCACATGCAAATTTAGGTTTATATGTAAATGCTGCTTGCACTGCAAAGGCAATTTAAATTTTCTGTTGTTGTATTGGTGCAGACTATTTTATTTATTTTATTTTTTTATGCATTGCATTTGTAAATGCCACAGCAGATAAATAACAGCATTTGCACCATTATTTGTAATTTAGACAGACTCTCTCTTTTTTTTATATATATATTTTTTTAAATCCATCAATCACAGCTTTTCAACTCACCGTAACTCTGCTGGCTCCCTGGGAGGACTCATGTCCTCGTGCAGCTTCTCTGCTGGATTATTGACAGAAGACGTCATCAGGATGGATGTGTCCCTCTGGCCAAACCTGAGAAATATACCCATTATGTAAATTATTGTAGAACAATATACAGGCACGCACGCACGCACGTACGTAAATGCGGTCCATTTTTCACCCCAAAACAAAAAGCTGATTTGATTTTAATGCAGAGTCTGGGGGTTGAAGACACATTTTAGACAAAGGAAAAAAGTATCCTCTAACAATATCCTCTAACCACTGTTCTTGTGCAATGAAACATTCTGCTGCTTTGTCACAGGAAACGGTGATTAAGGTGATGTGTGAGCGTAACACAAAAGTGACTAACACACACACGCACACACACCTTGACCCCTTTTAGCATAACAAGTTCAGAGGTCATGGCTGTGACAGGGAGCCAGAGAACACTTTAAAACATCCTGAACTGCATTTATAGAAAAAAAAAAAAATCGCCCTGACACCAGAAACAAGCCATTGTCTTTGAAGCTTGAGCTCACGACACAGTTATTCGCTACATTTTATTCACCTGTTGCACATATTTTAGTTTTAAAGGTTGTACATGTTGCAAATATTTTTCATTTCGTTTAGCTAAGCAGATTTGAGATCATCTACAATGGATTTGTTTTTAAGTTTATTTAAAAAAAAAAAAATGGTTTCTTTTTTCCGCACTTAGTGACAGACTATAATTAAAATATTTCCTTCTAATGGATTGGCATGTACACATCTGAACTGCTAAAATGGCCCTTAAACAATTTAAATAACCTGGATTAAGTCAACTTAATTCAATCATTACTTAACTTAAAAAAACCAGAATATTAATAAACAAACTGGGAAGCGTTTCTGTGAATCTAGGTGGACTTACCTAATGGAGGGGTAGAGCGGGGAGCCTGATAAAGACATGACCAGGCAACAGAACAGCAGCAGTGCAGCTTTCTCCATCATCACAGCGAGTCCTGGACAAGAGAGGACAACTAGAATAAATAACAGGAGTAGAAATTACATCAGGAGAAAAAAGAAATACGCAGAAACCCCACTTTTTTTTTCAGATGTTGCAGCAATATCAACACTGAGTTGAGACTTTTATTTATTTTTTATTTTTTTCAATGATCACAGACCCAGAAATGTGTTATATACTTACACTGTGTTTTCAGAGTGTGAATCCTCAGATCCCTGCGGCTCCTCTTCACTCCACTGGCATCATCGCTCACTGCCAGGAAACGGTGGACGACAGCGTCACCGGAACAGTACTGACTGTTATCCCTGCATCCATGGTGAGTTTATACTGAACCTGAAGCTCACAGTCACTCCCACCCCTGTCTCTCTCTCTCTCTCTCCCCCTCTCTCTAAATGGGTTTAACAAGGTTTGTATTATAATATACTGTAATATAATAGAATGGAATTTACATACATCATTTATACCAAAGGGGAAGTTTGGGTGCTACAGCAGCATACTCTTCTAAAATAATGTATCTAAAATAAAATGTAACGATATAAAACATGCTATAAAGATGTTTACAATTTTATAAATAATTAAACAAAGTAGAAATAAATCAGTGCAATGTCTGCACAGTCTGAACAGAACTCCTGGCCAGAGGTGACAAGAAAAAATAAAATAAAATAAATTGAATTAAAGGAATATATAGTATGTGATAATACAAGATATAATTTACAGTTTGAAGGTTATGCTTATGTAGATAACCATAATATTAAAATCTTTATTTTATAAATTAATGATACAGATTATTTCCTAACATATTGCTATTTATTAGAGATTAATTTATGCTCATCTTGCTGAGAGAAAAACTAACAGAACATTTAAAAAAGCGAGTTATGCAGAAAATCAAACGTGTGTGTCCAAAACTTCCTTTTTTTTAATTAAATGCTCGCTTACAATTTAACTTTCTTATAAAATGGACAAAAAAAAATGTTGTAAATTATGTTAATATCAATGGAATATTATGGCAGTATTGCCTCTTAAAGGGTCCCACCGTCCGGAACCTTGTTTTGAGTTAGATTGTTTTTAAAACGGAGCGTAAAGTTTGACGTACTAGGGGACATATTTGACTAACGGACAGTGGCAGTGCGAGATCGTTTCCTGCTTTACTTCCGTTTTCGGTCTAGAGGACAACCTATACAACTTTTATAATCATTCTTAGGCATAGGCCTTTTGGATTAAATGGAACGTTGTGAAAAAAATCATTCATTTACAGCGACGTTTTGACGCCGGTTTACCGTTTTTCTCGGTTCGTGTAACGTGGCTTTAAAACGAGGAAACACTTCTCTTGTTACTCAGACATCTTTGACTCCACATGACTTTCAGCCACCAAGCTAACACACAACCACCACCACCACCAACACCAACAACATGACACACAATGTCATCCGCAAATGACCTCTATTAAAATAACAACAGATGAGCGCGTTGTTAGCTTTTTATGCTAAAGCTAGCTCATCATGGACCTCCTCAGGACGTTAAGGCCGCTGATTTCTGCTCCACAACTCTGGACTCAATCAGCCCGGTGTCTCCAGCCCAGACTCTGCTCTCGTCTAGCCAACAACACCACCATCAGTGTCTCTAAAGTGGAGAGGAGGACTTCTGTGGACACCTTCAAGGCTCGTGTGTCCTCTGGTCCGAGTTTCCAGGACTTCATCCAAGGTGTCCCAGTCCAGAGGAACCATGAAGCACGTGGAGGACACACAGACCATCCTGGGTATCTGTCTGAGGACGTGGACCTGGGCCATTCAAGGAAAGGTCAGTGTGTGTGGTGTGTGTTTGCGTTGTGTTTCATGTGGATTGTGTGTAGGTCACGTGCTAAACTGCAGTTTTTGTGTTTTGATTTGTTTGTGTTGTATCAGTCTATTTTGAAACCTATGGCTGTCAGATGAATGTGAACGACACCGACATCGCCTGGTCCGTTCTACAGAAGACAGGCTACCAACGCACGGCCCACCTAAACGAGGTTTGACTAAGCTCTGTTTATTTTTTTTATATATATATATTTTATTGTTTCTATATTTTCTAATGTCACATTTCACATGCCTTGTTAACCTGAGATGTCTCCGTGCTTCCAGGCAGACGTCGTCCTCCTGGTGACGTGCTCTATACGGTAAAAAAAAAATCATAATGAATTAAAACCATTGCTGGAATGTGTTTTTTTATACATTGGCTCAAAAAAAACATGTAAACTCTTGTCTTGACAGAGAGAAAGCTGAACAAACAATTTGGAATCGATTACAAAAACTCACAGCTATGAAAAGGAAGCGGATGAAGAGCCACGTCCCAATGAAAATTGGGATTTTAGGTAAGTGAGTCCACAGATAATAATAATAATAATAAATGATGTGAGTGCCGCTACTATGGAGCCAAAAAAACGTGAATGCTCGCTTTCCTGCCCAGGTTGCATGGCGGAGAGGCTGAAGACGGAGCTGCTGGAGCGGGAGAAGCTGGTGGACGTTCTGGCCGGCCCAGATGCGTACCGTGACCTCCCTCGCCTCCTCGCCGTGGCCGAGGGAGGTCAGCAGGCGAGCAATGTGCTGCTGTCGCTGGAGGAGACGTACGCCGACATCATGCCCGTCCATCACGCCCCGCAGGGAGTCAGCGCCTTCGTGTGAGTGTGTACGGAGGAAGCTGTGGAGGAAGCTTCCACGCCACTTCCTGTTAAGATTCAGGAATTGATTTCGTCTTATACACAACAATTACAGAGCGCAAGTGCTGGCATATAAAAGAAAAAAAATATGATGTCACGTGTGTGTGTGTGTGTGTTCAGGTCCATCATGCGAGGCTGTGACAACATGTGCAGCTACTGCATCGTTCCCTTCACCAGAGGCCGAGAGAGGAGTCGACCCGTCGGCTCCATCCTGGAGGAGGTTCGCATCCTCTCCGACCAGGCAAGTTCTCAACCTCATCACCTCAGTCAGACCGTTTCCATAATCATGTTAATTATACCAAATAAACATACACTGATTGTCATAATAAAATCATACACTTTTTTTAAGTTGTAAGATTATGAACTAATAATAATATAATATAGGACTTTATATATCCCGTAAAATGTTTCTAGCTAGAATACAAAAAATATAAATAACTGTACAGTACAAAAAAAAAAGAGGTAAAGTACAAAAAGTTAAGTAAAATAAAGGACAAAAAGAAAGTACCAATGTGTAAGTGAGATAGAACATTGTAAGAAAAAGTATTGATATGGCATATACAGTATCTATAATTCCCTGGCGTGGTGTTGTCCTCAGGGCGTGAAGGAGGTGACGCTGCTGGGTCAGAACGTGAACAGCTACAGAGACACGTCGGAGGAGCAGTTCTGCGGCTCCGACCCGACGGCGCTCAGCCGCGGCTTTCAGACGGTCTACCGCAGCAAGCAGGGGGGCCTGCGCTTCTCCGACCTGCTGGAGCGAGTGTCCCGCATAGACCCGGACATGAGGATCAGATTCACCTCCCCTCATCCCAAAGATTTTCCTGACGAGGTACTAAAATGCCACATTCTCACATAATCTCATGAATAACCGGGCACTCTCCATTTTCTCCATTTTCCACTTTTCAATTTTTTTTTATATAACTCCCATAATAACTGAACTGGTTGAATCTCACTCAACATGTTCCATGTCTCTGCTTGCAGGTTTTACATTTGATTGCGGAGAGAGAAAACATTTGTAAGCAGATTCACCTTCCAGCCCAGAGCGGGAGCAGCCGGGTCCTGAAAGCAATGCGTCGTGGGTAATTAGCAGCTGTTCCCCCCCCGAAGTTCAAATAAATGAAGTCTCTTTAAAAAAAAAAAAAAAAAAAAGTGAAATTAAATGACATTTCTTCACAGCTACACAAGAGAGGCTTACCTTGATCTTGTCCGGAATATAAAGACAATTATACCAGGTATGTTTTGTTTCTTTTTCATTTGTACCACTTCTCTATATATATATAAAAGTATAAGATTATATTTTTTTCATTCTTTATATATATATATATATATATATACTATATATATATAGTTGAGACGATGCAAGACAGCTGGGATTTGATTGATTTATAAATATATATATATATATCGTCTCAACGTCTACAAAGTAACAAAACAACATATATGTATTTTTAGTTGGAATTTCATTTTCAGAGAGTGTCATAGAGTTATCATAGAGAGATAATTATAATAGTCTGACATGTGTTTTAATATAATTGGTGTGTCAGAGGTGAGTCTCAGCAGTGACTTCATCTCCGGTTTCTGTGGCGAAACCGAGGAGGACCACCTGCAGACTTTGTCACTGATGAGAGAGGTGGGCTACAGCGTGGGATTCCTTTTTGCCTACAGCATGAGAAAGGTGAGCCCCTGCAGATTGGGTTCTAGCAACCAAATAAGATTCAGCATCATTTTAGATTTAGAAGTTCTTTTATATTTTGTCGTCTCCCTCAGAAAACACACGCCTACCATCGGCTGGACGATGACGTGCCCGCAGAGGTGAAGAGGAGGAGACTGGACGAGTGCATCGGTGTTTTCAGGGAGGAGGCGGCGAGGGTCAACGCTGCTCTCGTCGGCAGCACACAGCTGGTCCTGGTGGAGGGAGTGAGTACTGCACCCAAGCTGCTTCATTAACTAATTAGCAGTGGTAGCGTCGCATGTTAATTCATTGTTTTGTGTCATTTGTGTGTAATTAAAAACATTTGATACAGAGATTGAATGTTGTAACTTGTAACGCTGCTCACGGGTGAACACGATCTGTTATATTTATTTTAATATGTACCTGTTGCCAGGCAACACTGCTCATCTTTGGGGTTGTTTTTTCTTTTGCAGGAAAGTAAAAGATCTGCAGAGGACCTGTGTGGGAGAAATGATGGCAACGTCAGAGTGATTTTCCCCAGAGAGGATGTTTCTGTTCGGCCTGCAGAAGCCAACGCTGAGCCCATCACTGCAGGAGACTACGTGCAAGTGAAGGTGGGTTCTTTTTTAATGCATTTTATTTTTTATTTATTTCTTTTTTCTTTTTCTGAGTTTATGGGATTCCAAATATCAATAATGTTTCTTTAAACTCTGCAGTTATTACGTTTGAAAGAAAAACATCCCATTTGAAGCCATTTTGTTTATGTTATTGTAATGTTTTTTGTATGGAATCATTAGTTTGAAATCATAATTTTTTATTAAAAAAAACATACATACAGACGGGTGAGAGCAAAGAGCGGAAAAAAATCAAAACTTTATATGATTTAATTCATGTATTTTCATCCAGTCATTACATTTTCGATTGTGTGTCTGTGGTGCAGATATTGTCGGCCACCTCCCAGACTCTGAGAGGTCGAGCCCTGAGCCACGGCGCCCTGAGGGACTCCACCTCGGCAGCGGGGAGATAAGGGGCGTGGCCTCAGACACGACCACGATGGAGACAGGTGACGCAACAGGAAATAAAAAAAAACAAAAAAAAATTGACACACCTGCAACGGTGAAAACACAAAGACATTCACACCGGACTGCTCTGAGGAGCCACGCAAAAGTGTTACACATTCTGCACACACGTCTACATATTTGCATAGCTCTTCTGAAATCCATTTGTGTTGTGCAAATTAAAAGAACACTTTGTGTGTCTTGCTGCAAGCAGGAGTGCTTCATTGATGCCATGGCATGCATGGTGTGTTATGTTATGTTGTTAAAAAAATTATATATATATATAAAAATCATCTGTGTTTCTCAGGCTCGTAGCAGAAGTCAAACTGGTCACCGATCACTCGGTGTCTTCTCAGCCAGTTAGTTGTCGTCTGGCTGAGGTTGCGTGTTCGTCATCAGAAAGGAATCATGGGAGTTTATTCGGTGAACTGAACATCTGTCCCAATCAGCATATAGTCCTGGAGGGGGGACAAATGGTATTAACGGCGTTGCCATGATGAATTCTGTCAATCCAGTACATATTTAGGTTTATCTCCTTAATTTGACGCCAGCGCTCATTGGCATGTTGAATAACACAACGTGCAGTTATTTAATAAAATGTTGTTTTTATAGAGAAGCTCATGTCTCTGACCTTCAGGACCTGGAGCTGAGTCTTCACCAGCTTCATTTTTCCAATGGCAGGAAGCGGGTATCCCTTGGCCAGTTTAACTGTGGAGGAAAATGATTCGATTTAGAAAAACTACGAACTCGAACGAAATAGATAAATGCATAAACATATAATATAGCTGAGACTTTTGGTTTGAAAATGTAAAAAAAAACAACTCACCGTTGAGTTTGGGAATCACCACCACTTTGAGGACCATTTGCAGGATGTTGTCGAGGGATCTGACCTGCAGGTTGGGGGCGGGGTTATTTTATTGTAATTTTTTTTTATTCTTTTATTCTTTTGAAGGTGAACACCGTTTATAATTTATATCCCTCACCTGAAACGCTCCCACATAACTCGTCCTCAGGGTCAAATCCATTCTGTGCAAATGAGGCAAAATGAAGACAAGTGATGTTCTTTCTACAAAACACCTTTCTGGCCCCATTTTTTTTCTCCTCTTAGGAACAAGTCCTTATTTTATTTATGTATTATTATATATATATTTTTATTATTTATTATTTATTTATTATTATTTATAGTTACTCACTTGTTGAGGGTGACGGCTCCAGCCAGCCTCATTCCACTGACAAACACCTGGGCGCTGACACTCGTCTCCTGTTAAAAAAATAAATAAAAATTGGGATTGATCCCAGTTAAGTATTTAAAGAAAAAAAAAAAAATTTTTTTAATCTGTGAGCTCCTCACCAGGTTCAGGACGAAGAGCGGGGAGAGGGTGCTGTTGGGTTGGATGGCGTAGGCCGACACGGCGGCGCTGGCCTGAATGGTGACGTTGTTGGGCTGGAAGGTGATGACGGGAGATTTCACCGTCTGCAGCAGTAGCTTCACCATCAGACCTGGGTACTGTTTGGCAATCTGGGGGAAAAAAAAAAAAAATCACAGAGATGGAGTTTCAAAAAAGAAAAAAGCCAGTCAAAGCTTTTGGAATGAGTTAAATGTTTGTTATTGGTCACCTGTGGGATGAAGGTCCCAAATGTCCTGGTGTTGAGGTGGAGAGGAGAGCTTGGCGGAATCTGTTTTGGATCAGAGTGATGTCATTAAAGGTAATTGGTTAAGGCATCAGGTGGTTCAGCAGGGGGTCCGGGGAGGTACTGCGGCAAAACGGTTGGGTGAATGAGACAATTTCTTATATTTTTGTTTGTTTTTCTGAACCAAACATGAATATATGAACCTGTTTATTCATCGAATAACTTAGTATCATTATTTGATATAAAACACAATTTCATATATAGCAGGGGGTCCCTGTTCCATCTCTCCGTCGGTTCAGGGGGCTTCCTTGATGAAGGAATAATTGAGGATGCAGCTCACCATGTCGTCGGTGATGTACAGACTCAGAGCTCCAGCTTTGTTGTAGACGAAGGCGGCAGAGTTGGCAGAGTAGGCCGATATGCCGATGTAGAGCATGTTGTTGACCTGAGGCGGCAGCAGGAAGGCTGCAGGGGCGAACGGGGGCTCCTGATGCTTCCCGATGTTGTAAAACTCCCCCTACCAGGCCAGAGGCAGTGTATGGTTTGGATTGAATCTAAAATGTCCAATTTGTCTCCGTGTGCAGCAGAAAAAAATCTTTACCTTCAGGCTCAAGTCGATGGAAGACTTTGAAACGGTGGGCGATGACACCATGGAATATTCAATCTCTGCGTACTGGTCCACCTTGGCCACAACTAAAAATATACAAATATGCATCATGTGCAAATGGGTGAAACATTTAAATCTTTGACATCAATAAGCCCGTTGTTTTGTTTTTTTTTTACTTTTTTTTTTACCATTGAGAGTTTTCAAATGAGGGTTCAACTCCGATATTGCATCAGCCACCAGAGGGCAGATCTATAACAAGAAAATAACAGATAAATGCTCATAAAGCTGTAAAAAAACAACAACATAAATGCAATAATAAAAAAAAAATAAAAAAATGTAATTATGTATCCTATTTATGAACACATTTTTACTGCAGAGCCTCTACTAGAACTCGCCATAAAACTTCTTTAACCTTCATGATGCTGTTCTTGGTTTTCTCACCTGTTTCTGCATGGCCTTCCTCAAAGCCTGGTCAATGAACTTCTTGAAGAGATTGTACAGCCAGCTGAAATACACAAAACCATGGCAACCGTCGGGCATGATGGGAGTTTGATGATGGGACGAGTGAAACGTTTTTTTTGATCTATTTTTTAACCTGGCTCCTCCGTGGAACTTGACCCTGGCGGCGCCCACCGTGGCCTGGCACTTGCCGCTGCTGATGGCGGGCCGGCCGGTCTCGTCGCTGCTGATGCTGATGCTGGAGCTCATGGAGAGTCCGTTCACATTCAGATCAAATGAGCCGTGGTCCTTGCTGTCCAAAACGAGAGAGAGAGAGAGAGAGAGTCACTCAGGGATTCTTCTGTTTTCATCTTGTCAGGAGGATATTATTGTTATTATAATTTTTTCCCCGCTCACATTATTCGGAGATACTTGACCCTCCAGTTTCCACTCAGGCTGATGAAGGCGTTGCTAAAAGACAGTGTGACGCCGACGCCCGGCACGAGCTCCACCGCAGACTTTGGTAATCCCACGTTCACGATGTGCATGCTGGGTTAGAGAAAAGAAAATGGCGTTTGGTTTGAAAAAAGAAAACAATACTTTCTCTCTCTTTTTTTTTCTCCCTCAGTGAATTTTTCCAGTGGATCAATTAATTAATTGACTTACTTTGACAGGTGGTACTCCACTTTGCCGATGGGCGACACTTTCTGCTTCCCCGAAATATCCGGGATTTTGATGGTCTTGAGTTTCTGTTGGATTGTAACTATGCCCAGTTCTTTGCCTTAAAAAAAAAAATAAATAAATCAAAATCAAGATGATTTGCACTTCTCCCATCAGAAACAGTTTTTGATGTAAAAACGTACCATATTCGAGGCCCTTCTCCGTGAGCCTGACCTTTACACCGGGATTAATGCCGGAGGTCACGGGGATGAAAGCCACCAGGAAGAGCCACAAGCTCAAGGTCATCATGACTGTGGCGAGATAAAAAAAAAATCATCAGACATAGATCCTGCTCTCGTGTGGTTGATGTTTGCGGATAGAAGCGAAACCGAAATCAATCAAAACATCCGGATTTTTTTATTGTTATAAAATTCTGCTTCATTATTGATGAGATGGAGGTCATACTGTTACATGCGTTACTTATGTCTGCTGACTTCAAATTTTTATTTAAATTAATGGCATTTTTTTATTCCCTTCGATGAATTTGATCTGCACTATACAATAATTGAATTTAGGGTGGGCTTCCCTTGTAGTTTCTTTCTTTCTTTCTTTTATATTTATTTATTTATTATTTAAGATTTACACTTTTCACTTGATTATCCACAATGAAATCTTCGGTTTTAGCTTTCGAAAGTTCTCCGATTTTTAGAATACCAACACAATAATGTAAAAATATAAAAATGATACTAAACTAAAATTTCATTTATTTTGCATTTTAGCATTAAGGATTTAATGTACTTAAGTTTCTGCTTCAGCCTGTGAAAGATTAGACTGTCTGAGCTAAAAAACAAAACAAAAAAACACATGACCGCTGGCATGTCAGTTTTATTTAATTAGGCCAAGGTTAAAAGGCAACTCCACCATTTTTTTTTTCCTATTAAGTGCGAATTTTTGAATCAACATAGCAATATTGAAAAGTTAAAAGGGAAATGCACATGCAAGAAATAGCTTTTTCTGTGATTTATAAACTGTTGCGACTACGAAACTCAGCTGTCACATGACGCTGGTCCCTGATCAAAAGGATGAGAACCATCTGACCATTTCTATCCCGTGATTTTTCTGGTTCTCACTACTATAGTGAGACAAAATAAACTAAATCCTTTGAGAGAAATGATGTCAAAGCTGTTTGTCGTAGTGTGGCCAATAATCTGACTCATTCAGTCAGATTACATACACACACACACACACACACACACCCACACCAGGATATCGGCAATTCTTTTAGCCAAGGCCGTTTTTTCCTCTTTTTTCTTAATTTATGGTACGTCCCAAAACACCAGCAGCCCTGACAATGGGATAGAATATGAATATATATTCTATATAATCTGCATTGTAGCCTGGCCCTATGCACAACATCTAATCATGTGATGAATAGTTTCCATTTGAAATCCGAACTTTGGACATGAATAACTAATATTTTGTAATCATTCATTGTAAATGAGCTCAACACAGGAAAACCACAGAAAAACTCAGCCATCCGGTCAAAATAAATCAGATCGGTTAACTTTGCCATTCAAGCACCCTAAAACCTTTTTTCCAATATCCTAACATACATTGAAATACACTTTTGATATATCCAGTTACATACGTTATTCATCTTTAGGCCTCATACAGTGTCTCTTACCTGGAGCTGCAGTTTGTCAGGGTGGTTTCTGAAGACCTTTTGAGCGAGCGAGTGACAGAGAGAGAGAGAGAGAGAGAGAGACGGAGTGAGAGCGAGGAACACATGACACATGATATTTAATTCACTTATCTGATCAGGAAGTGAACTTAGCCACTCTCCCTGATAGAGCCAACTCAGTATTTGACATGTGGATTGAATCATCTGCTCGGCCACAGTTTACCAACAGTCTTTGATCAGAGTTTCTCTTGAGTGTCCATTTCAGGTAAAGTCGAGATTTAAATACGTGACACAGGTGTTTGGATAGGAGCCACTATCTGTCTTTGTCGTTGTTGCCGCCCTTCGTAACGGTTAAATCAGATTTGGACTTCCTTGTGAGAGGTGGTGATTCATTGAAAAAGGAACTGAGCACGAAAATGAGGAAGTTGGTTCCAAAACGCCACATAGAAGCAAATAGAAGACAAAAAAAAAAAAAAAAACAGCACATGGGAGAATTCAGTGTCAAATGATTCTGCATCTTTTAAACTCTGATGATAATAACCAATGAAACTTTTTTTTTTTTTTAAGATGACAGCTCTGGTGAATCACTGCAGATTCTGTGGAGGCTTTGGTGGAAGATGTGCTGGTCTCTGGTGACATCAAGTGGCCACCAGTACACAACACAACAAGGTACGCCACGCCTCTGGCCACTTTTTTTCTTTAATGACGTCATCCTCTATTATGTGGAGGGCTATTTATTCATACAAGTCTCGAAAACGCAGAGTAGTTTACACGCTGGATTATGTTTCAGCAGCATCCACTGTTACTGACACTGTGTTTTTTCTCGCATGAATTCAGTTTATTGTAATATTCCATATTTCTGAATGAAGTATGACGTTTGAAGGTTAGCTTTGATTCATTTATTGCAAAGTTTAGTACAAAATGTTCCACGTATAAGACACATTGGAACACGTCAATTTAAGACATGACATGCAGCACATTTTTTTTATTTCTTCCCATGTGGAGAAACATGTTTGTTCAGTGTGTTAGCAGAGGGTAGGGTCAGGTTCTCTATTTTATTGCACACGCACATTGACGCGCACACGCACACGGAGGTGTGAGTCTGAGGAGTTCAGACAGAGTTCAGTGGCATCACCACGCTCTCTTCTGCTTCTGCCTCCAGGCTGTCCTCGTTCAGGCCCACAACACAGATCCCTTTTTTTTTTTTTACTTTATTTTTGGTCACCACTGGGGTTTAAATAACTGAACAGAATAGAACAGAGCAGTGACTGTGAGGAATGTATTCCTGTGTCTGAATTTATCTCGAACGCTGAAGTGAAATGTTTCCAATTTTAATCTGACCTTTCAAATATTTTGTCTATAATTTGATTGGACAGGGTTCTTTTAAATCATGTTTTTTTTTTAATAAATCTTAGTTTTCATAAATGTAGAATTTGAATATTTCTCTCTTATGTACATGTACTACAATTATTTCTAATTAAACATACAGTACATAGAAGTATGAAGTATGAAAGAATAATTAGAGGAATTCACGCAAAGAAATATTATCAATAGCTTATTTGGCACCTTTAAAAAAAAATATATATATGAATAAAGATTTAACATTTTTCATCCTCTGGGATAAATATATAAATATATTTTTTTAAATAATTCACAAACTTGTGTACTTCAAAAGTAAACCAAGGTCACGAGACGCTGGAAATGCGGTGAGGCAGTCTGGTAATGAGATCACACAGATGGTCTGAGCATCTTGTGGTCTCAGTGTCTGGTTAATATTCAGTTCAGGTCAAATATTTGCATAAAATCCTATAAAATGACATCTACCTGCATTCAGTGATTGTCATGGCATCAGTTCACGTTGACATGTGTCAACAGTATATTAAATCATATTCCTTCTTCATTATTTCATTTTGTAGATGTTTTTTTATTTAATTCCGCTGCAGTTTAAGAGAAAAAAAAAAAGAGAAAAATGAAAACAGGCGATGACTCCAAAAGCCAGCGGGAATTCTCCGTAACTGTTCCCTGAACTGCCGCAGCGGGGCATCAGTTAAACGCACACAGCATGTGTGTGATTTATTTAATTGTATTTTTTTAAGAGAGACTTTTATCTGGTTGATGTTTTTCGTGTTTTCAAATCTTCACTCTTCTGTGTTCCAGCTCCAGGTGAACAAAAAAAGCCTGAGGAGGCCACCGTTTCTCTCCACAAAGACCTACGGCCCGAGATCGTCTCTGCAGGTATTTAAACCTAAATCCTAGATATCGGACTTATAAACAGAAATGGAATCCGTTTATGAGGAGGTCAAAAGGTCACTGACGTTATTATGCTTTGAATAACATGGAAATCCACCCAGAGTATGTTGGAGATGTTTCATTCTGGATCATTTTTTTTGGACAGATTAATTCACGGCAGAATTTCAGCAGATTGTCCCATTAACATTTCATTCATATTCACTGTGATTGGTTCCTAAAATTGGGCCAATTTCAATTGTTCAAATATGGAGTAAACGAAAGATGTCCTTTCCTATATCTACACGTTATATATTTTCTGGTCAAAGTTGGAAAACAGGAAAAGAAAAAAACCTCTTGAAATTTCCCCCCCCCGTTCACTTCCCCTCGGCGCACTGTGCGGTCTAATTGCTGCTGTAGTTAACGGTTGTTATTCTGCGTTGCTACGACAACCAGCCTCTGTCATCACCAGCTGCTGATCTACAGGGAATCCAATTACTCTACAAACCCATGTATATGGTCATAGTTTATCCCGGCAAGCCGAATGTTCTCCTGAGTCTGCTTTATAGAATATCAGTGCATGAATATAATGTATATTTTATAATGCACATATGTGAATAATGTATTTAAAATGCACGGTGCTCCGGTCGAACATGTTCTCGCAACATGTAGGTCAGTTAATATTTCATCTCTTGCTGTGGGCGACGTCACATGAGCATGAAACTGAGGCAAATTTCCTGCTCAATGTTTTTTTTTTTTTTTTTTTTCTCCTCGGGGCCGTGGCTGTAAATTGAGAATTAAATTCATCTAAATGTGAGATCTCAATTTAATGAGTTTGGAAGGCAGCGACACGCTGCGTGAATCAAACAGGAAATGGATGGATGGAGTCTGAAAAGACTCGGGCTGTGGTGACCATGGTAAATGCTGAAATAAATAAAAAATATTTCTTTTCATAATCATAAAAGAGTCTCGGTCGGGTATTGACGGACTTCCTCACGCTGACATTGTCCGAGCACCAGTAGGAGTGCGGTGAATATCAATCAGGGCAGAGCTGACCGTCAGAGACATGAAGAAAAATAGATTACATTTCTTTTTCTTTCATCGGAAACAGTTTTGGAACAAACTCTGCCCTGTGGAGGACTGATTAACATTCAATTTTGATAGTTTGCCATGGCAACTTTTACAATAAATACAAACATAGATATCCTAACAGTTCTTCACTTTAAATCTGTGCAAAAAAAATAAAATTAAAAAGATATGTATTTTTTAATCCATGATGTAGTCACAAGGCTCCATGTCACATTTTATTTTGAAGGGAGGGCCGTGTCCAAAAGTTTTATACAAAGTATATGTTAAAGAATAATTTCATTCTGCATTATTGTGATTTTTGGCCTATTTAAAGCTGCAAACTTAAGCAATATAAAACCTAATTAGAGTCACTCTAATGAAACTAAACTTCTAGTATTGCTTACATCTGCTGTTAAAGCTGCATCGCTTGACTTTTTTTTTTTTTTGCCACTGGATTAACCTAACAAACCCAACATTCGGATTTGAAAAGAACAAATTGTCTGCCAACAGTTGCCTAGTTACAAATCCAGCAGATACAGAAACAAATTAACATAATTCAGAGTCCTGTTTGTGTGACGTAGTGATTTAAACTCCTTTTTTGGAATACAACTCCTGTGGGGGAAATATTTTGCTGCTACACACTCCACAATAATAATATTTGTCTGTGGCGTCTTAATTATCTTTTAGGTTTATTAAAATGTTATTAAGTCCGAGCTGTTGTGCCGTCTCAAACAAAGACACACTGCGGGTGTGTACGAACTGGACTTTTGTTGTTACTGTTGTTTTTTTATGTATAACAAAAAAAAAGAAGCAACATAGGCTTTGTGTTGAATCATAATCCCTGGAGACTATATATAGGCCAGTATCTATACCAGTGTGTATATTCAGGAATGTGCAGTCCAGCTGCCAGATTTTTTTTTCTTTCCTCTCTCCATTGAATTATGTATCTTTTCATCAAAGATACATCATATTAATAATAATACAAATGCATATAATACAAATACAGAATATGTATTTTCTTTTTCATAATAATGAATCAAAAATCTTTTTAGTCCACTCGTTTGTGAATGGTTGCTGAAATAGCCTGTGTGGTGTTTGTGCGTCACTAAATAATAAGAAATTTATCGTGATCATTTTTTTTTTAAATTCATGTCTGCGTGGACATGTTGTCCGACCTGTGGCGGAGATGTGCGAGCCTCCAATCAATGGCTCAGTGTGTGGGGCATAAATGGAGCAATGTGTCCATGAGAAGGCCTGTG
This sequence comes from Colistium nudipinnis, assembly GCA_016785305.1. Classification (NCBI taxonomy): domain Eukaryota; kingdom Metazoa; phylum Chordata; class Actinopteri; order Pleuronectiformes; family Rhombosoleidae; genus Colistium; species Colistium nudipinnis. The sequence continues at coordinate 214,181 of JAFBJU010000601.1, forward strand.
TGTGAGTGTGTGTGTGTGTGTGTGTGTGTGCGTGTGCGTGTGCGTGTGCGTGTGCGTGTGCGTGTGCGTGTGCGTGTGCGTGTGTGTCTGTGTGTCTGTGTGTGTGTGTGTGTGAAGCTGTGGGACCCGGGCATCCATCCAGGCCCTGCACTCCTTACACTGTTAGTCTTCCCTCTGTGGCCCAAACACGGCAAGCTGTGAAAATGATTTCCACGGCCGACTGACCTGGAAACATACATGTATCTGACTCTGTGATGCCACGTCAGGCATCATCATTTTAACACGCGTGCGTGTGTGTGTGTCTGTGTGTGTTGTATACAAAAGTGGTGAGGATTTTTGCACAGTAGCAAATACGCATTAAAGCCTTTTATTTGTTTAATTCTTAGATATTCTTAAGAACCGCATTTATCCCCTATATTTGCTGGAGAAATGGAATGGAACCTTTTTTTTTTTTTTTTTTTTTATTCCCCAAAATACTGTAGATGTAAACAAAAGCTGTCACCATTTTATCCCTTGGTCTCACAAATTGAACTTGACAACCCAGATTTTCTATTTAAATTTTTCTATCCAAATAATAATACAGCCCTAGCCCCCCATCCCAGTGAAGGACAAATGTTGAGCTGAAGAGTCTCCGGTCTGTCATAATGTTTTAGTGGAGTATAAAGGTATATCGGTGGGTCGGAGTGCACTGACTCATAGGAGGATGAATAAAAATGAACCTTAAACCTGCCCCCATTAATATTTATAAATCATGGAAAGAAAACTTTAAAATGGATGATTCATGGTGATGAACCCAGGGAGAATGATCACCTGACTGCAGAAACGCTCTTTGACTCTTTGGCTCATCGGCCCACAGGGGCAGTTGACTCACTATGACATAGTTCCACACATTAATGCTTTTAGTTTCATTGATACTGGTAGTTCAATAGGTGAATTGGGAATTGAAATCCAATTCCGACTTCTATGGCAACAAGTTTAACATTTTTATGAAGCCAGAGCTCTGATGATCAGCCATTTTTCTCACCGATCAAGTCGTACATCGAGAGCGCAGATGTCGTCGGACTCGGGGGTGTGTGTCCACTGCTATGGTTTTGATGACCAGACGTGTGCAGGCTTGGCTGGTCCAGGGCGCCACGGCCGGTTTCCTGCTGTCTGTGCCTGCTGTCCGTGCCCCACCCTGACCCTCAGAGCGTGGGCCGGGCCCACAGATGGCACAGGAATGAAAATGCCGAAAATGTTTTGACCCCAAAATAAACTGGGAGTGGACACTTTTGGGCATCTGTGTTGTCCGCTTAATTGAGCTAAAAAAAAAGAAGAAAAGCAGATGCTCCAGTTACGAGCCACACCAAGGTTAATGTGAATTTAAATAATTCTCGGCCTGTTTCAAAGTTCACAAGGGTCATTATTTCTCACGTGCAACACAAAGGATGTGATGTCATCTCGGTCATCTCCTGTGTTCACGTATTTTCTTTTTGACATGGCTGGATGTTTGAGGCCCTGTAAAGCTGCTCAAGCATCTGAACAATTTGTCCACGCCCCTCTTTCCTATTTCGGGGGGGGGGGGGGGGGGGGGCAGAGGGGGGGGGGGGGGGGGGGTGTCAGACATTGAAGAGACAGGATGCTGCGGCTCTCCTCTGAGTCGCTTCAAAAACAGTGTAAATCACTTGGATGGGCCACTTCATCATTTTCACGCCAGACTTGGGTCGCATGGGGAGGAAAAATTGCTCGGGATGTGAAAGAAACAGATGAACTCAGTGAGGATAATATAACAAAAATGATGTGTGGGCAAAACAAAACACTTAAAATGGATATTCTGCAAGAACGAAATAGTTCAAGTGGAGTTAATACTGTAGAGGAGATGCTTTTCCGGTAGAGGCACGGTGGCTCAGTGGGAAGTGTATCGGATTGAATCCCCGGCCTGTGAGGACACCTGATTAAAAAAAAATAATAATAAAAAATAACCAAATCAAAACTGCCTTCAGGGAGGATGAAAAGGGGGATTTTGTTAATCAATTTAGTCGACTTTTTTCTGTTTTCCCGTCGTCAGATAGTCATAAAAAAACAGACTGAGAAGACTGGCATAATATTCAATAAATATCCCAGCAGCATTTTCACCAGGTGTGCGGAAACTGTTTAATTTTGAATAAAGACATGATTAAATATATTATCACGCATATATTGTGTTAAAATATATAAATAAATCGGGAAATTGTAAGAAAAAAAAAAAAATGGGAAAAATTACATTTCTACCCATCAATATCTAACACAATTATAGATTTTGACTAGAGGGATTTTCCATTCCATTTTTAATGCAATTAAAAGCATAAATGTCACAGCAGTATGTATATTTCTTTTATCAATATGCATCCTGCAGGGTTAATACAGTTTGGAGTATTTTACTGTCCTCGTTTAACCTGCGGCAAACTGGAAAAAGATAATTTTCCTGACTTGACGAGAGGAATGTGTAATTCATGCTTCTCCTGCATACTTTTTTTTTTTTTTATTATTATCATTACTGTCCATAACCTTAGGATCTCTGGACCTGGGGTTTATAATATTTCTCTTGAGCTCATGAAAATTTCATGTCACCTCTAACCAAGTCAGAGTTATGGCTTCCACAACCCTGGCTTGTGCAAGCACTTACTCCCCCGAATCCATCTTATAATGAAACTCTTAGTTAAAAGTAAAATATGCAAAGCGGATCCGGGAAGGTCTTGTATATTCTAAACTGAGATAAAAATCCTAATTTAATCCAAATTCTCCACTCAGCTCACATTAAATTCTTGTTGCCGTTTTCAAATCCCTTAAAGTAAATATGAACTTCAGACCCCTGCAGTACGATTGTGTGCATGTGTCTCTTTGCGTTTGTCAAGTTGTGCGCCACCGTCCTGTGTTTCCCTGCCGTGGGATGAGAAACAACGAAACTGTGCAGGTGAAGAGGGAGACGGAAGCCATTGAAATAATGATGATATTCTGTCCTAGTTGGAAACACCCCTGTCAGCGGTCCCGGTGTTCCCAGTCAACATGCGGCATCACTTCTTCCCACGCTGGGTTCCATTAGAGCCACTTGCAGCTCCCAGAAAGTCAGGGTGGGATTAGAACCAAAAAAAACAACAAAATCTCTCATAGATTGTCTATCGGCTGGGATTTTGGTGGAGCTGAGTGGAGGAAGATGGATTCAGTGTGTGTGTGTGTGTGTGTGTCTGTGTGTGTGTGTCTGTGTGTGTGTGTTAACGCGGTAGATGATGCGTGACTGGAATTTGTGTGGTTTCAGCTGTTTTGTGTTGTCCGCAGTGCGTCCACCGTCCTGCCAAAGTGTGTTTGCCCAGAGCCAAAAAAAAACTTGCTTCCATTGAGTTATGAACACACAACTATTTTGTACTGTGATTGACACATCCACATAAACAATTAATGAACAAAATCTCCCACATATGAACAATCTAAAGACCTAACAAATAATGATTTAAACCTGGCAGTGGATGTTTTTGATGCCTGATTATCCACCATATATCAATTATTACTGTGCCTTGTGCATTTATTTATCAACCAGGTGTTTCTCTGCATGCTTCGCTGTCCTGGTTATTGTTTCTCTTTTTTGAGTTGTGCGTTTGTCTTCTGCAGACGACAACAGAGAGACTTCATTACAGCGCAGACTGACTTTGAGGTGGTTATTATTGATTTTGCTGTCGTTGGAGAAATGCAGACAGATTGATGCTTTTAATACTTAAGGCATTTGTTGGCACACACACACACACACACACACACAGTGTTGCAAACTTTAAAGCTTAAACAAATACAAAACAGGACTCCATCCTCTTGAACTCACTTTATTCTGAACGCGAGAACTTGTGTGTCCTTGAGGCAGAAGTGCCATCGATAAAAAGAAAAAAAAAAAAAAAAAAAAAAAAAAAAAAAAAGGAATCAAGTTCCAAGTCACACACAAGTGGCTCTCCACATCAGCTTGGCAGAAACTACACTAAGCACTGTTTGTTTTTGAAAGTGCAACGAGGCCATTAAAACTCATGCACTTCAACCGACACGATGTCATGTATTTTTCTTCTGTATTACTTTTAATTGAATTTTATTTGTGCGACATGCCTGCATAAAAAACACAAAACATATACAGGGTTGGACTGTATATAAAAGAATACACAGTATATAACGATCTGTGACACCTCGTCCATCTTCAATATACCGTCCATGGTCTATAGTACAGATGCGTGGTATATGATTAAAAAAATAAGCAAATACATAGACACAACAATGCATGTGCTTAATTACAGTGCCCAAGATTGGATTTTTTATTTTTTTAGAGATTTTCTCTCACCTCCTGTAGAGTATAGTGTGTATTCTTCTGTCTTCAGCACAAATGCAACAGTTGTTTAAAAAAAACAAAACAATATATATTTTTTGGAAGTAGCAGCCAATCACACAAAGGTCCCTGTCAAGTTTTGTTTTGAAAACGAGAAATGAATAAATAAAAAATCTGGGCGTGTGGTAAATAAATAAATTCGTCATTCTAACCAGACCTGTGTAGCTGGCTCCTCATCCCTGTGTGTGAGACAGGGGCCCGAAGGCTTATTCAGCTCCTCACACACACCCAAAGACTCCCATCAACTCCCAAACTGCTGCTGGCTGAGTTTCATTTTAAAGGACACTGTCATGCAAACCATTATTTCACAATTTCAGCTCTGCTTGAAGTAAATATAAAATATATGCCAGTACAAATGAATTGACATTTTCCTCTTGTATGGTGCTTCACGTATCTCCCTTGTGTTGTGTTGACCTTTTGCGTGTTTGGTGACAGCCCACACACCAACCCCCTGATCTGTTTTTAATGACGTCAGACTCGGTTGGCCCTTGTTAAAAGAATGGGCCGCCCGGTCAACATTGAACAGGCGCCCTGATAAAAAGCGATGCCTCCACCTCAGGAGCTCCGCACACGTGTTGTGCGGCCCTTTTGTGCCCGTCCATCCCTTTGTGTGTTGTTGTGTGGAGGGGCTCTGGTCCGGGCAGCAGCGCCCTTTTTGTTGAACCGTGGAGCGAATGATGAAATCAAAGGGATTTGACCCTCCTGACGACACTGGGGGGAAATAACAGCAGCTCCGCTGATGTACTTTCACTGCTCTTCAAATATTTCATAAAAAAAAAAAAAAAAAAAAAAAAGAGAAGAGAAGGAACTGGAAATGACAATGTTCACTCCCCAACAATTTGAATAGCTGTTATAGGTGTGAGTGTGTGTGCGCGCGTGCGTGTGGGCGGGCGTGCGTGCGTGCGTGCGTGGTTGTGGTTGTTGTTATCTCTTGCTGTTGCCATTATTTCATAATCACACACACACACAGACACACACCCACACACACACTGGATGAATGCAGCTGCTGTGGACACACTGTGGGATTGTGTCACCTTGTCGGTATTTTCTTCCCTTGTTTGTTTAGGCTGGACAACTTGTTGACAGAACGGGACATTTTTTCATTTTTTTTTGTTGCAGCGCTGACACACGCTTGTGTGTGTGTGTGTGTGTGTGTTACAGTTGTACGCATTGATTCCCTGACGCACGGAGCGTGTGCGCTCATGTGATTGCGCGTCTCTGCCTCGCTGCATCTGACAGTGTCCCTCCCTCTTTTTCCCTCCCTCCCTCATCAGGCTTCTCACCGGCTACGCACACCGACACACACTCCTCCTGTAAACCCGGAGAATAAGCCCGGAGCGGCGGCAGGAGCTCGGACTAACCTCCCCACCCCCCTCCCCATGCTCCTCCGCTGGAAGTGCGTCGGATAGGAGGTAGGTTGCTGTTTAAAAAATAAAAAATAAAAAATGGTATCCCACTTTGTGTCGGAACAAACGCTGCGCTAGTGTGTGTTTGTGTGTTCACCGATTTGTTGAATGTGTGGCTCTTACGTTTTCGCTGCGGTTGTCCTTTTACGCATGATCCGTCTGTGGTGGCGCAGCTTTTGTCGCCTTCTCTTTGTGCGTTTTGTTGCTGCAATGTACAAAAAAAACAAAACAACCCACACACGCATCCGAGCTGCAGCTGTTTCAGTTCACCGTCATTTTTGTCCACTTCGCTCACCGACCTCTGCCGGGGAGATGGAGCCAGTTGTGGGTCTGAAGCAGGGGGGGGGGGGGGTCTGAAAACAAGCCCGTTCTCTCTCCTGTCACTTCATTATTCTCAGCCGCAGCATCCTGGATTATTCATCTACCCCTAAAGTTGTACCTGACTACATAAATAACAAAACGAAACAACAAACACACCAGCTGTGTGTGTGTGTGTGTCTGTGGTGTGTGGGTGGGTGTGTCAGGCTCCTGGGACAAACTGGATCTGCTGTTGGCTTAGTGACTTTATTCTTCCTATACACCCATCACTATAATTATGCAACATGCACACTGACGCACACACACACACACACAGACACACACACTAGGACAGGCATGCACACACGGACACCACCGCCCCCCCCCCCTCACATCAGCACCTCTTTGTCCACACAAAGTTGTATTGTGGTCGAGTTTTGTGTCTCTGGAGTGAGTTTTTAGTTTGTGTGTTGTGTGTGGTGTGTGTGTGTTTTTTTTTTGGAGCGGCGGTGACTCAGCTGGTCGGTGATGTGTGAATTGTGCGAAAGTACAGACTGCAGCAGCCGAGAGACTTTTCCGGGGTGAAGCAGCACTTTGGCTGTTGCTCACCGGCGTGCGCAGACAGGCCCGTGTATGGAAATAGCTTCACCTTTGGCCCCTTCATGTTTCCACCGTGGTTTTCGTGGAATTGCGTACAGTACTGAGGAGGAATGTTGGAGCCAGGCGCACCTCCACCTCGGGATGTGTTGAGAAGGCCCGTCTCTGCTGTCACAACTTCATTTCCGCCTTCGATCTGTCGCATGTCTTTAAATCTCCAGTTTCATTCCAAAATGCTATGAAGTGTTTTTTTTCCCTCAAAATGGATTTATTTTCAGGGTTTTTTAATTTTCGCATTAGCTCAGTTCCTCTGCAGTGTCCTCCTCTTCCTCCAGGCCACACGTGCACAGGCACGCGCACAGGCACGCACACACACGCTCAGACACACACACACACACACACACACTCGTCATCCTCAGCTGTCAGACCTGCTGTCACGCTGCATCTGTGCAGTCCACTTAGAACTAGCGCACGCACACACGCACAGAAACGCACACTCGCACACAGACACACACACACACACACACACACACACGCCTGTGTAGGCCCGGCCTCACCTGACGCTTCCTCCTCTCCCCTCCACCACCACCACCACGCAGCCATTACCTCATCTCAGCCGGAGCATCATCCCCCCCCCCTCTACACCCCCCCCCCTTTTGGCTCCTCATGTGTTCAGATAAATAAGTCACAGTCAGATCCCCTTTTGTGTTGTCTGAAGCGCACAAAGTATTTTTTTTTCTGCATTTTGGCGACTTCCTATCTCCCATGGGCTCTGCTGATATGTCACAGTCGCCATTTGCATTTCAAATGAGCCCCTGTGTGTGTGTGTGTGTGTGTGTGTGTGTGTGGGGCTCTCTCTCCTCTGCGTGCCCTCTCGTCGGACGCCGTCATTCCTTCCACTTGTTAAGTGAACTACAGGAAACCAAAGGAATACAATCTTCAAACCGACGGAGGCCTAGTCATGGTTTTTGTTGAGTGTGCTGTTTTTTTTTTTTCTGCATTTTGGCGACTTCCGATCTCCCATGGGCTCTGCTGATATGTCACAGTCGCCATTTGCATTTCAAATGAGCCCCTGTGTGTGTGTGTGTGTGTGTGTGTGGGGCTCTCTCTCCTCTGCGTGCCCTCTCGTCGGACGCCGTCATTCCTTCCACTTGTTAAGTGAACTACAGGAAACCAAAGGAATACAATCTTCAAACCGACGGAGGCCTAGTCATGGTTTTTGTTGAGTGTGCTGTACAATCTGGGCTGGGGCCTGGAGGGCTGCGTGGGCGTGTCGGGTCACCCTGACGTTACCAAGGCCTGCAACAGGTACAGCGGGTGTCTGTGTGTGTGTGTGTGTGTGTGTGTGTGTGTGTGTGTGTGTGTGTGTGTGTGTGTGTGTGTGTCCTCCCTTTAGCCCTCATTCTTTGACCAACCATGTTGTTTGTATCGTTTTGTATTGTTTTTTAGTCCATTTTTATTTTCAGCGCCTGTCCAATGTAGCTCTGAGGTCGCATAGCCACAAACAAGGGGGAGAAAGGAATGTTGGCATGAGATGTGGCGTGGAACGACACAACCTGGTGCATGCGTGTGTCTGTGGGAGACAACCTTCAATCACAAAACCAGATGAACCGTAATATATGACATGTTTATGGTCATCTTTATTTTTATAATAAAACTGGGACATAAGAAAACCCAAAATTGATTGATCCAATCTCTGTATCAACTCTATAGTTAATTTCCCATAATTCAGCACGGTTGCAGATGTTAACCAGTTGTGGTTAATGTCGTACTATGGTTTGTATATATATATATATATTTACAACTGTAAATGAGCCAAGGAAAGATTGTTCACGCTCCAGCGGACTCAAACCTGATACCTGATGAGCAACAGTATTGATCGTGGGGCCGGCCGGTGTTGCTGTCGTTGCAGTCCACAGCGCGCCGCGGCCGCTATTGTGTTGTTTTTTTTTTTTTCTTGCCCAATGCACAGAGACCTAATCTCACACTGTTGTGTAGCTCTTTTATAAGCTTTTGTTTGGAATAAGCAAAAGAGGATAACGCCACATTACAGCGGCTCAGTGCGGCTCTCGCTGCGTGCTTTTCTTTTTTTCCTTTTTTTTTTTTATGGCTGATGAATGAAGCTGCAGCCACTGCGGGTCCTGTCGGGACCTCGTTTGTCCACATGTATTTGGCCGCCCCTTCCTCCTCCTCCTCCTCCTCCTCCTCCTCCTCCTCCTCCTGTAAGGAATCTCTCTCTCTCCCCCGTACATACGAGTTGCCCGTTTTCATGTCTGTGTGATGGAGGCTTTTTTTTTTTTATGTAGCTTTTGTTTTTTTTTTACCCACACAACTTTGGGGGGCGATTTGTTGCCTTCATCGTGTGGCATCATTTGTCGCCTGCACTCGGGTGTGACGCGAAAATTCCCCAACAGCGTTTTATTTCATCAGTCCTACATTCCTCACCTTCAGTCGTTAACTGGAGCTGTGGATGGGAAGCATCACCTTTTCTTTTTTTCCCCTGAGCAGCAGCTCATACCTCAGCCTGACGAAAACAGTGAGTCAGCAGCTTCTCTGTTTTTTTTTTCTTTTCCTCCCTCTTTCCTTTGCATACCTTAACTCCTCCTCCCCCCTCCTCTCCTCTCCTCTCCTCCTTCTTCTCCTCCTCCTCCTCCTCCTCCTCTGCCTTCTTTGAACCAAATCCCCGGGCCTCTCAAGGATGAAACTCATCACCTTGTTGTCTGACTTTGATCTGGTGCAGCGATTACCCATCATGCACCGGGTGAAATCCAAATTTCAGGCAATGCACAGGATCGCGTGGGGGATAGACACCAGCTCTTTCCAGACATTTTCTTTTTCGTCTTGATTGTGTAAGAAATGAAGTACATCCTTTTCTCCGACAAGTTTGCCCTGGTCCAAAAAAAGAAAATTAAATACGCCGGCAGCTATTGTTTTTTTCAGCTCTTGCCAATTTGGAGAAATTGGGCTTAAAAAAAAAAAAAAGCCCTTTTCACCAGGCCATGATTTTTATTTTATTTTTTTTTTCACGATGGTGCTCCTGTTGTAAAAAGCGAAATGAGATATTGGAGGTGGGCAGGGACCCTCTTGACCTCTACATGACGTTTCAATGGAGGCTGGACTGGAAAATGATTGTGCATCACATTGCCAGGGAAGTGAAGTGGGTGGATTTCATTCTGTCGGAGTTTTTTTTTTTTTTTTTTTGAGTTTTAGATTATGGAGAAATACATTTGCAGCTGTGGTTCTGTAGAGGAGTGACGTGCACAAACCGCTCCCCGCCTCCCGATGTTTGGTTTCTGAACTGGTCGGACAGGTTGGAAGGCATATCCTCATTAGGCCACCCTAGGTGCGTGTGCGCTTGTGTGTGTGTGTGTGTGTGTGTGTGTGTTGACCCTTCTCAGGTATAATCTGTGTGCAGCACGTGACACGCGGCTTGTTTGTTTACTGTGTGGTCCTTGGTGTGGCGCACCAACTTGTTCCTGTGTGAGGATTGAGCTGACACACACACACATACACACACACACTACTACACACTATGAGTTCTGCCAAGGTCAGCGTTTACTGTAAAATGTCCTGACGAGGCCTATTCTGAAATGTGACCTTGAATTTCTGACCTTAACCATAACACATCTTTCCCTTCACATCTTCACCTTAACATTTAAATAATTTCCATTCTGGAAGTCGCTGCTGGTCCCAATAAGGACGACACACACACACACACACACACACGATAGAATGAATCCACACCTACAAGCGCACACACACACATTCATCACATCCCCAACAACGACAACACTGTGTTATTAGATCATCTGCGAGATAAAGATATCCTCACGCGTGTTGTATGTTGTGTCAGATTGAATATTTAGCCCCATTTCCCAGTTATAGAGTGTGTGTGTGTGTGGAGATAATCCATCACGGCGAATGTGTTGACTTTTATTGTCGGGGCTTTATTGTGGCATCACGGTCTGATGGATTACGGGAGCGCTCCTCGCGCCACACTGTAGTACGGCTGCTAAGGTGTTGCTGCAGTCGCGGAGTGGAATTCTTTTTTTTGGGAGTCCAACCGTCTGAGAAAGAACTCGCCCCAATCTCCACGCCATCTGACGAGAACCAATCCACAACGACGCTGGTGGTGCGTGGTGACGGATCATATTTATCCTCGTTCTTTTAAGTGCCGTGTGGCAACTTGAGCGTCAGATGGCAAGCAGATGTGTGTGCGCGCTTTAGGAGCTTCCCGTTTGGGAGTCAGGAGGTCGTCTGATTGGTCAGGTGGTTCGATTCCATCTCCTCCTCCTCCTCCTCCTCCTCCTCCTCCGCATATTGAAGAGTCCCGGGGCGAGATTGTAGCCTCAGTGTGTGTGTGTGTACGCGTGCACATGCGCGTGTGTGTGAGAAATATTGAAGTGCTGTGCTGAGTGTTTTTTGGGGGGATTAGAACATATAAATGCGTGCTATTTACCCATATTTACTGGCCTTGCTTTTTGTTTTCTGACAACATTGTTTAAATTCACTGAGAAGGGGTGAAATTGCACATATGCTTGAAATTGTTGGAAACACACATGTGACTCATGCTTTGGTTGGATGTTTTCATCTCTCTCACAAATACAGTCATTTTGAATCTTGCTGCGTTATCCGTCCGTTCATCAGGCCTCAATCAGCTGCACGTTCGTCCCCTCGCCTCCTTAATGAGGCGGAGTTGATTTGTAATCAGAGCAGCTCCTCTGCACATCTGCAGCAGGGCACGCACGCGCAGGCACACCTACACACCCCCCCCCCCCCCCCCCCCCCCCCCCCCCCCCCCCCCCCCCCCCCCCCCACCCCCCC
>JAFBJU010000601.1:225765-236569 GCA_016785305.1 Colistium nudipinnis
ACACCCCCCCATCTACACCCCCCCCCCCCCACACCCCCCCCCACGCACCCCCCCACCCACCCCCACCCCCCCCCCCCCCACACACGCACGCACGCGCACGCACACACACCCACACACACACATCTAAACACACACTAACACGCACACACGCACACCTACACCTACACACACACACACACTTGGTTGTGTTGCAGCAAGTGTGCGTCATTGGTAAAAAGCAGAATAAAGTCTCCTGCAGATCTGTATTGTGGGTCGGTCCACTCCTGAGTGAAACTGTTGATCACTCGTGTGTGTGTGTGTGTGTGTGTGTGTGTGTGTGTGTGTGTGTGTGTGGGGGGGGGGTGTGTTATCACGTCTGGCGTTCTTTTAGCTTCCACGTCTCCCTCTGTGATTTTCACGTCTTTCTTTTTGTTTTTCACCTTCTCTAATTGTTCCACAGATTTATTTTATTTCTTTTTTTTTCCATCATGCTGGCCAGAATCAAATGTTTTCACTCGCATCATTCATAGCTTCTCTGTCGTGCATTGATTATTTTTATTTTTTTGTTGTGTGTTGGCAGCGATAAAGCGAGGCTCTTTTATAATTAATGCGCCGATTGATGTCCCCGTGGTTTCGTGCCGCAATCTCAGCAGACCCCCTTTTTTTTTTTTTTTCTTCCTCCAGCAGCACTCAGCGCTGCCAAACACTCTGCTCCTCAGATTAAGATGCTCGGGGGTTGGCTTTCAGCAAACCACACTCTCTGGTGTCCTCGTAGTGGTGGTGGTGCATTGGCAAGTGGGTGAAACTGCTCCAGAACCCCCCCCCCCAAAAAAAAAAAGTTTCAAAGTCAAATGAAATATTGTTGAGTGGTATTGACTTGCCTTTTCAGCTTCGGCCTCCCTGCGCCCGTCCCCGTCTAGACCTAGACAAATAGTGAGCTCCTTGTGTTCAGCATCTTTTGCTGAAATCCTCCGACACTGACACCAATAACACAGAGAGCCCCTGTAGCTTCCTTTCAGCCCCAACACTGATCCAAATAAGGACATGAATGGCTCTATACAAACACGAGAGCTGAGCTGGGGACTGGATGTATGCCCACTGCCTCTCTCTTACTCTGTGTGTGTGTGTGTGTGTGTTTGGTGTCTGTGTGTGTGTGAACTAATCGGTGTGGAGCTCCTGTGACATGTTTGGATATGCCTAATATTGTCAAGGAAATAGGGATGTGACCATATGATGCTAATATCAAATACTGCTCAGTTCCCATGTTTTCCTATGGATATATACGTGATGCACCTTGTTCTGTATTTTATTTATTTTTGAATTCAATGCAAATCTATGGTCAGGGAAGTTCTACAGTAAAAAAAACAAAACACTTCTGTAGTACTGCAAACGTAAGTATTTCACGGTAATATTCCAACAGAAAATGTACTTCTCGTTGGTCCTGACTCCTGAATCGTAGAAATATAGTCTATCAATCTTTTTTTGTTTCCTGATCAGGTTTTTAGATGAACTTTGGGCTTGTTGGCTTTTCGTAACACACACACACACACACACACACACACACACACATATATAGCTGAGCTCAGTGATGAAAGGAATGAATGCAAAGAAAACTTCCCTCTTTTTATTTGCATATCTGTCTGAAAGGCGATAACACTCTCTGTGTCCTATACAAGCGGACCAACCCTGAGGTGAGCTGCATGCTGACAGACCTAATTACACACCGTGAGGTGGGAAGTCACTTTTGTCGAAGTGGAATTTGCAGTAGCACGTGTTTGGGGGAGAGGTTTGATCAAACTGCTGAGAGATTTTGGTTTCCAAGTCATTGGTGGAGGTGGAAATGAAAAAGAAGAATGACCATTAAGTTTATTTATGGTCATTTAAGCCATAACACGGATTTATTGATCATGCCGACACCAAGCTCTTTGTTGCTTCCCAATACAACCGAGCAAAGCTAGAAGCAAATAACGGGATGCTGTTAAAAAAAATATAAATGGACTTTGTGCAGGCGAGGAACACAGGCTTTATCGGCTTTAGCCAGTCCAGAGTGTCATCGCTGGAAATGATTTTCCAGTCGTAATGAGGAAATAATATTTATATCATATTTTTATACAATATTTTGTGTCTCTTATTTTTTTTCTTGCACAACAGGGGTGGGGGCTCTCACCATAGGCATCTCACGTGTAAAGTGGTTTGCATTTTGTGCATGTTGTGTAACAGAAGAATATATATATCTATATATCTATAGATATATAGATATATATTGATATCTTTGTTGTTCCTGTGGTAGCAGGCGGTGGTGTTTTGTACACTCTGCCCTTTAATTACACACAAAGGGCATAAATCAAGCATGGAAGTTCTTTGAGGGCTGTTACATTGTGTTGAAAAACAAAATATATATATCGAATGTTTTCTTTTTTTCTTTACACTTTAATCAAACCAAGGCTGATTCTATTTCCTCATCGGGAGTTTATGTGTTTAAGGACGATGAAGAACCCCTTAATGACCAGAGACCAGATATGATTTTTTTCTTTTTTCTACACCTACATCATCCAAACCTTATTTTAGCTCTCGGTTTTTCTCCAATTTTTTCCTGGCCAACATAATAATTATAGTCTTTGTTTATGTAGAGACAACAAATCGTCGTGGATGAATTCACCGATGAGGACGCTGTTTTTTCCATTGAAATCATTTTTTTTGGGCCAAGTCTTGTGCTACATGAGTCCATAAACCTCGCTATATTTGGACCAGAAGATAAATACCTCTCGGATTTTTGTAGAATAAACACAAGGCTGCGTTACTTTGGCTTGGCGTCAGTTGTTTAAATTGCAAGCCGGTGGCCTCGCGAATGTGACAGACGTGCTCATTGAATGTTCCGTCTTCAGCGGGGAATGTTTATTCTCCGTAAAAAGGAGGATTCTCGCCGGTAATCGGCAGATTTCCCCATCTGCCTCCGCGCCCAGGTCTGGAGCCAAGGCGGGCTGCCGCGCGCTGCCGTCGGATTCTCGTCGAGATGAACCAAACGCACGAGATGACGGGAAATATTGTCTCCGTGACACATTTGACATTTGAGTGCGCTTGATACGCCCTGCACGGAGCTGACACGGACGGGTGGAGCGGAATCATGCGCTCCTCATCACTTAATCCCCTCAGCGCACTCAGCCCGAGAACCACCATTCATTATTCATATGTTTTCCCATTCATTTTCTTAATATTTCATGTTTAGGGGGAGCATTACTCACTTATCGGAGCGTATCCAGTCCACATTCGGCCTCTCGCCGACACTTCTGTGATGCAGGCCCAGACGCCTAATCAGGAAGTTCCGCTTTTTTCAGTGATCAAAATGTTTACGTAACTCCTGATTCATATTCACAAGCCCGGTGCTGCAGACGGGCAAAGGAGGCACGCACACACACACACACGCACACACGCAGTCTTTTCTACTCCCACGAATGCTCCCCGTGTCCTCCACGCCTCATTGTGGATTCCCAACCTCGACCGTGGAGTTGAGGATTAATGGAGCTACACCTGCGTGAGCTCTGGTCCATTATTGTCCTCACCTGACAGCCTGGAGCTGCCCCTCCCCTTCCTCCTCCTCCTCCTCCTCCCCCTCCTTCTCCTTCTCCACCGGTCACTGACCAGCTTCTGCACATTATCCTCTATTTCACCGTGTGCGTGTGTGTTAGAGAGGTTCTCCAGCCTGTACATTTAAAAATCATCCAATTGTTCCACTGGGGATGGTTCCCGATTCCCTAATGTAGAAAAGAAAGGACACGCTAGATTTTCTCCACGCGTGTCATTCAATTTAAATCACTGCAACCTGTGTCCATTTAGCTTTTTAATTCACCGAGGCAGCAGCTCATTACGCAGTCGGAGCCTGCGTCGGCGCCCCAGGCCCAATCTGTGCCACCAGCCACTAAACAGAAGTCGGGTTAATGGGATTTGTCCCAGATTTCCCAAGCTGGGCAAAAAAAGAGAAAGAGAAAAGGATGATGTCAGGGTGGAGGTAGAAATGTGATTCCAGAAAGAGCCGCGGAGCGGAGCAGGCGGAGGCTGCAGGTGGCGTCGCGCTGGAATACTGAGGAGGAAATGCAAACTGCCGCACATGAGCCTGCAGTGATTTTACAGCTCGATGAATGTCACGTTCCGAATTGAAGAGCAACAAAACAGTCTGCGGCTTCCTGTCCCCAGGCTCGTCATGGAACTTTTTCCAATGTGGCCTTTTTCTGGGGTTAAGCTTGAGGTTCTGGAGAGTATGTCGCGTGAGCCTTCGTGCAAAATCCATTTTTCTTTTTTTTTTCTGTCCATGTTGCTTCCTCCAATGCATATGCAACAGGAATACATGACTCACAACTGACATCCAGACGCACACTGGGCGGTGCCCTCACGTGGGAACCTAATGACTCTTTGGTCACACCAGAGACGTCTCCTGCTGTCCTAATTCTCTCTCTCTCTCTCTCTCGCTCTCTCATGTCGCCTGCCTGCGCTTCATCATCGTCATTTGCTTCTGTTTGATCTTGTCGGTAACGATGAAGCATCTGCATTTGATTTTATTTTATTTTTCAACAAACATGTTTGTTATGTTGCAACAGGAAAGTTGCGGGTTGGGGAAAAGCTTGTAAAAGCTCTGCGGAGTTGATTTTTATTTTTTATTTTTCCTACGGCCGACTCCCTTTCACAATAACAAAATGGCCGTTTGATCCATTAATAATATGAAATATTGACTTTAAGTAATCACGACTAAGCAATCCCTGTGCACAGCAGGGGGAGGGATTTCACTGGGGAAGGAAAGAATCCGCTTTGGAAATCAAAGAGGGTGGGAGAGGATTGAGTTTTGTCGAGCGTGTGTTCATTTGTTGGCGTGATTGTTGTCGTGAGTTGTGTTAATCCGCGGTGGGTTCTACATCTCCATCCCGCACCCGCGCACCGCGCTTCAGATATTCACTGAGAAGAAAATTTCATTCTTTAGTTGCATTCTGTGGAATGCAAATCTGTCTGTTCGCACAGCTGCTGTGATTTATTTTTGATTTTTGTTTGTCTGTGGGCATAAGAAAAAAAAAAACATGGCTGCTCTGTGTTTTTCAAATTGGACTCCACCAACCTCTATAGCCCTTGACTGATAATTATAATTGACACACACACACACACACACAGTTTGTTTTTTTCAACTGGGAAACAAACCCATTAAATACTCATGATGGGACATTTCACTGAAATCACTGCCGCTTCACTGTGGCTACTGTTGTTGCGCTAAGTGTGTTGGCTTATGTACATCATCTATTCCTTTATCATAGTTCCTCATGCTCACGTTCATAATTCATTATATATACTTTCTAGTGGTGCATATTTGATGGCGTGGATTGATTTATCCATTTTTTTTCAGCGGCTCCTGTCCGGTGTGGCTTTGTTGTCTTGTATGTGTGAATATTTCATGTTTGCAGACGGAGAGAGAACTTTGGAACATTAGTTGTTGTCATTCCGGTGATTAGTGACGGAGGGGCAGCCGCGCTACTTTGTCTGCATTTGAGTGATGTTCAGTGGAGGATTACGGACAGGCTATTTTATATGATTTATTCAAATAATGTCATTATATCTGTGAAATGATTCCCTCAGAAGCTGCTGTGTGTGTGTGTGTGTGTGTGTGTGTGTGTTGTAAATCCTTTTTTTTCATACTTTTTACAAAATGTTTGAAGAAACATGAAGTTCCCATGGAGAGTCATTTGTGCACAAAGCAATAGATTGGCCTGTTTTTAATTTCTCTTTTTTGTCTGCTCATAAAATAACAATTGATTTGATTATTCTTGTAAACTTGGCTGAATGTCAAATTCTCCAGGTTCAGGTTAATGTTTCCTTGGCCAGACGTCCTCCCCCTATTGCCCCGCCTCTGCTATAATCTGTGCCAGATTTGGTAGCAAATGAACTTTGACAGACGCGGACCAAACTGTGAGTTTGCGGGCGTCTTGGCCAGGCGCGCCGGTCGCATCGATTAAACCCAGCAACAGGTTATTATTTGCCTCTTGTTGTTTATCCAGGCGAACAGAGCTTTGCGGAGATCGATGTCAGATATAGAGCTTTGGGTTTTTTTTTATTTTTTTATCACGCTTCATCAATCACAGGTGTCGTCCTCACAGAAGCTCCATTTAACTATCTTCTCCTCAAGGTTATTACAACACCTCTTCAAACCGCCATCGGGCATGCAAGCTTCTAGTAAAAAAAAATAAAGTAAAAAACTGCATCAAACTGTCAGCGTGTCACCTTTAATATGCCCGCTCGGTTTATTTAGGTCAGGATTGGCTAAAGGCTGATGGTTGAGTTTTTTTTTTTTTTTTTTAATTTTTTTTTTGTACCCCTCTGGGTGAATTGACTCCGTCCTAACTCTGTCGGGGCAGAGGTCCTCCTTTCTCCACAGCCTGGGGATAAAGTCGTTTTGGATTTAGCGCCTCCGCAGACAAAAGTGAACTCACATTTTTATTTTATTTATTTTTTTAAGATACCAAACTCATAGGACTTAGAGTGTTACAATCTCCTAACACCAATGTCATTCTTATAATCCTACAAAGTGGAACCCAAACTCAATCCCCTAACCATGACCCTAACCCATATGGTACCGTTTGATGCGGAAAGGCCCTAAATGGGGGGGCGGAGCTACATAGAAAGTCGACGAGACCTTCCTATCAACAGTTATTCGCAGAAAATGTTTTCGACTTTCGCTATTCCGTCAACTTCCTGACGTCGTAGAGACTCGCGGATGGTACCGTTGGATGTGGAAGGGTCAATGTAGGGGGGTGGGCGTAGCCCATGGTACGGGAAACACTGAAGGAAATAAAAAAAAATCTTGTGACTGTGCAAGAACAAATGACGTGTTACCGCAAATTTGCCTTAAGACCAAATGGGACGACAGGATTTCAGACCATCATGTGACTCTAAAAGTAATAGTAGGGGCTTTGTTTTTCAAGGGGCTGCCTCTTGAAGTTGGATTCAGGCAGTCTCACAGACTGCGAACCTTCCGCTGGTGAAAAATCCCCTTCGTCCGACGTGGCCATAAAGTCCTTTATGCTGCCATCTGCCTTACACGCACTTATGACGGCAGCATATCGGGCTCCTATTTTGAGTGAACGCCTCACCAGTTTGCGGATTAGGCCGAAGATTGATTTCTTTAAGTACGTTGAGCTGTGTGAGAAGGAACCGTCGTTTTAAATGCAAAGATCAGTAAAAACGGTACATGTTTTTTTTATTTATTATAAAAGTCTTAAAAAAAGCAGCTTTGTCTTTTTTTTTTTTTTTTTGCTTCACTGGGGCAGACGGCGCCCGGAGAAAGGTCTGGCTAAAATTATAGCTGTGTGAGAAGGAACCGTCGTTTTAAATGCAAAGATCAGTAAAAATGGTACATGTTTTTTTTTTTTATTATAAAAGTCTTAAAAAAGCAGCTTTGTCTTTTTTTGCTTCACTGGGGCAGACGGCGCCCGGAGAAAGGTCTGGCTAAAATTATATTGTATTTGCATTTTTTTTTTCTCTGATAATCCGGATGATCCACAGCTAATATTCCAGGACCTGGCTATTGTGCATTGTGTTTTTGTGTGTGTGTGTGTGTGTGTCTTTGTGTATACCAGCATTCAGGACAGATAGCCATTTACATGCAGAGTGCTGGGTCAGCGCATTCAGCCTCTCTTATTTCAAGTCGGGCCTCCTGCCAGCGGTTTGGTGAAAGGCAGCAGCAGAGGAGGAGGAGGAGGAGGAGGAGGAGGAGGAGAGAATTGAAAGGTGTTTTTGTTTTTTTTTTGAGAGCCACTCTGTCCAGATGATTTACTGCCTGCCGTTTGCATAGAGATGGAGTGAGAGATAGACACGAGGACTCACCCCCTAGTGCTGCGTTTTTGAAAACACTTCTGAATGGTTAAATGTGGTTCGTTGTCATATTTGAAATTGGTGCAGCTGTATCAAAGAGAGTTCATGCGTTCACATTATTTCTCTCGTGTGACGTCACAAATCTGAATCAGCATTTTTTATTTTTTTTTCCCTCTTGTGTTTTCATCTCTTTGTGTAGAACAGAGTTCTTCAACGGGGGCTCCGCGAACCGTCGGGCGTCCGTGGAGGTACTGCAAGGGGGTCCACAAACTCTTTTATAAAACACAATTTTATACAATAGACACTATATAGTATGGGGTCCCTGTCCCATGGTTGCCGTCTCTCCGTTTCCTGTGTGTTACATTATGCGCTGATGAAGTCATTGTTTGATTTCCCTCAACGGCATCCAGAGACTTGTTCCTAATGAGGCTCCAGTCATAAAAAGGGTTGTAATTTAATTAATGGAGTTAATAACTACTTGTGAATCAATTACAGCTGCTCCATGTTCCAGTTGTTTTCAGTTGTGAGTCATTATTGTTGAGGGGAAAGTTTGTCGCCTGTTTGGCTCCTGAATGCGTCACTTGACCTCTGACCTTATGGAAAGTGCTGCAGAGCAACCCATTGATTGAATATTTATATTCATCTTTTTTGAAATCCTGCTATCTTTAGACATTTGCTATAGGCAGATGACTGTCCAGCGTGTGATTTATTAATTACTGTATCAACATGAATACCTGAACATTAGTTTTTTTCTCTTTATGAGTCAAAAGACATTTTAGCTTTTTTAATGACTTACTCAGTTTGATATTATTCACAAAAGTTAATCTTTTTTGAATCTTTTTTTCTTTTGAATGGGTTGTAAATATTTGCAAATTGTTTTGCTTTTTTATTTTTGCCTTTTGAGAAATGTTTACATTTTAATACATCCTCTGCTGGATTTATAAATGTTCTGTATTCTGACATTTTGATGTGGCTTTCATTTTAGTGCCTTTTAGTTTTGGGTGAAAAAGGGAGTAAAAAGAGTTTGATTTAGCGTTTCTCCTGCCGGGCTCGTCCACGCGGTGACAGGGTGAAGCTCCAGGTTTTCAAAAAGACAAAGGAGTTGCCTTTTTTTTTTTTGAGAATTGCATTATTCATCAGGGCGCACAGGAATAAGGAGGAGAATGATAACCAGCTAAGACGCTGATAGCTTCTAATAAACAGACCAGGAAAGAAATCTGTGCAAAATAATTGAACATCAACATGATAAGTAGCATCTCCAGAGTATTCTAGTAGAGGATTTGGTGATGGAAAGGAATTATGGGTAGTGTGCCGGCGGCGCTCGGACCCTCCTTAATTATTCATCCCCTCAGGTTCCAGGTTGGCTCTGTGTTTAGCACCGTCTGATAGATTTTTTATAACTTTATATATACATTTTTTTTTCTTTTTTTTTTAAACTAAAGGTTCCAATTATAACTGAGGCCAAGGACACGCATATTAAACAGGAGATTATGTGTAAAGCCTTCTGCTATAGTCTCTGAGGTGGCGCGCGCACACACAAACACACACACACACACACACACACACAGGTGTCAGGCTCAGATTTGGGCTGAGGGCATGGTTGGTGGTGCATTTAGTGACATCCGCCCACCTTCAGCTCAGCCTAATTGAACAGACTGTGATTTTTGGCTCCAGCCGACATCAGCCCAGACATTGTGTGTTATAGACATTTTTTTTTAGGGGGGGGGGCAGAAGTGTGTGTGTGTGTGCGTGTGTGGAGGAAATATCTGTCAACTCTTTGACATTCACTAAAAAAAATAAAGTGAGCACTGTTTTTCCTTAACCTCAAGCTGAATTTTTCAAGTTTGTGCAGACTTGTCAGTGACTCTGGAGGTTTTCCATTTGTGTGCATGATGTTTGCGTTGCCTAACACTCTCTATACCAAAAAAAACAGCATCTATTTATCCCACTACACTTTTCCTCTATGGAACATCTAGTACGTTCATTTTATTTTTACATATATATATATATTTTTTTTCAGTAATTATAGTCATTATGATAAGATCGTTGGCATCGCACCTTTACATAGCAGTTGTGTATTTAAACATCCAGCGATGACAAAGCAGTATTATGATGTGGAGATTATGTGGTGGATTCTTCAGCTGCTAAATGCTCCGGTGGGGATGAGTGTGTGTGTGTTTTTTTTTTTCTCCATTTAATAGAAAACATGAGTAAATCATGAGGATGTTAAATGAGATGAAAGTCACCGTGAAGCTGATTAAAGCCGCAGGTCCAGGTGATAATTCTCCCAGGGTTCATGATTACGGGCGTTGGTTATTGTATGAATATGGATCATAATTGCTTTAAGCTGTTGAAGCGCTGAACTCTCATACCAAGAATGAATGTTTAATGGATGTTAAAGGTGTAATTTGAAACCAGATCCCCTGTTTAATTATACGTTATTAACATCATAACAACTTTTATTATTTAACTCATTAACACCAGAATTCATTAGGAGCTTTTTTTTCCGGACCTGTAAAGCAAATAGAAACACAAATTGGAAAAAAAACAATACAGAGCTTTTAAACCTGTGGCTGCTGAATGCTATTTGATTGCTATTTGATTTTATTTTTATTTTATTATTTTATTTATTTTTATATATTTTTTATTTACAAAAAAAAATGAATACCTTTTTCTCATGGCCCATTTCAACCTTCATGCAAATCACCAGCATGTTGAACAAGAAGTGCACGCCTCCGCCCACCTTGCCAACACACACATGCACAAAAACTCACCAACACACACACACACGCACACACACACACACACACACACACACACACACACACAGACTGATGCAGCGTGTTGTGCCGCAGTGGCTGTTGGACCCTGGTGGGAGGACGGCAGAGATTGGATGAGCATTTGTTCCTTCATATGAACACAATGCAGCAGCTGACGTGTGTGTGTGTTTGTGTGTGTGTGTGTGTGTGTGTGTGAGAGA
>JAFBJU010000601.1:241006-254344 GCA_016785305.1 Colistium nudipinnis
CTCTCTCTCTCTCCCTCTCTCCCTCTCTCTCTCTCTCTCTCCCTCTCTCTCTCTCTCTCTCTCTCTCTCTCTCTCTCTGCATGCTGGCGTGGAGAATGCGAGTCGGCCCGTCGCCAACATATTTTGGAGCGTGTTTTGGAGCGTGCCCCTGCTCTCCTTGAAAAATATGGAGAAGCCGAAGGGGTTTGTGGTGTGTGTGCGGTATGTGTTGGGTTGTTGGTGTGTGCGTTTTTGTTAATGCCTTAACACACACACACACACACACACACTCACCGACTCGCACACGGCTATCGCCTCTTTTGAATGGCGATAGTGTGCACCTGCAGCACGGCGGCCATTCGGATGCACGCCGCCTCCTCTTCACTTTTTTCCCAGGGTGCATTAGTCGACAGCGGCTGATTGCTGCTCTCTCTAACCGAGTGCTGGCAGGAAGTGTTCAGCTGCCACTGGGAAGTAGCGGGAGGCCCCACTCTTCAGTTTCCTGGCTCAGTGTGTAGCACGCTGCAGTTTGCTCTGTGTTGTGCGTTTATTTTTTTTGGTCTCCATGAAAGTCGGTTGTAAAGCTACGCCGCATCTTCCTGAGATGAAAGCGGGAGTTTTCTTTTTTTTTATCTTTCCGTTTAACTCATTAGGAGCAAAGATGCCCTCTAAAACCCGAGCACTGCTGGAAGACAACCAAATAAATCCTTTGAGGGTTTCCTGAAAGAAAAAAAAAAATCGACATCCAGCGAATCCTTTATTTCTCAGCTTCTGAAGCAAACAGAGACGTGAGGTAAAAAAAAAATATATATATTTGAGCACTTACAAGTGTTAAGTGCTAAATCGAAACGCCTTGAAGCATGACGCACACTTCATTGAGAAGGAAAAGGAGTTTATTGCCACGAGCATGAAATTATTATTATTATTATTATTATTATTATTATTATTATTATTATTATTATTATTATTATTATTATTATTATTATTATTATTATTATTATTATAACACTTTTCATTCAATCCTTTGGCTTTAGAGGCTGATAAATGAAGATTAACCACTGGCGAACAGTGATAATGTTTACCTCCCTCCTTGGCTGCACATATGGTTTTTGAAACATCCTTATCTTATAAAACGTGCATATGTCTCATGCAGTTATAAACTCAGAAGCACCCATACGTTTCGCTTGGTCATAAAATCTGATGCACCCGCATGTCCCATCCGCTCTTAATGGAGGGAACGCAGGAGAGATAATTTGTTTCCTGCCTGATGAGTCACTGCCTCTTACAGTAATTCATTCATCTCTGAAAAGGTCGTCACCAAAAAAATTACATTTCTCTCTTTGTCATTCTCTGCAGTGTGGAGAAAATTCCAGGAAATATCTCATCGCTCATCTCATATTCAGCGGGATTCAAATGAAAAGAATAAATCAATTAAAAATACCAGGCTTCCTGATGGGCATCCAAACAATAGCGCCTGTGTACCTGCTAAAGTAATTTATTTTATATACAATATATATATATATATATATATATATATATATATATATATATATACATATATATATTTAATACACTAAGCATGTGAGAGTAGCCTTTTTTACACAGCCTGTTAAAAAGTTATATATTTTTTGTGTTGTCCCTTGTGTCGCACCTTATTTCGCCTCACCTGAAAGTGGACGTGGTCTCAAATCTAAAACAGATGAGTAAAAAGTAAGAAGGACGCTGATGCGTAACAGGCACCATGAGGAAAAAAAAAAGCAAAAACTTTTTTTTATTATGGGATCTCTGAATCAAATAGAAGTCATAAGTCAAGACGACCCGTGAAGGGATGATTCCAGCCGTGTGTGCTCCTCCCCATGATGATTTATGGAGTCCTCCATGCCTTGTGAGGGTGAGAGGAAATTGGAAAAACCACCTTGGAGGTGTTTGACTGGCAGCTCGTCCTTCCACTGAGAGGAGATAACCGAGGCTGCGTGCTTCTCGGTGGATTTATCCCCACAGACGTCGGCCCCCTCCAATGAAGTCTGTTACAAGGGCGACGCGTGCGCCAAAAACAAGCGAACGAAGCGCGCCCATTTGCATAATGTCGAGTATGCGATGGCTGACGCCACCTTTCGGTGTCACTTACTCTGGGTTTCTTCACACAGCTGAAATGATGACAAAGAGATTCTTCTTGAATCTTTTTTTGGAATTTGACCAAAATGCGGGTTGGTTTCCACGGAAAACCTGGTGTGCGGATCAGGTTATTCACCCAAAAAAAATAAAAATTAAATCTGAGCCTTTCACATGCCGAGCTAACGCTGTGGGAAACAAAGCAGGTTTTGTATCGGTGCTTTTGTATCCCTGTTTAAAGGAATGGGTCTCACCACAGGCGGGGGCAGCACCTGCCCCTCGGGGGGGCCGGAGAGATGCGAAATCCAAAAAAATATATAGATTTTTTTTTTTTATCTGTCATTCATCGCTGAGATTAGGATGAAGGATATGTAAGTGGTTTACACCGACTCAAGATAATCTGCCAAAACTGAAATAAACTCTTAAGAAAAAGAGCTGTGCTGCAAACTTCAGGATTTCAACACACTCCACTTTAAATTGCATATTAAAGCTGCACAAAGAAAACCTCTTTTGGGCTAAAAAAAAAAAAAAAAAAGGAAAAGTGTGCGTGTGTGTGTGTGTGTGTGGTGTGGGGGTTTACTGTAACGGTATATAACTGCTGTTTTATGTGATACTGGGTGACGTAAATGTGTCTGTGCTGTATTGGTGTTACATCACCGAGGACATTGCCCAGGTGGAGACATTGTGCGTGTCATGTCGTCGGCGAAGGCTCCTGCACGCCTTGCCGAGCCTCTCGGAGCGAGTACAAGCCCGATGATTTATTGTCTGCCGGAAAGAAATTCAGTATCAGAGGTAAACAATGCAACACGCAGAGCAGAGCAGAGAAGAGAAACTGGAGGCTTTTAATGAAGAGGCCTTTTATACGCGGGGGCAGAAAATAGAAATGAATGAATACAGGCCTGATGCAAAAAGTGAAATCAAAGGGAAAATGAGAGCGTGGTGCATTTGTGTGAGTGTCGTTCTTCCAAGGGAAGCGCACAACGGAGCGGGGTGGAGGGCGGTGTAGTTGTGTGTGCGTGTGCGCTGCTCCGAGGCAAAACTTGAGGCACTTTGTGTCATCCCACACAAATGGAGGGACTATGTGGCTTTATTGACGGGGATGGGGAACAAACAGCTGCTGGTGTGAGTCTGTTGTGTTGCAAACTGAAGACATGCGGGTGTCAAATATATCAGGTATTGTATGTATTCATGGATATCACTTGATGGGGGCTGGCAGTTCTAGTGTCGACGTATTCTCTCCCTTCATGGAGAGAAGAAGAACACACCAGCCAAACCTCACTGACCTGTTTGTTGTTTTTTTTTTTGTCATCGGCACATGAACAAAGACCAAAATAGAAAAAAAAAAAAAAAGAGAACACGCTTTAATTGTGGTTCTTAGCTACAGGAAACAATTTTCCTGCTCGGAGATTGTAGTGGCGGAGAAGTCTGGTTTGGGAAGTGTGCAACCACTTGTGACAGTCTCTCATTATCTTTGGCACAGCAGAGGCGTTCGCACAAAGACAATTACACACACACACACACACACACACACACCGGCCTTTGTGACGACAAACACAACACAAGTGAGGAAACAGGAGGCCCAGGCAGTATGCCGAGAGACTTGCGTTTGGATTTCTATGCGACATATCGTGAGGTTAAATGCTGAATTATGCACGGAAATAATAATAATAATAATAATAATAATAATAATAATTCCCACGTTAAGCGGCCCCAGCTTTCATAAGAAAACAGTAGGTTATATTTGGAGGAGCCATCGAGCTGTGTCACATTTCTTCTTCCTGTGTTCAGCTCAGTTTGGACCGCCAGCCCGTCAGCCAGCAGGCTTGGTCTTGTCGCCCCTGCGCCTCCCTGCCTGGTTTAAAAACCCTCCTCTAAATGCTGCCGGGAGAGAGAGAGAGAGCCGCCTCGGGGACAGAGTCTGTCAGGCGTCCCTCCTCCTGCATGCACCAGTGGGTTCCTGGCCTCATTTATCCCTCTGCTGCCTCTCTGTATTTCCGCATCTGCAGCGGCGTTCATGGTCGCCTTTGGATCGAGTCCCAGTGCCAAACTTTTGACCCACCAGAGCTCCTAGGATACGATATTATCACGATACTTGGATCGCGATACTTGGATCACGATTCAATATTATTGCGATTTGAAATATATCGGATTGTGCAAACTATGTCAACAACATTTTCGAAGAGGATAACGCAATTTAAATTTAAGACATTTGCCTGTCACACGCACCTATCATGTCATAAAAGATATATATACAGTATATAAACACAATATTGTGATACTATGTTGTATCGATCCCCCCCCCCCCCCCCCCCNNNNTTTTTTAACGCCCCCCCCCCCCCCACACCCCTAGTGCTTTTTTGTTTGGATATTTATTCTGCTGAGATTATTTGGAATATTATTAGCACGGCTGCGTAGAGGAAATGACGTCACCTGTGGGTTTGGTTGTGTGTGTGTGTGTAAGTCAGATTGTGTGTGTATGCATGTGTGTGTGTGTGGTCATCGATCATCTGCTGATCTGTTGGATGTTCTGGACTCTGACATGTTGCTGTGTGATTTGGGTCAGTGAGGCCCAGACGCACACGCACACGCACACGCACACGCACACGCACAGCTGCTTTATTTGTTTCATTCTTTGAGGAAAATACTGAGTTGTTGACAACATGATGAGGTTTTCACACTGCAGCGGATGCCTGTGACCTTATATTGTGGAGGAATGCAACACTATCTCATTTTTAGATTTCCACAGGCTTAGATGTCTCCACGAATGAATGAATGAAACAGCTTCGGACATATTCTCTGGTTTGGAAAGAAGGCATTGGATAGGACTTAAAAAAAAAAACGCTCGTCAAAGGAGTCATTTGGTTTTTGGTACGCTCCCATCATGCACGTGTGATCCTTGTGTGTCCGCAGCAGGGATCTTTGTGCGTAGATGGGAGATGTTTGTGTCGCCATTGCAACGAGAAAACCATTCATCATTGAATGAAATTAAAGATGAATACGTCGGGTTGTGCCGAGGTCCCGGGGATTGTTTAACATCTTGGACGCAATTATTATTATCAGGCAGATTGGATTCTCTTTGGGCCAAATTTCTCTCTGACTCTATTACGTTATCATGCAGATCTTTCACTGCACTGTAGCTAATGTATTTTTCCATTTCTAGCCAGTGCGGAGCTCCTTGTGATTACCCGACCGCATTGTGCGTGTCCACCCCCCCCCCCCCCCCCCCTGCATGCTAATGAATAGCTGCACGAAATTGCACAATGGGATTAGAGTTGTGTATTTGCCAAACAGATGATGACTGTGCGCTCCGAGGGCTCGGGGATGTGGAGCAGCAGATTTCTCCTCCAACTCACTCACTGCTTGACATTTTCCTCTGAGTAGCCCCAGCTCATTTCCTTATCTTTGTTTTTTTTTCTTCCGTTTATCTTTGATCCCTCTTTCTTTTATGGCCGACCTCATATTTACCCGTCTCGCCCCCCCCCCTTTTTTTTTTTGCTTTCGACTCGTCCTTTCTGCCTCTGTGTGACTCCTCCATAAGTAGAGAGAGAGAGAGACAGAGAGAGAGAGAGAGAGAGAGAGAGAGAGAGAGAGATGATCGGGTGTGTTAAAAAAAAATAAAAAAAGAATACTCTTTGCTGTTACCATGGCAACTGCCTCCCGGTGCTCAGCCAGCACTCCTCCACACACATGCGTGCCCCCCCCCCCCCCCCCCCCCCCCCTCCCTCTCTCTCGCCCGCACTCAGATTAAAGCTAACCTCCTTGATGAGAATGAAGAGAGAGAGAGAGAGAAAGCGAGGGACACGGGGCTTGTGATGGAGGAGCGGCGGTTTTCCTAACCCTCCCAGGAAACCGCGCGCCTCTCTCTCTGTGATGAATTATTATCAGCGATGGCAGATATCAAAGACACACATTGTCAGTGAGCCGCGCGCCGCGCCTAACAAAGGAGACGCGCACAGTCCATTCTGCTACTCGAAGGCTCTCTCTCTTCCCGCTCGGCAGAGGTCCCGGGCTCTGGCTGACAGAGGGGGATTGTGGGTAATGGCCTGTTACAGGAAATGGATGCCTTTGCAGAGCTCTGCTGCCTCGCTGTACGACATCAATTTGTGTTAATTTGCCAGTCAATCTGATTTCAAAAGATGATGTCTCACTGTGGGGAACACACATTTGCCACAAATGAAGTTTGGATTCATGCAATTTGTGTGTCCTCCGGCGTATATGTGCGCCAAGGGCCCATTTTTTGGGTTTCATCATTGGCCAGGGGGTGTGTGTGTGTCGCACACATCTTAAAAAGCCAGAGTAACAATCGATCTGGGGCAGGGTTAGAAAAAAAACGTGTCCCGGCTGGCTGTGTGCTTGGTGTCCAGAAGACCAGGGAAAAATAAAATGTCCCCACTGGGAGAGCAGGAATGGTTGGAGGGGGCTGAAGGCTTTGTGAGGTCATGTGACCCAGATGGAAGAGGACGCGCACCTGTAATGCACGCGGGGGAACACGCTGCTTATTTTCCGCTCGACGGATTCGGACCCGGAGGCAAATGCCATAAGAGAAAGACACAGGCCTCCTCCGGCATCAGGATTATTATTTCCATTTTTTTTTCTTTTCTTTACTTATCAGGAAGTTAAGAAAAACAAATTAGCAACTTACAGAACGGATCAGTGTCAGCGAGTGGGAAATGATAAAAAAAAACACGCAAAACGCAGTGATGTAAGTGAAAGCATAGCAGGGGGCGAGAGAGAGAGAGGAAGGGGGAAGAGGGAGGGGGAGGAGGAGGAGGAGAGGTTTCACACTCCTTTAAACACAAGCAATATGTCAAGCCCCTTCCCGGTTCTGGGAGTCTCCTCTGAACCGGTGTGAACCGGTTGTGTTACGGCCAACGATGCATTATGCTGATGCGATTCCGCGCCGCATCGGGACTTCCAGGGTCATACCAGGGACCCCCTGATAGTACACCAGGCATAATTCCCCCTGCAGAGGATATGTTCACACATTATTTGCTTGGCCTTCCTTTTTTTTCATAGAGGGTCAACAAAGAACACGATGCAGGGTCGTGACCGGCTTCCTGGTACAGAATCAAAGAAAAAAAATGAATATTTGTCCTCAGGATATTTGTAGACAGACAGGAAGCTTATGTTATTATTATTATTATTATTATTATTATTATTATTATTATTATTATTATTATTATTATTATTATTATTATTATTATTATTATTATTATTATTGTAAATATTCAGTTGCCTTGTTTTTTTGTTTTTTTTTACATACGGTGTAAAAAAAATCACATTGTGGGGGAGGGCAGAGCTGTCAGTAAAATGACAGATGTAGTGCACACAATATGATTTTTTAATGTTTTATTATTTTTCGCATTACGCACTGAAAGCTACCCAGCCCACGTAAGACGTGAGATATACAGCTGTGCCGCTGACACGAGCTTTGTGGGAAGAAAAACAATCATTATTGCACAAAAATCTACAGAGTGAACAAAAGACTTCTCCTGCGTTGGAACTCTTTCAACAAAATCAGACATAAAAAGGAACAAAGAGAAGAAGAGGGTTCCAAAAAGAAACACATGAAATGATCTTGCTTAGCTCCATACTGTAGACAGATCTTTTTTAAGAAATGTTTTTTTAGGATGGCACTTATTCAACGTGGAATATCGCTGAATTTAAACTTCTCTGGCCCTTCGATATATATTTTAATATTAATGTGCATAATTGATATATAATGTAATAAGTAAAAGATAGAAACAGTAGAAAATCCT
The DNA here is from genome assembly GCA_016785305.1 of Colistium nudipinnis. NCBI lineage: Eukaryota > Metazoa > Chordata > Actinopteri > Pleuronectiformes > Rhombosoleidae > Colistium > Colistium nudipinnis. Next base: position 248,857 of record JAFBJU010000601.1, read on the forward strand.
GCTTTTCAAAGTGCGCTGCGTTTATGTGTATATGGATTTGTGTTGCGCATCGAATAAATGATATATTTTGTGTATTTTTTTTTTCTCCTGTCTCTTCTCAGGTTGTCATTACTTTGTTGAAGGCCCCGGGTCAGAGGTGCACAGAGCGACACAGCAGACATGCAGGACTCCGCCTCCGACAGCAAGATGGCCAAACAGGTCAGCAACGCCCTAAATGACTCACTGTGTTGTTGTGGCTGTGGTGGTGGTTGTGTGGTTGTGTTATTGTGTGCTACGGGTTGCGCCACGTACTTTATGTAAATGCAGTATGGTGTTTATTTAGGTTTGTGTAACTCCTGGTTTGCTTTTAGACTACTGTATTTCTAAAATGTCTCCAGCCAATCAGTCCATGGAAAATATTCACATGAACAAGGTGGAATGCTAATTCTGTGGATGATCTGGAAGGCTGAAGTTGTCAATCATGGATGGGACAATGATTCTAAAAAAACAAAACAAAAAAAAACACAATATTATGTGACATGTGCTGTGTGTGTGTGTTGATTGAGTTTATAGTTTTATAAACTATGAATATTCTGTCCAAAGGTTATAAGTTTATCCAACTGAATGAACTCATTCTCCAATAAAATGTCTTGAAACCTCCACCACAAATAATATTTTCCAAAATAAAAGTAACGGACTTTCATTTACAATCATAACATAAATAAAAACGGTCCAGCAGCTGCGTTGGAGCTCAGGACTCAGCCTGAGGAAGACCGCTGTGTAACATTATCTTCATCATGCCCAATAATACTGTCTCAGTCTACTGTAGATAATGACTAATGCAAACGGAAGCTCTCAGACTGTTTATTATCACAGATGGGAGCCCTTGGCTTTCAGTCTGCCCGGGATAAATGACAACCTCTCTAAAATATGCTGAAGTGCTTCAAATTGCTTTTGCAAGTTTAACAGGTTTACAACAAAGAGGATTTTTTATTGTTTTTGTCCTGTTGCACGCAAACTGCAGTTCTTTAAATCTCCAGCCTGAGGGGGAGACTTTCAGTCTCACACTGAGCCCGGGTGGTTGGTGTAGTGTAGTGTAGTGTGTGTGATGTTCATACTGGTAAACGGGCAGGGGAAATAATAAATAAGATAAGATAAGTTAATCCTTTATTGTCCCAGAGTGGGGACCTTGGCAGTGTTGCAGCAACAGAGGTAAAAAGTATACAAACATACAAAACACAGGTTTAGAACAAAGTAAAACTGAGACTGCGCACGAGTGGAAGTGAAGAAATAATTAAAGAGAATATCTGGAATCAATATTTTCAGTTTTTTTTTCCTGGTCCGAAGCAAAGTTCAGGGATGACTTCAGTCATAGATGCTGGATGTTATGTCTTTGTGTTATTTTATATTTAATGCATCTACACAATTTTGTGTAATATTGCCACAATGCCAGTTTGTCCAGATGTGAATCTTACAACATATTATCTATATAATATGATAGAATATAATATCTTCATTTTCCTGATATTTAGAGGTAATGTTAGAGGGTTGAAATCCATAACTGACTCATTTGTGCATGTATTTCTATATTTTTTTTGCAAAGGAGCTGAACTCTAAGCATCCGGATGAAACGGACGACACGTCGGAGAAGACGTCGTCCAACAAGAACCTGAAATCGCCGCAGAAAGGCTCCAAGCGACTCAAAACGTTCCCGTTCAGAGTGACGCTGCTGGACACGGCCGAGTTCGAGGGAGAAATTGAGGTGTGTGCTATTCAGTAAACAAGTTACGCTGACACATTTGGTCGAATTAGCCCTAATTTACTCGTAACAGCAGCACTTTTTGGTTGATTTTTGTTTTTCCTGTGTGTGCTGCATAGCGCAGATAAAAGAGGCCGAGAGAAAATACACGGTGTCCTGCTGAGAGCTCAGCAGGACGACAACGCAAAATAATTTGATGTAAAATGTTATGCAATCTTTCATCACCAATTACCTTTCCCGGTATTTTATGCTATTTTTGGTTTATTTTTTGTTCCCTAAGAATTGAAATTCACAGATCCTGCCCCGAAAAATTATTTTGTGAATTTGTTGATGCCATTTTTATTGTTAATGACATTTATAGTTTGTTTTTCATAAAACTCACAATTATGTTAATCAAGTAGTGAAGTGAAGCATTTTTTTTTTTTTTTAATATATATTTTTTTTAGTTCTGTTTTTGTCTCTATTTCCATGGCAACAAGTTTGAATTGTGAGCAAACTCTCAACAGAGAACGTTTCACCCACAAAGCATCAGTGAGTGGACATGAAGGGAGTCCTTTGTTTTTTTGTTAGTTTTTTTAATCATTCTGCAATTTTTTTATGACTGTGATAAATATGCTGACGTCGGCTTTACAACAAATGATCCACGCACTCCACAGCCACTGAAAACCATTTTCAGCGGTTTTCACAGATTTTGTGAGAAGTTTGTGCTCGTCCGACACTGAATCATTCAAGTTCATTTGCAAACTTTTTTTATTTTGTCGAAGATAAATCTTGACATTCCCTTAACTGAAATATCCAATAATATTGTTTGTGTAACTTTACTGAAATACTTTTGGAATGATACACAGCCCTGAACAGGAAATGGATTTATTAGTCTATTAATAGACTAATAAATAGGCTGCTAACTGGGTGTTAGGAAATCCATGTAGCCAAGGAGAAAAAAAGAAGCTTATTATGAACCATTCCTGAAGATTTCTGTGTGTGTGTGTTGCGGACTTCTCTATGTGCAAAGTGTGTATGTGTATATATGTTTGTGTGTCTTTGTGAAGTAAGAGCATTCCACGCTTTGGAAAAACATCCTAAAAATACCTTGGGGCCTTTTTCCACACCACTTTGCGTTACGGTGACAAAGGCATGTGTGTGTGTGTGTGTGTGTGTGCGTGTGTGTGTGTGTGTGTGTGTGTGTGTGTTTGTGTGATGTGCCTCCCCTGCAGCAGATGAACAAAGCTGCCTCTTGTCAGCTCGTGTTTTTATTATGATGAGTGGATTTCGCGTTTTTTGGTTAAGAGCGTCAGAAGCCTCCAGGTCATGGATGGGCTCGCTCCTGATACGAGTCTATAATTGCAAAGGTTGCTGTTGCTTTATGGGTAAATTAAGTCTCTTGTCATGGATTGCGTGGCTTAGTGTAGCTGTGGCTCTGTAGCACGAGGGGAAAAAAAAATCTTCTCACCCTGAAACTTTTTTATTTATTTATTTTTTAAGTCCTACAGCCTTGAGATATTAGAAACTAGACATTGAAATGGATAATTCTGCATCTGTTTCCGTGGCAACAGCCTGCCTCTATCTCCCGGTCGGCTCCCCTTTGGCTCCAGTTAAGTAGGCACCGTGTGTGTGTGTGTGTGTGTGTGTGTGTGATGTTGCTGAGTTAAATCTCAATATGGGATAATTCCACTTCCTTACGTGAAATTTTTAACGTCCTTTTTTTTTTGGTTTCTTTGTTTTGCGACATGGCTTTAATAAAAAAAAGGTGTTATCAGCATCCTCAGGAGGAGAGATGAAATGCTCAAATGAGGCTGTTCTCGTATAAAACCAACACCAGCAACAGAGAAAAATCTTTGGTTTGACCTTTTGACCTGTTTGGCCACCGCTGATTTGGTTTGCGTTTGCAGAAACACTCCAGAGGACAGACGCTGATGGACATGGTGTGCGAGCACCTCAACCTGCTGGAGAAGGACTACTTTGGTCTGACCTTTGCCGACACAGACACGCAGAAGGTCAGTGTTTTTTTTTTTTTGTGCGTTCCTGTGTACGTTGGTGGGACGTCCGGCCGCGTCAACAGGCTCGCGCACACAGGATCGATCTGTATGCCGCTCACCCGCCGGTGGCTCGGTGATCCATCATTCCAGGAATGAATGAAAAAAATGGAAATTTTTTCTCCATGCTTAATCCCAGTCTGGACCAAAAGGCAATTGAAAAAACTTGCTGTGATGTAGGAGAGAAGATATGGAAAAAAACCCCAAAACATCTCATCTATTCTTTGCAATATGCAAATATGAAATGTGGTTATAAAATATTTCTCAGAGTGAGAAATATAAAAAGGAATAATCTGCTTCCAGAGTTAAATCCTCTGTGAACAGTTTATCAGGAAGACTGGAATAGATAAGAAGAAAAGTTTGGTCGAAATGACTTTGGTGACTTAAAAAAAAAATTATAGCTCTGGTAATTTGGACCGGAGGCTATCTTACTAATTTACCTTCACAAGGTTTAACCTTAAGTTCAGCCAATAATTAGCTACAGCATTTTAGTTGAAGGTGCCAGTGTCACGTCTCTTGATTTATAGTATTTGCTCATGTGTGTCTAAGTATGTTGGTATTTGACCTATGTTACTCAATCTGTAAATGGTATTATTATTTATTGCCATGATTGTTTTTTTTTTATCTCGCTTGTCGCTCTTGTTGATTTGATTCCTTGATTGACAACTCATGGCAATGGCCATTATAAGTAGAATTAGAAAATAAACGCAAATGAACCTTAATGCTGATATATAGATATATAAATATATAACACAAAATTAGAATTCATTATCAAAGAAAATTGCATTTTGTAATTCTTATATTTTTCATATTTTTTAATTAAAATGACCCATTTAGCTTTCTAAATGGAATTGGGCGGAAAAAAAAAAATCTAAAAAGATTTTTTAGATTTATGCCTCTGGTAACATGTACTTCGAAATGTATCTCATTTCAAATAGAAGGTCTGAGTTGGGATTCTGATATATATGTATATATATACATATATAATCATCATCATCATCATCATCATCATCATCATCATCATCATCATCATCATCATCATCATCATCATCATCATCATCATCATCATCATCATCATCATCATCATCATCATCATCATCATCATCATCATCATCATCATCATCATCATCATCATCATCATCATCATCATCATCATCATCATCATCATCATCATCATCATCATCACGTGGAGCATACTTTCCGTCCCCATCATCATCATCATCATCATCATCATCATCATCATCATCATCATCATCATCATCATCAGAAGCAGCAGCAGCTTTGTCAGCTCACATGTTGTGACGCGTTGTGCGTCAGCCTTTAAACTTCTTCTCCCTGAGTTTAGCTGAGTCCAAGGCTTAGATCAATACGACAGGCTCATCAAAGGCGGGGCTTATCTGAGGTCATTGCTGATTGGTCGACAGAACAAGCCTGAGAGCGGAAATGTCATTTCAGATGCTCTTTTTTTCTCTTTCTCGCTCCCTCTCGCTCGCTCCCTCTCGCTCTCTCCCTCTCGCTCTCTCTCTCCCGCTCTCTTTCTCTCTCCCTCTCTCTCACGCTCTCTCGCTCCCTCTCTCTCTCTCCCTCTCCCTCTCTCTCGCTCTCTCTCGCTCTCTCTCCCTCTCGCTCTCTCGCTCTCTCTCTCTCCCGCTCTCTCTCTCTCCCGCTCTCGCTCCCTCTTTCTCTCTCTCTCTCTCTCCCTCTCGCTCTCTCGCTC
>JAFBJU010000601.1:254390-284786 GCA_016785305.1 Colistium nudipinnis
CTCTTTCTCTCTCGCTCTCTCTCTCTCTCTCTCTCCCTCTCTCTCGCTCTCTCTCTCTCTCCCGCTCTCTTTCTCTCTCGCTCTCTCTCCCTCTCGCTCGCTCTCTCTCTCTCTCTCTCTCGCTCGCTTTCTCTCTGTCTCTCGCTCTATCTCTCTGTCCCTCTCCCTGTCTCTCCCCCTCCCTCCCTCCCTCCTTCCTAGAACGAGGATTTAATCTCTCGCTCTTCGGGAGAACATTTATTGGGTGTGATGGCTGTATGAACCGAGCGAAGCCGGTGATTACAAAGTTTCCTCCTGCTTCTCTGCAGCGTCTCCCTAATTGAGTGCTCTTTTGGCCTTGGCTCATATAAAGGGGGCGACGATAAATGCCGGCGGCTCATTAACATCTTTAGCAGCCTGATTAAACACTGGAGGTGCGTTGTGTGTGTCTGCGCCTGTGTTCCTGTGTGTGTGTGTGTGTCCAACAAGGGCACTGGAGGAGCGCACCGTGCCGTATCAACCTTTCATTCTCCTGTTTCCACTCGCCGACTGATGCTACAGCCGCCGGTTACAAAACACGCTCGGCATTCAGAAGAAGCAGCTGCTGCGTGGCATTTCGGGGCGAGTGAGGATCTGCAGATGCAGAGATATGTTGCACGCTGCAAACACCTGTTCATGCATTTGTGCATGAGGATCAAAATAGCCAAGAAATTCTTGGTCTGGGTGGTTTAGGGATTTCTCAGTGCTCCTGAATAAAATATCTGAGGATTCATCCTTCTAGAATCCCAGTGAAATATTTCCACCTCCTCTGAAGGAATTGGCATATGATCCTGTACCAACCTAAAATAATGCATCGCAGTGATTTTGGTGACGCCCTGAACTTTCCCACATTCACCGCCAGGGTTGTAATGGATTGTATTTTTTATGTTATTGAATTATTTTATTTTATTTGACTAAACCAGTGATAAAGAGCTTAAAACACGATTCACAGCTGCTCACAGCCGAAATCAAAAATTAAGATCCCTGTGTGCGAAACGGCCCAGTGCATGATGGGATGCGATCAGATCAGGGAACCGGCTGCCAGTGGTTCCGTAACACAATGCGGGCGACAGCTGCTTGAATTAAATTCCGCTCCCTGAATGAACGGCTTACCTTATTCAACCATATGGAGAAGCTCTCATTGGGAAGCCTGACAGCAATTAGAGCAAAATGTGCATTTGCCACGTTTCCACCGTGCGTTGTGTGCGCTGTGCGTGTCGCCCTGTGTGAAATCGTGCCGTCTGTCTTTCAGAACTGGTTGGACCCCTCCAAGGAGATCAAGAAGCAGATGCGCAGTGAGTTTAAAAAAGTATATACAGTATATCCAAGTTTGCTGAGCCGACAAATATTTAAAAATGCATTTCCTAAAGTCATGCGACGTCACACGTCTGCGTGCGACGTGGAAGCCTTTTTTATTTTCGTGTTCACTTGTCAATGACAATTTTGTCATTGACTCATATTTATTAGTTGTGTGTAACTGTTTCAAAGACAAAACATGTGGCACCACATTTCATTCCTCAGACTCTCCGTGGAACTTTGTCTTCACCGTCAAGTTTTACCCTCCAGACCCCTCCCAGCTCACAGAGGATATTACCAGGTAGACACACACACGCACACACACACACACACACACACACACACACTAGAGTATCAACAGTTGTGGCTGATCCGGCTGTGCTGCCAGATGCTCCTGAGAGATAATGAGAGCAGACGTTGTGTACATATGTCAGTTTCACAGATTGGCCTTTTGTCGTTTTCCTCAAGGTAAAGTGTGTACATAAAAGCATTGTAACAATTTACACAGCATCAGAGCAAAAAAAAAAACTAAATCTCTCTCTCTCTCTTTCCTCTTTACGGATTAGAGCTGGAATGCTGCTAACTGTTGTGGATTAACTATGCTGAGTGCTTGTTTGAGCTCGCCCTGGCTTAGGCTTGTTTTGACTGCCAACATAACTTTTTTTTTTTTTCTTCTCTGACAGATACTACCTGTGTCTGCAGCTGAGGGACGACATGATGTCGGGCCGGCTGCCGTGCTCCTTCGTCACTCACGCCCTGCTGGGCTCCTACAGCGTGCAGGCCGAGCTGGGAGACTACGACCACGACGACCACGGCTCTGACTACGTGGGCGATTTCCGCTTTGCGCCCAATCAGACGCGCGAGCTGGAGGAGCGGGTGATGGAGCTCCATCGGAATTACAAGTATGGCACGCGCCGTTGTTTAAGATAAGATAAGATCAGAAAGGACTTTATTTATCCCGAAGGAAATTGTTGACCGAGACTACAAAAATGCAAAATCCAACAACAGTACACTACAAAAAATAGAGGTACAAAAACGCAAGTAGACAAGAATAATAATAATAATAATAATAATAATAATAATAATAATAATAATAATAATAATAATAATAATAATAATAATAATGGTTATTGTTGTTGTTGTTGTTGTTATTATCATTATCATCATTATTATTATTATTATTATTATTATTATTATTATTATTATTATTATTATTATTATTATTATTATTATTATTGTGCGAGAAGTGTGTGGGAGCACGTCCTCAGTTTGAGAACCTTCACCGCTCTGATTTGGCTTTGCCTTTATTTTTGGCACGCACCCAAACAGAATGCTTCCGGTTTCTGGGGGGTGCAATGAATTCAGCAGCGACTCTCTCAAGCATATTACCGAGATGATTCCTACTCCCGCTGTGTCAGATTATGAGCTTATTATGCAAGGAGGCCTGCTGATGTTGCTCACAGATGTTATGGTCGTTGTGCCTGCAGGGGGATGACTCCAGCCGAGGCTGAAATTAACTTCCTGGAGAATGCCAAGAAACTGTCCATGTACGGCGTGGACCTGCACCACGCCAAGGTATGATTTAGATTCCCCGAAGATATTTCACTTTTTTTTATTATAATTTTTTTTTTTTCACATGAAAGTGAGTTTTGTTTTAATGTTTTAAGCTGTGTCCTTGTTTGGCTGCAGGATTCGGAAGGGATCGATATAATGCTGGGCGTCTGTGCCAACGGGCTGCTGATCTACAGAGACAGGCTGAGGATCAACCGCTTCGCCTGGCCCAAGATCCTCAAGATCTCCTACAAGAGGAGCAACTTCTACATCAAGATACGACCTGGAGAGGTGTGTAGTGCGGCCAAACAAGATGGTATACATTAAAAATGCATTTATTACAACAATAACAACCTGTCATATCCAGCTTGATAGACGTATGGTATGGTATAAGTAAGTGTAAACTAAAAGTCAAAATATGTTTTCCTCGTTTTTTTTTCCCAGTTAACCAACTTTTGAAACAATCCCTAACTCAACCTCAGGTGTCAATGAAGGATTTTGCTCTAATATCTAGAAATGAAACCAGAGCCTCAGACTTATGACCTTAGCTCAGATGAGTTAAGTTTTGGTTTAAGTCTAAGGTTACGTCACAGCCGGCCTACATCCGGTCGGCTGCGACGAGCAGCAGTCTGTAAATCCTCCGTCTTATATTTAAATACCTGCAGGCCTGGCCTGGGATCTATATTCCTTTGTGCTGCAGATAATCCTCCGTGTTGAGCCCCTCTGGGCCCCCGGACCCGGTCCGGTCACAGAGCTGCACAGTGAGCTCAATAAAGAACCTCTTCACCAGAGCTGCTGCTGTTGCAGTCAGAATAAAGAGATGAAGAGTGTACACCCTAAAAATATGTGTTTTAAAAGTAGCCGCTAATGTGTTGACAAACGTGTTGTGATATGAATTTTCTTCTGTGGCCTATGAGACTAAACACCTTTGCTCTGTTCTCTAGTACGAGCAGTTTGAAAGCACCATCGGTTTCAAGCTTCCTCACCACAGGGCTGCCAAGAGGCTGTGGAAGGTCTGCATCGAGCATCACACCTTCTTCCGGTAAGAATACATCTGCTCTCCATGGTTGGAAGGTCTCACGATCAATTCATATCAAGTTGCAGGTGAAAGGACTCGATACTATTATTATTATTATTATTATTATTATTATTATTATTATTATTATTATTATTATTATTATTATTATTATTATTATTATTATTATTATTATTACTACTACTACTCTGGTATTACTGTTGTTGTTGTTTTATTTGCCTAGAGGATCATGAGCCAAAGAACATTTTTCATATTTTCAATGCGATTCAAAAACACACCAAGAAATGATCCTGAAATGCATCTCCGATATAGCACATTTGAAAATTCTCCACTGCACGGTACGGGACAGAAATGTCAATTATTGTTCACCGGTTGTGTTTCCGCAGGCTGGTCTCTCCGGAGCCTCCACCCAAGGGCTTCCTGGTGATGGGTTCAAAGTTCCGGTACAGCGGGAGGACTCAGGCTCAGACCAGACAGGCCAGTGCTCTCATCGACCGGCCGGCACCGCACTTTGAGCGCTCCACCAGCAAGAGGTACCTGCTGTCCCGGAGCCTGGACGGAGGTGAGAGCCACAGTGGAGGATGTGAAATTCAGGATTTTTTTTTTATTCAGTCCCACAGCTGCAACTATGAGACATATAAAAAAAACAAAAACAAATTGGTTACGCTTTCTTCCTTTTAATGCAGCTAGTCGCAGCCAAGATGGGGTCAGTTCAGCTTTGCATTAAAATCAGACTGTGTCTGACTAAAGGAATAAAAAAAAAAAAACATTTACCTGCCTGCACCTCCAGATGTCAAATATAATTTGTTTAAGCCATGCAAAAACCAAAGTGGACAAATAAAATGGTTTTTCATAGGGTTTGTGTAGCAGATCATTTCATGGTGCAGGAGCTAACGGGGAAGGAGATTTTTTTTAAATAAGAGGATGTACTTTTATTTTGCACCAATCCAAAGGAAACAATGTAGAGTTGTTATTTATAGTTTATTATTATTATGATTTTTTATTTAATTTTTTTATTTGATACCCCTGGCTTAGAGCAAGACATTTTGATCTTTCTATTATCACATTATTCTAAATTTGGATGAAAATTTGCATATTTCTTAAACAAAAAAAAGAGCCACATTTTTAAATTAAACTTTCAAATCTGACTAACGAGTCTCTGGTGATTTTTTTTTTCCCGTCTTCAAGCAGAGTTTTCCCGGCCCGTCTCGGCCATGTGCGAGAACCACGACAGGCTGTCCCACCGCAGCGTCCACAGCCCGTCTGTGGACGAGCAGGAGGCGGAGCTTGAGCCCAGTCTGGAGCAGGACGAGGACGAGCGCGGCCCGCTGGAGTCGGAGCCGGACAGGGACGAGGACGACTGCGACGAGGACGGCAACGTCACGCCGAGCCGGAAGAAAGAGATCATGGTAAAAAAAATGAATTCCTGAGAATCTGTGGCTTTTTTTTTTTTTTTTTTTCATTTTTTTTACGAAAATGACCAGTTAAAGCTTCTCCTGCCAAATGACGCTTCTCCAATGTCGTGGTGGATCTTCTCCTCTTCCTCACTCAGGCTTATCTTCAGCACTGCTCATAAATCCCTCAAGCAGCTTGACACTTTTATTAACCCTTCCTCATTCTGCCCAGAGACATGCTGCTGCTAACAAGCTTGTTTTTTTTTTCTTTATTTCTAACTCCCTGCTGGCCTTAAGGAGGAGGCGGGGTCACCGGTTGACACTAAACAGGAGGTATTTGGTGTCTATCTGTCTGTCCTCGTCCGTCCATCTTCTTTGTTCAGTCTCTCTCTCTCTCTCTCTTTTCTCTCTCTCTCTCTCTCGGCTGTCCTCCACCGGGTTTGTCTCCTTTTAATGTGGCCGTCAACTCGGTCCATCATCGGAAAAATCCAAAGCGGCGCTGCGTTGCCCCACGTTGAAGAAAAAAAAAAAAAGTGATGCAGACTTATTTGTGGTAGTGTAGCATCCCAGTAAACATTTGATGGACGGCGTTTCTTTCCAAAATCTTGGAAATGTTTTTTTTTTTTTTTAGACAACAAAATGCAGAAAATTGACCTTTTATTTTTTTCTCCAAAATGTCGACTGGGATGTATTTGCAAGTATTGTCCGGCATGGTATAAACCGCTCTGTCTGTCTGTCTGCCTGCCTGCGTCCCCTTCTGACTGACCTTTTTACCATCCTGTCTCTGCATCTGCCTCCCTCGCTCCTGCACTCTCTGCCCCCGCGCCCGTCACCTTTGACCTCTCTCGCTCCCTCTCTCTGTGGGACCGGGAGGCCACTCCTCGGCACAAACAGGTCTTCTCCATCCTACGTGTTGCTCCTCACTGCTACTACTCCACCGAGGGTTTTTTCCTTTTCTTTTTTTTCTGCCTTGGACCGTGGAATATTTTTAATTTGACCTTTTTTTTTTTTTCTTTCTTTTGAAATGTCAGATATTTGATGATTTTTTTTTGATCCTGCAGCCACGAGCACAGATTCTCTTTGAAGCCTTGAAAGTCTCCGGTGAAATACCTCTCTGTTGTAGATAAGAGCTCTTCTCTGTCTTTAAGTGCCTGTACAACATCGGTGCATGTGCTTCACATTCTACTCTGGCCAGTGGTGGAACAAGTACTCAGACTGTTCAATAACTATAAATAGTAGTATTGGTACGAGTTAAAACAGTGTAAAAACACTCCAATGTTCTTTATGCACTTGTTCTTCAGAAGAAGAGGGGCAGTGAACAAATCTGAATCCGTTTCTACGTCACATTTAGCAATATTTCCTGTATAGGCTACAAATTCATTGGATTTGTTTGCATTTTCATTGACGACGACCAAGAATATTGGAATTCGGACGTGTTCTCTTGGGACACAATTTTGTTTTGTAAATGTCAATAATAGGGAATTTAGAAATATTTAGCTATATATTAATAATGGCTATAGAACAATAGAAATGTGATTACTGGACTTTTGCTTCCTAAAAAAATGGCTGCCAGTCACTGGTTTAGCCTGTGAATTTTACTTTAGCATAACAATCTAAATTGTGTTGTGTAAATGAATACAAAATACACAATTTTGCTTTTACAAGTGTAGAGGGGATTTACAAACTGGGAGGTGTGCTTATCCATTCAATACAGTCAATATATTGATGGTAGTTACTTTCCACCACTGTCTGTCATCATTCCAAACAAAAATCCCACAACAATGTTGTGTGCACATTTTGTGTTTCATTTGCGGCCTTGCAACCTACGTGACTACACACAACCTTTGAAAATGGCATATCTTCCCCCCTCCTGTGTATTTGTGTGTCACCGTGTTTCGGTTGAAGGAACAAAAAAAAAAAAATGGCGACGTCTGGTTCACAGCTGTTTTTCCTCTTTCTCCTTCAGTTCCTGGACAAGTCTCAGGACGTCCTGCTGAAGCACCAGGCCAGCATCAACGAGCTGAAGCGCGCCCTGAGGGAACCCAACAGCAAGCTGATGGCCCGAGAGAAGCGCCTGTCGGCCAGCTCGCCCAGCGGCACGCCGGAGAGGAAGGCCGTGAGTGTGACCATTTACGCCTTGACTGCACTTGGGTCAATTTCGCAAATATAGAAACCTCGCCATGCTTCGAAGACATCCAAGTACACATCTGGCCACGGTCATCACTCCAGGCGTAGCAGAAATATTTGTGTCAAGACACGTATTTAGTTTTGTGTTGTTTTATGTTATTTGTTCTCTAATCGCCGTTTTTACATCTTTCAAGCACAGCACTGGCATGGCAAAAAAAATGCATCAGTGATGGCAGTTATTGAATTGTTTTAAATGTTATATTTTTTTCCCGATAAGCAGTGAAAACAGATGCCACATCTCTCGTGTGCGTGTGTGTGTGTGTAATGAAGTGCTGCAGAATAATTTGGAGGATTTTTCAGCGGTGTTTAAAGATGACTGACAGGCAGCGCGGAGGGGAACGTGTTGACGAGATAAGATCCGAGATTTTTTTTTAAAGAATTGCTCAGTGTGAGGTACTTGAGAAATAATTATGAGTCATCTTCATTATTTACTTTTTTATTATTCCACTTCCTTGATTGCCAATGACTGTTGACATCGTTTTATTTTATTTTTTTTTCATACCGGCTCGTGAAAGCTCTCGACTTTTTTTTTTTTTTTTTTTGAAGTGGAACGATTTAATATAAAAAAAAGCTGATTTTTAAAGACTGACGTCTTAAGAACGGGACGGCTCGTGTCTCTAGCAGGGACCGGGTTGTCGTCAGATAATCGCCTCACCTGCTTTTCTGGGATGAGCAGCTTTTCGTGCGTGTGCACGCGCGCGTGTGTGTGTGTGTGTGCGTTAATGCCATCCGTTGCGCGTCTCGTCCCAGAGCGAGCGGCTTTATTCTCTCTGACTGACAGTCAAAGGCTGAGAGGAGCTTTTTTGTGTGTTCTTGTGTTATTTCCAAAGTCATTCGTACAAACGCGGCTCTTTGATGTGGTGACAGAAGAATTCTTTGCATTGCAAATGTTTCCTGACGATTTGGTTGTGTGGATTTTGTCCTTCGAGGTACATAGCCTGTTCATAGTTAGATTTTTTTGGGGATGTTAAGTTACCACCGAATAACTCTCTGATTCTTTCCTGCCCTTTGTCCCACTTTTCTTTTTTTTTTCCTCCCTTTCTTCCTGACGCACTCATTCCCTCCCTTTGTTCTCCCGGGCGGAGCTCTAACAGCTGTTTCTTCCTCTCTTTCCCCACTCTCTCTCCTCCGCCTCGGTCGCCCAGTCGCCGGGCCGAGCCGCCCTAAAGGAGCCCGTCAACAGCCTCTCTGTTGAGGGTTTCGTCCAGAAGACTCTGGTGGCTTCACCCGAGGTTGCAAAATATTTCTCTATCTCCCTCCTTTTTTTTTGCCACCATTTTCTTTTGTCGGCATTCATGGCATTTGTGGTTCAGTGACATGAATATATCTCTGAAAATACCTGGTAAATTTCAAATGCATGCTTCTCAACTTCTTCTTCCCACCTTTTTGGTGGAGATGTCATGATCTGCAGCCGCCGTGGCAGCTTGGCATGTCTAACTGTGTTTAATCTACCTAGGGCTCTGAGGAGTGGGTATTGATTGAAAAACAAGAAACGTATCAAGCAGACCACGAGTGGATGGAGGAGGAAAGGAACAAATCTCCCAGGTCCGATTCCTCCTGGGAGAAAAAGGATGCGGAGAAAGAGATAAATGTTGCCCTGATGATTCACAAGGAGGTAACGGGGTACGACAGAAAAGGAATGAAAAGCCATATCGAGGAAACGAAAGCGTCCGGCGAGGCCGAGGTGTGCTCCGAATCTGGGCCGACCAACAAAGGTCGTTTTGTGATTCAATTGTCGGAGAACGCCGACGCCTTTCTAGAAAACTCTCAGATTAAAGTGTCTCAGGATCCGGGGTCCGAGGCGGCCCCGGGCTCGGGGCAGGCGAAGGAACGCGCGGCTTCCAAACAGAGGAAGAAGAGGAGGCCCCAGAGCTTGAACCTGGGGATGCCGGCGGAGCTGGTCTACCAGAGAGCAGGAAGTGACTCCACCGGAGACGAGAACGAAGAAGAAGAAGACGAAGACTCGGACACGGACAACACTCCGGAGCCGACCATTCAAAAAACGGGAAATCACTGCGAATCGTCCCCGAAGAAAAACAATCTGGAGTCAGGACGGGGGGAGTCAGTGGAGGTTTTTAAAGAACCCAAACAACAACAGGAGGAGGAGGAGGAGGAGGAGGAGTCTACTGAAGGCTCAGAGCAGGTCAGGTGGAAAAAGAAAGGGAGCCAGCTTGGAACGGCAGATTTGGATTTAGGCTCCGTGAACGGACCTGGAAGGATGGAGGCTGATATTTCATCGGTGGGTGTGAAAGGAGAATGTGGGGCCAAGGTGCGAGGCCTGATCGATAATAAAGAGCTGTCGGAGGTCAAACTGAGGCAGGTCAAAACACACGAGAGGAAGATCAGCGGCTCCGGGCTGGATGACGTCGACGCTCTCCTACTGGGAGAGAGAGGTCAAAGGTCGTCTCTGCAGCGGCTGTCCGGCGGCGCCGCCGGCTACCAGTCGGAGATCACACGAATTGTCCCGCTGAAGCCGGAGAGGGCGAGGAGCATGGCCTGTAAGGACGAGCCGGACGAGTCCACGCGAGGCGGCGTCCGGAGAGAGTACCGCTGGTCGGTGGGCTCGCCGGAGTCGTCCGCCGACCTCGGCTGGACCGACGTCTCCGCCTTCCACTCGGCGTTCGCCTCAGATCCGGAGAATTCCACCAACAAACCGGATCAACCCGACGACGCCTACCCGTGGTGTCGAGGAGCCGCGGAGAGCCAGTTGTTCGGTGCCAGGTTTTCCAAAATAGGTCCGCCGGCGCCGCCGGTGAAAACGCAGAAGGCCCGCGAGTCGGGTCTGATTCTGAGGAATAGCCGGTACGCGGGCCGGGAGCCGAGCTTGGACGCGGCCAGGAAGAGACACTCGGTAACTCCGCCCGGCAACTGCTATTCAGTCATTGGAAGCGAAAGAGCATCGCATGAGCTTCAGCCAGCCGCGCACGCCCATTTTTTTCTTTCCTCCACGTTTTCAGTGACTTGAAACACTCCATCCATCTCTCCTGTTGGTTGCCTGTGTGCAGAGGAGGCGGAGCTTTGCTTTTGCTCCGCCTTATTGGACATTTCCCCGCCTCCTCTCTAGGGCAACCGCCTTCCTGATTGCCCCAAATGTGCTCCACACTTTCTGGCAAATCTGTCCAGCTCATCCACTGGCTGTGAAAGTAACAAAAAAAAAAATCAATAAAATAAAAAAATATTTAAAATAGGAAAAAAAAAAAGAGAGTCCTAAATCAAAATGTTGTTTGTTGTTGGTTGTGTGAGCCACAGATTTCCTTCCAGCTCACGTTGGTTCTCTGAGCGCCGGGAAGATAGGCTCACAAATCATCATCGCTCCGATGATTTTTATTATTTTTGATTTTTTTTGCAAATCTACCCAAAAATTGGAAATATGAAACAAATGATTTATGCACGGTCGTGGGACCACCGACCCCGGAGTTTAAAAAAAAGCTGTCGAATTTGAGATGAATTGAAAGTGACGGAGAAAAGTGATTGCCGCTTGCGTCTTCAGATTGGTGATGATTTAAAAACCCAAATCAGGTGCCTTGCCGCCCCCCCAACTCCACCCGGGGTCGAAACCCCCCCCCCCCCCGGTTCCTTCCCCTGGAACCAGCACAGCTCAGTGTCTGACAGTCAGATTTGCTGCGTTTTCATTTCACCGTCGCCATCGTTAGGTATGAAAAGGGGGGATTTCAAAAGGGGGGGGCGGGGGGGGGGGACATGACATGACATGAGAGCTTTCATCATCTGCCACCTTTTCATCAGCGTCGAGCTCTGGCATACGTGGGGTTGAACTAGAGACTCGCCTCCAGGTCTGAGGGCACTTTGGGAATATTCTCCCAGAAATATTTGCCGGCTCCTGCCTAGAATTTCATTCATTTTCGCTCCTGGTCGTACTGGACGTTTCATTCAGCCTTATTTTGACCACTTGCTCGTGGGAAAAATGTCAGTGTGGCTGCCGCTATGCTGAGGAAAAACCTGCTCATCATTACAAAGTGCATGAGTATTTGTGTGTGTGGGTTGGGTGACTGGCTTTTGAGACTTTAGTGATAAGGAATGTGGGCTTGAATATATTGAATCAACCTGACTGGACTCAAAGTTGATCCATTTCACTTGATTTGGAAGCAACTCTGGGCTCGTTTGTGACATTTTGGCTCAACTCAGACTCTGAGCCTCAAACCACTATCTTAGTTTACATCTGGGCTTACACCAGCCGATGTGGCCAGGCCCCTTTCAAACTCTCTTTTCAGAGTCTGTCTGTGTGTGTGTGTGTGTGTGTGTGTGTGTGTGTGTGTGTGTGTGTGTGTGTGTGTGTGCGTGCGCTCGTGCGTGAATGTCCGCTTTCTAACCTTCAGATGCTTCCCGCTCTCTCCTCTGCTTCCCTCTGCAGGAGCCCGTCTCCACTCCGGCCATTTACGAGGAGCCCTTTGGCGATTTCAAGGTTATTCATTTCTGCTTAAATCCCCACCGTCATCTCTCTCTCTCTCTCTCTCTCTCTCTCTCTCTCTCTCTCACACTGCGTCGCATCCTCATGATAAAACATATAAAGAGTCGCCAAAAGCCATAAAGGATGGAGTGTGGCTCCTCAGCCGCCCTCATCCATCACCTTGATGAATTTGTGTCCGATGTGGGGGTTGAAAACAGACCCCCCCCCCCCCCCCCCCCCCCCCCCCCAGCGCGCCTTCCGCCCCCGTGCCATGGTCCTTGTTTTGGGCTGGGAACTAATTAGCAAGTGTAGTTATAATTCATAGAAGTGGTTTTTACTGCAGATAGGACGTCTCTGTGGCTTTGTAATGATGCAGTGGTTTTAAAATTCACTTTTGACCCTTTGAAACAAAGTGGACTTCATCAAACTTTCTTTGAACTTGATCTTCTTTTATTTGAAGGCCACGTCGGCTCTAAAGAGGAGTTGAATTTGTTGAAGACGAGAATCTTGTTTTTTTTTCTCTCCCATTTCTGCACCTTCTGAGATTTTACAGGACACAGGATAATGCGCATGCACACTATGGTGGCTTTTTATTTTTTGGGCTCGTCCCACCAACCCCAGCGAGCGCGGCGACTTTATCAAACGGATGCCCATTCCATGTCAACTCCATCCATCCACCAATCAGCAGACCTGTGACCCTGTGTCTGTACCCAGAAGGAGGAGGAGTTTGGGGACAGGAGGCCCGAGGAGGAGCAGGAGCGCGACACCGTGGCCTGCATGAGGGAAACCCAGCTGGGCCTCGAGAGGAAGTGCTCCAGCATGACGGTCAGCTCCACGTCCAGCCTGGAGGCCGAGGTGGACTTCACCGTCATCACGGATCTGCACTCCGGCGTGGAGGATTTCTCCAAAGGGATTTGGGAGCTGGGGGAGGAGAGGGAGCGGCGTCCCGAGGTGGGACGGGACGACTTTGAGGAGACGTCCAGGTTCTACTCGGCCCGTCTGATGGGCTCCCGGGACAAGTCTCCCATAGAGGAGAAGCTCCACGAGGCGGGAATACATCATGAGGTAGCCGGATGAATGTGTGCATCCTTCTTCGTCATCTTCATCATCATCATCACCTGCCACTGGAATCACGCTGCCTGTTTGGACTACTTTGATTTATTTTGAGTTATTTTTGTGCCTTGGTCCATTTTCTGTGGTTTGAATGAAATTACATTTTGTTTACATGTTTTATTCACTTTGTGGATGCATGAATTTTAAATCTTCACCCATCTTTCTTTTGACCCCCCCCCCCCTTCCCCCCTCGGCTGCTGTGTCATCAGTTGCATTTTTGTCCTGAAGCCAAACAATCCAATAAAAAAAAAATATTTCAGCATTTGTTACACTGTATTCAAACGCTTTGGTTCTCAAAGAATCTGCTGTACATAAACTTATTCTTATTATTATGTTTTGCTGTGATGCTGTTGTAACCTTTGTGTGTTTGTGTTGCCCAACGCAGCCTCCTGTGGCGAAGAAGGACGCCACTACCGTGAGTGCGGCGCATAAGCTGAAGAGGGCCGACTCCAGAGCGGAGACGCACACGAACGGCTCAGAGGTCCACAGCAACATCATCAGTGTCTCACCGCAGGTAAACGACCACAATACACAACACACAACACACAACAACTGTAGTGTCAGTTTGCAGTTACTTGGCTTTGATTGGCTTTTTTTTACCATTTCTGCACCTGTCATTCAAAACATAATTATGATGATATTGGGATGATACATACCACTGTCATGTCCATTTTTTTTTGTATTAGGACAGAAACTGATAAAACTGGTCATCCGCATGTTTAGATACTCTGAAAGTAACGTATAATACATTTTTTATCTGTTTATTTTTTTTTCTGCTTCCCTTCCAGTCTTACAGCTAAGACAAGATATTGGACATTATTTGTTTTAATATTTATATTCGATTAGTTAACTTGCATAATACTTTATTTTCATGTTTCACTTTGAACTCAGAGTGTGGGTAGAAAAGGTGACTTTCATTCTCACAGTGAAGAGTTTCACATTTTCCCAGAGCTATGGATTCAGTTGCTATTAGAGGAGAAAGCCTTTTCTTTCTTTTTTCTCTCTCTCTCTCTCTTTTTCTCAGCTTCAGACACGCAAACGCAATGTTCCCCAGATACAGGTGACATAATTGCATCATTACGGAGCCATTTAAGTATTGACAGTGTATTAATGAGGATGATGAAAGCAGGTGTGGATCCCCCTCATCTTGCGAGGCCGTCCCTCAGGTGCCTTATTAAAATGTAATCGCGGCTGGGTCCTCTATCCTTCTGGCTAATGGCGTGGTTGAACTCAATCAATGGTGTCGGGCGAGGCTTCCTTTGAAGAGCCACATCGCTGCTGAGTGCAATGCTCGAAGATGTCCGTTTAAGCCGCAGTCGTGTGTGTGTGTGTGTGCGCGCGCGCGACTGCGTGTCTGTGATGTCTGCTGTAAGGATCTACATCTGTTTACATATTATGGGGATGGAAATATTAGTATATATTAAAATATAATCTGTATTAATATTCTTAAGAGGTGGTCGCCAGGTCCCTGTGAGGACCTCTATGGCCATGGACACCAGGTGTGTGTGTGTGTGTGTGTGTGTGTGTGTGTTTGTGGGTGTGTGTGTGTGTGTGGGGGGGGGGGGGGGGGGTGTGTGTGTGTGTGTGTGTGTGAGTGGGTGGGTGTGTGGGAGTGTGGAAGTGTAGGGGTGTGCGTGGAAAAACAATGACGTCATGTGCCAGCCGAGCGCTCCCGCGCTGACATCGTTTGTCCAACAGAGGGCGACATGTCCCCGCTTTTGTCTCTCAAGAGGCTGTGAATGTGTGTGGCCCACTGAATGGTTTTTAATTACTGACATTAAAATGAATAAACACTAGCGTTCCTTCACAAATAACTGCAACTTCACTTGTTGTTAGAGGCCAACCTCTTGGAAGTGGTAGACTCTAATTAGGGACTGAAATTCAATACGTCTTGTCCTTTTTCTACATTGATTTTGGCCTTTGTTTAAACAAATATTTCTCCTGTGAGTCCCCCCCCCAGGTGATTTTCCTTTAAATGACCACCTAATTGCCCCCTTTTAATTCACCTTTACTGACTTTTTTTTTTAATTATTGTGCAGCTATGAAAGAGTTGACACATAAGTCTAAATACTGTTTCTCGTCCTCCCCCAGAACCACGGATCCATCAGCCCACGGGAGGCTCCGGCTGGCCTTAAAGAGAATGGCTCCCCTGTAAGTGTCTTTATAGAGGGAATATATCAGTGTGACAGTGTGTGTGTGTGTGTGTGACAGTGTGTGTGTGTGTGTGTGTGTGTGTGTGTGTGTGCGTGCGTTCGTGCGTTCGTGCGTTCGTGCGTGCGTGCGTGCGTGTGTGTGTGTGTGTGTGGGGGGGGTGATAGTAGGATAATTCCAGCCATTGTTCTCATCCCTCGTCCTCTTTCCTAACACTGACCTTTGCTTAAGATCCCTCTGGAAACGTTTGAAAATGAATATTGGCCTAAAGGGAACGGATCGGCAGTCTGATCCAACACTTTTTCGTATTTCATGTCACCAGCAGGACAACGACTCCGTTTTTGCGAAGTTTTTGTCAATTTTATAGGCGAAATTCAATTATATCAAAGAAAAAAGACCAAGTTAACACACTCAGAGCAGTGTTACAGGAAACATTGTCCAACATTTGACTTGTTCTTCTTCTTCTATTCCTTCGATGAAAAATGTATTTCATTATTATATATTTATTTATTTTGAGTTAAAAATGGGATTTAAATCACTGCACCGTACATGTTGTGTCTAACTCCTCTCGAATGGGCCGTAGGTAAAGGCCAGTACCCAGGGCAGGGAGTCGGTTGTGTCGCCGCTGACCATCACAACTGAGAGCGTCACTACGGCAACCACCACTCAAGTTACCAAGGTAACACCCCAACTGTTTGCATTCATGTGTGTCTCATGAACATGCCATGAATGAGCTCCTTGTGGTTTTGGAGTAAATTACGTTATACGCCGTTAAGGGGAGCTGCTAGAGAGATGGGAGTTGGTCCAGGGGGGGTTTAGGGACCCCGAACGCGCTGGTCTTGGTCCTGTGTCAGGAAGTGGGTGAAAGTGCGAGATTTTTGAATGTTCGCCTACTTCCTGTCGTTCGGCATCCCCTGACAAACTCTCATCTCTATAGCAGTGAAAAAATAGAGGTTTTCCTGGTGTGAACAATATAATATATACTACAAGTTAATAGACTAAAAACAAGGTTCTGTTGGTGTGGCGCAGACTGTAAAAGGAGGCTACTCAGAGACCAGAATCGAGAAGAGGATCATCATCACGGGAGACGACGATGTAGATCAACATCAGGTGAGAGGAGCTTCACACCGCAGACCTCTGTGTGTTCAGTGAGATCACGTGCGAGGTTTACCAGCCGTGTTGTCGGAAAAATCTTGTGCCTAGTTTATTGTTGTGCGTGCGTGTTTGTGTGCGTGTGTCCAGGCCCTGGCCATGGCGATCCAGGAGGCCAAGCAGCAGCACCCCGACATGCTGGTGACAAAAGCCGTGGTGATCAGGGAAACCGAGTCCCCCACCGACGACGCGCAGCAGGAGGCGGAGGTAGTTTTTTTTTTTTGAATAATCAAGGAGACCGATTATAATATTTGACAAGTCAGTGATAAAAGAGACACACACAACACAAAACGACTCGAAAGACACTAAGGGACATTTGACGTTGACAAATGTGTGTGTGTGTGTGTGTGTGTGTCTCTCGTTGCAGTCTTGATCCGTCACGGTGCCCCCCCCCCACCCCTCCGAGACACGGGATGGACCCCCGGGGCCTCGTGTCCCCCGCCGTCCTGCCCCCTAGAGGACTATATCTACACACGCCCACACAACAACAGACTGTGTTTCCATGAAGTAGTCAGCTGACCTTCACTCCGCTGTCCCTTTAGACAAACCAACTGTGACCTGGACTCCCGCCCTGCCCCTTCCTGTCCTAGCCCCGCCCCTTACCAGCCCCGCCCCATCCTGTCCCTCACCTTTTGCTTGACACTTTTTATTACATTTTATTTAATCAATTTTTTTTTTACTCATTTGAATCCTCAGGATCGTTTATTTTTATTTTTTTATATTTAAGTTTTTAACCCCAAACTTCCGATGCCCCCAACACTTTACCCTTTTCCCCCCTTAAAAAAAACAACAACAAATCTTTCTATTTTAACGTCAGATATCTTCTTCACGTGTGGAATGTATATAAGAGCGCAGTATGGCTGGGTGGAGGTGCTGGTGATGGAGGGTGGTGGAGGTGAACGACCTTTTTGCTCGTTGTTCCACCTCTTGGCTGTGACACCTTCAGTATAATCAACAGCTGTCTTATTAGCTTTTTACATTTTTATCTATAGAGAATCTAATTTATGTCCAGTGTTTGCTTGTTTTATTGAAATATGTATAATATCAGATGATTATAATCTGCATGATTCAACAACAACAAAAAAAGAAATTGCTGAGGGGGTGATAATAAAAAAAAAAAACGACATGGACACGTTCGAGGCTCTGACGCAGCTACGGAGATACTGTAAAAAAACAATCTATATCTGGGTTAAAGAGAGTTGGACATTTAATTCATATTAACGGACTCTACAGAGGAATTTAAGAACAGTTCAATGGGCCGCTGGAATCTTGTTTTGGTCCCAGTCTCCTTTATAAAGAAACATCACGGTCCCATTTGTCCCATTTGTCCCGTTCCCATTTTCATTTCTGGTGTCAACTTGAAATGACTTGTAAAGGAAATGCTGGGGACCCGCCACTGAAATTTGAGAAATTTTAATATGGATTATGTTGCCCAAATGTGATATGTTCATTTTTTTTTACCATTTTCTTTCTTTTAACTTTATCTCTTTTTGGTATCCTTGTGTTTTTGGACGTTTCAGTGTTGACATGCTGGACTTTTTTTTGTCCTTCTACTTTGAAAAAAAAAAAAACAACCCCAATCTTAATAATTGAAAATGATTGATGCTGAAGTCCAAACAGCACATTTTGATTGTTGTTTAGAGGACGAAGAGTGATGCAGTGAATGGAACTCCAGTGACTATTGATTGTTTTGCTGTGTCTGAAGCAACTGTGTGCAGTTCATTCAAGTTGTCAATAATCAAGTATCTATTACTTACCTTCTATCATAGGTTGTGTGGCCACAGTGAGGCGAGGTGCGGGCACAACATTGACATCCCACTGCCTGAAACGTCCATAAACAGTAGATTCATTTGCTTTGTTTTTTTTTAACTGTGGTTTTCCTTTGGATTAACTATTTTTAAGTTATGGTGTACGAGTTTTGTAACTGTATTTATCGGATTGGTGAGTGTGAGGCCTGTGATCCCCCCCCCCCCCCTCCCTTCTAGACTAAGCCCAGACTTGAAAGTGAGATTTTTAGAGTTCATCTCCGTGCTATAGATGTGTGACATTTAACATCTATCCTGGTTGACCTTTAATACTATACTATGCATCACTTATCACGTGTGAGAATCTCTCTGATGGAGCCTGAGCAGCCGCGCCAGCTGCGTTAGCTGAGTGAGCTGCGTCAACCGCGCTAGCTGCGCGAGCCGCGTAAGCTACGTCAGCCGCGCTAGCTGCGTCAGCCACGTCGCTGTCATTGTTAACTCTGTGCTACTTTGTACTTGTTAACCGAGTTAGAATTGCAATAAGCAGCCATTTTTCTTTTTTTTCTTCTCTGTTCTCTAAAAGGGAGAAAACTGTGAACTCTCATTCGAAGGCGAAACCAAGGCCTGTAACCAGAGTTAATCATATTCAAAAGAGGCTTTTCCAACACTTGGCTTTTCATGGCTTTGCCCCCTCCCCTGCCCTCCCCTAACTTGAAACTGTCGACCTGCTGTTGATGTGTCTGTGTCTGACACTGATGTATGTTCTATTTAGCTTTATTTTATTCTATCTGGTCACATGACACTGGACTGTTTTGAAGGCACCGCTGTGCCGTGATAGCAGCACTTAATACTGTAAAACTGTAAATCCTTCCTGTAGTATTGGACAGGATACTGGACGGAATAGAATCAGTTGTAGTCATGACGAGAGAAAGTGGAGCACTGTGGGGCCTGTACTTTATATAACAATATCCATACTTGTGTGTGTGTGTGTGGGGGGGGGGGAGGGGGGGGAGCGTGTTATCCTGTAAACTATTGAGAATCTGACGGGAGCCGGGATGCGTTTGTAGGTTCAAGGGTTGAGGCAGTCGGTAAAAAGAGGCCGAAGGACGGCGGAGCAATAGAAATGTCACGCGAGCGGGTGCCTTATGTTTGGGAGTTGTGGTTACGGGGGAGTCGCGGTTATCAGTGCCGTTAATCACCATGGAAACGACCTCTCCTGTCAGTCCGAGGTGAGGAGGAAGTGAATTAGTGCAAAGTATGTGACACTGGGTTGGAAAAAAAAAAAAAAAAAAAGGTCTCTCTGAATCTGCACTGTTGGTCCACAATGACATAAAATAACATTTATTGGTCCCATTTAACGTAGAAAAATCAGCACAGTGCCGATTCTGGATTGGAGATTTATTTATTTCTTGTTTTTTTTTTTTTATCTGATTTTTATTTTCTCTCCCTGTGATGAGACCATGGAAACGACCTCTCCTGTCAGTCCGAGGTGAGGAGGAAGTGAATTAGTGCAAAGTATGTGACACTGGGTTGGAAAAAAAAAAAAAAAAAAAAAAGGTCTCTGAATCTGCACTGTTGGTCCACAATGACATAAAATAACATTTATTGGTCCCATTTAACGTAGAAAAATCAGCACAGTGCCGATTCTGGATTGGAGATTTATTTATTTGTTGTTTTTTTTTTTTTATCTGATTTTTATTTTCTCTCCCTGTGATGAGCATGGAACTGCTCCGCTGTTTAGCCTCCACCTTTAAATTCTCCACTGCCTATTGCTCTACATTCCCCTAGTGCTTGGTGGTGTGTATTTTGCTGTATTTGCATTCAGCCTAAATGGAAAAAAAAACAAAACAAACATACATGCATAAATAAATGTCTCAGTATGATTCAAGCACTCGTCCCCATTTCTAAGAGGAGGGGAGTGGAATATCTTCTTTGAATGGCCGATTGTAATTTAGAAGTGAAATCTTTAACAGCTTGAATAGTTCTCATGCATGAATAATTCAGCACAGGAAGTGGACGGCTTCTTCTCTCGTAAAATCAAAGTGCGGGGGGATGATGTTGTGTTGCCATCTTGTGGTAAAATCCAGTGCAACTGACTCAAGAGTATGTGTGTGCGCTTAGTGCCACCTAGTGCATTTTGTGCAGCCAAATAACGGTTTAACCCCCATTAAGATTTCTTTCCCCATTGTGGGAAATCTTATCAAATCAAATGTTATTTTGGAAAATACCAATACATCAGCTCAGGAAAAAAAATGCCACCCACAAAGATCATGTCGACGATCGATGATCAGGGTGACATTCATTTTAATCATCGCTGACGTATGCCGAGTTGCTGTTGAACTGGATTATATCATACACTTGTGTTTCGGTGACCTCTAACATACGTGTTGCAAAGAACCAGCTGAGCTTGACGTTGTTGTATAAATCAGTAATGTTTATTAACACAGTATAAACAACAAACAGCGACAGAGGAAACCCTCATGTAGAGCGTATACGGACAGTAGGCCTGCTGCGTGTGGGAGGAGCTGACCAAGACACAAGTATAGACACTGGGTTGGGGCCTGATCCTGATCCTGGATCAGTTTTTTCAGGGTACACACACAGTATACACGGACCTATCAGCAGGGTGGACCGGGCGCGCCCCTAAAGCCATTCAGCCGGTTCTTGCAGGTGGACGTAGGAGAGAGGACAAAGGACGGTCATGCTGAGCAACGGTTACAGTTACTGTAGGAAACAGAGTTATTACATAAAAACCCAGTAAATCATCTCTTTAGAAAGGCTCTTTTATATAAATGATTTGAAGTGTACAAAACAGTATATTACACGTTTTTTCTTGATGCATGATTCCGAGCGAAGACCCAGTAGCCTACCGGTACACTTCCCTTCCCTTCAAAGTACTACAAACTACTACAGCAGTCCCACGTGGCATCAGGACACGATGGAAAAAGGAAAAAAGTTCAGCAGCATCGTCTTATTTTTAATAACACACACCTATTAAAAAAAATGTACCAGGCCTCGTATATATATATATATATTGCCAATATCCCATGCGAAACAGCAGAAACGCCATTCAACCTAGCCTCAGTAACGTCAGCGTGGCAGAGAGGAAGCTCCGCCCCCTTCCGCACCCCGTACAGTTTTGCCATCAACGCAGCAGCATGTAAACATCACCGTGGCTGCTTCTTTATTCTAATGCATCTAATGTGTGTTTTTTTTTTTTTTTTTATATACGTATGATAAGTTAAGGCTCTTGAAGGACCTGAGGAGTTTGAAACGTATGATGAGGCACACAGAAGGCAAAGGATAGCTCTATCGTCACAGGGCTAAACCGAAAAAAGAAAGAAAAAAAAGAACGAGGAGCATGAGAAAACCACGAGGGTCCGGCCACCAGCGCAGCTCCATGGACCACGTGGACAACAGCGAAGGTGAGTCACCAAATCCACTCGTTAAGGACTTGGTTCACTTTCTATGGAGTTGTTTGTCAAATTACTCGAGAGGACTGGCATCAAGAAAACACGGCAAAACTTAAAAATGGATCGTGTCGTCTTTTTTGCACTTCCATGTCATTAATGTCCATTCAATTTAAATTTAAATTCCATTTTGACTTAAAAAAAAACAACAAAAAAAACATGCTAACATTCATTAGCATGTGCCAGTGTTTTAAGATGCTAATCCTCTCCTAAGCTAAGATGAGCTTTAAGATGTCAGCGCAGTGCTTTGTGTAGAATATCGCAGACGCAGAAATGCAGAGATGTAACAGGAAACAGTTAAATAGTTCATTCGCTTTAGGAAGAAAAAGGAAAAAAAAAAAATACTCTGCTCTTTAACAACCAATGTTACAAGTCTTAACTTCCTCTAGTCGACAAAAGGTACGCTGTCAAATCACATTCTTAAGCTCCACACTGGAAAACGTTGATGATTTCATTTGCCGTGCACCTAATTGCTTTCCTCCCAATAGGCCCAGACCGACTTTCCATTGATTAAGAAACAAAATCTATATAAAGCTCAACACGTCGTACAAAAAGATGCACATTTTTCTTTTGACTTCTTTTTCTTCCTTTCTTATGAAAGCTGCTTTGGTAACAACATAGTCACAACATCGGCCAATTTCCTTTACTTAGCCTGGCTGCTGAAGGGGATTCCTTCCCTGACATCTCAATGGCAAACATTTTTATCAGATTTTTTTTTTTTTTTTTTTTTTTTTTTTCCCATGTTTTGTTTAGTTTTTTTTCCCACCAGTGTCTTTCCTCTGCTTCTAAATTCTAAATGAATGGATTCCAGTTAGGACCGGAGTGGGCTGCATTTGTTTGCGTTCCTCCGCATCAGAAGCCACCTGCGCGCCGAGCTGTTTGTCATAAAGACGTCCGCGCTGTGAAAGACAGCGCTATTGTGCTGAGCGCCGACAGCGTGGAGACACTGGACGCTGAGCCGACCGCGTTGGGGCCTGAAAATTTATCGAAACGAACGAAAGCTGAAAATAGGATGGCTGCGGAACAAAATTGAACTTTCTCACTTCATTTTTGTAATCAGGCATTTTTCCCCATTCAAGAAAATATATATCAGAGCTATAACTTTAGCAGCAGAATAAGATTTTCAAAGTATTTTCAATAAATGTGCTCGTTTTTACGCACAGGAAACAATTGCACGCTATTTTCCCGCTCTTTTTTTTCCCTCTAAAGTTGATGATAGCTCATCTATGCTAACAAAAAAGCGTTTTTTGACTCCATTTCTCCACTGACCTGGTATCCGTGGGATGGTGATCTGTCTGCTGCTGCTGCCTTCCCCTCCCTCGCCGAAAGGTTTAATCTGGATGATGTAATCCTCGTCCGTGGGCAGCGCCAGCTCCACGGAGGTGGTGTTGGTCTCCAAGATGTTGGGGCGGCTGTGTCGGTTCTTCTTGTACAGCACCTTAGGCCAAGCGTTGCACGTTTAGAAAACGAGTTGGGAGAAAAAACACAGATTTTTAGGATAACACGTCCATTACCTTGTAACCTGTGACCTCGGACTCGTTCTCCAGAGCTTTGACCTGCTCCCAGTTCAATATGATCTTGGAGTTTGATGTGTTCCACATCACTTTACCCGGCGGCTGACTGGGCGCTGAGAAGCGAAAACACATAATTAGCCTCAAACCGAAGCTAAGCTAGCAGAATGAGACTGCTGGGTAATTTCGCACGTGATACTCACGAGGTTTTTTGGTGGTAACGTTGACAGTGGAGCTGGGCGGTCCTGTTCCCGCGGTATTATACGCCCTCACCGAGATGTAATAGGCGGTGCTGCCCTTCACCCCGTGGATAATTGTAGAGGTTTGATTTCCCACCGTCTTTTGCACGCTGGCCGCGTCTTCCTTTTCACTTCTAATCCAATACCTCAGCTGGAGAGCAACAGGACAGAACCACACAGAAGTGAAGGGGCGGGAATCACCGCAGACACTTTAAAAGCCTCACGCCCCTGTCGGTGCTAACTGGAAAACACCGTGAACTCAACAGGGTGGAAAGATCTGAACTGGCCTGAAAACACAGACGTGGGTTGAAGTTTTCGTGGTAAAGAGGAGAAAGGAGGGATGTCAAATACGCAGAAGAAGAAGAAAAGAAGAGAATCCTCGTAAATCCCCCGCCACCATCTTCCAGTGATAACAGATTTTCTCCGTCGCCCTGCTTGTCAGCGCTGAAATAGCTGGCACGCTTGACAGCACAAATATAATTTGTCTTTCCTCCCAGGGACCCCTGCTCCTCTGTTGACTTTTAGTGGTCAACTATTTATAATTTTGGCACTTTGTGCGATTCTGAGGATGAAAACGGCGCCTTGGCCTCACATCTTGGATTTTTATCTTTTTTGAAATAATGAGCCGGGAATTATAAAGGATGAGGACCTAACTGAGCCGCTGTCTCAAACTGCATCACCGTGTGGTTTAGGAAGCTAAACGCTCTATCCCTGGGAGCATTGCATCAGTAATCAGGGTGGTTACAGTACTTAGGTAAGCAACGAGAGAAACACAACTCAACCCCAACGTCATGGGACCAGGCCATTACGCATGCGGCAAGCTATTATCTCCTATGCCCAAGGTGCATGAGTCCCATCAATAATGGAGGACGACAAGATTCAACGGCATTGGTTGCCATGGGCCTGCACACAAACGCACACAAACGCACACATCCAATGGGAGGGCAAAAACAACAAAACAACGTATCTCACCTCGTAGCCCAGAACTCGTTTCTTGCTGGCGTTCCAGGGCAGGGCTTTCCACCAAACCTCAATCTGGGATGCAGAGAGGCTCTTGGCACGCACCCTGGTGGGCGCCCGGCCAGGCTCTGGAGTTAATGCATAAAGACTCAGAAGTAACACGGTGCGTTTGATGACCCCCTCAAAGTGGGAACATCAAAAACACTTTCAAAGTCCTCTCATCTTAACGACACAGGGAGGGAAGTGAGCGGGAGGAGGTCTTCAGACAACTTCTGATAGAAGAAGAAGAAGACGAAGACGGCTGCCAGAGGACTTCTGAACGGATCGAGCCTTGTGTAGTTCATACATTAATACAAGTGGGTGGAGAAACACTCTATGGTGCGCTGTGTAAGACGTGAAAACTGACTCACCTTCCTCCGCAGAGTAGATGGTGGTGACGGATCCAACGGGCCCCTCCCCCTCGTTGTTGTAAACCCAAACCTTCACGTGGAAAGGGGAGAAGGGCTGGATTGTGTCGTTCTTAAAGACGTAGCGGGACGTCTCGGCCGAAGGCACGGCGGCCTGCATCCAACCAGTGGCGCCGTGAGGTCGGAAGGCCACCACGTAGCCGAACCCGGGTCCGTTCTGCAGCTCCTCTGGAACGGGCTGCGGGACAACGCCAGGTCAAACAACTTTGCACGTTACCCCGGAGACGGACTAAATCAACCCGCATCAGGTAAAGACATTTCTTTTTTTTACCATTTTTGTTCTTTGAAATTAGCCTCGAGGTACAGCTGTTTCACAAATAGAAAAGGCCGACACACAGTTCGCCGTCTCGTATAAGACAATATTTGATCATTTTAACAATTTATTCTGCTTTTATCTCCGAAGCAAAATGCCTCTGTAGGCGAAATATGGGCTTTGTTAGACTTTAATTGAACTCGGGGCAGATTGAAACATCGGCAGTGATTCTCGGGAATGTTTCGCAGCAAGGGCCCATGATTTCGAGCCGCCTAAATAAATAGAAAGGCTTGGAACGGGATTGATAAGAGGAAAAGAAAAGAAAAGAAAAGAAAGGTGGGATTTCAGGGGAGCCATTGAGTTTAATTATCTTATTGAAACCTTAAAAGCATTTTTCTCTCCCCCAGGGTGACAGCAGCAGTTATTGCCTCCCTGCTCTTAGAAATGAAATGCCATACATTAAGCTGTTCCGCCGTTATTAATGATCCACACAGAATAATGACGCCTGGGGGTCCCGGGAGCGGCTCGCTTACCTCCCATGTGATGACTAATTCGGAGCGACTGCCACCGCCTCCGCTCACGCTGGCCGGCGTGACCTTCGGCGCTGGAGGAGGAGGAAGGAGAAGAAGGAGAAGACAGATCGGCTCAGCAACATCCGGAGAAAACACAAGTGGACCTAACCTTGGTGAGTCCTAAGTCTTCATCATAAGTAGCCTGACATAATTGTAACAAAATCCATGACATATAAAATGATGATATATTTGGGAAGGATCAATTTGTCGAGTATCGGATAAAACATTTGATGCCACCCTTGTCTTTGTACTCTAAAATGAATTGATGAAATCAGATTCATTTTCAATCTTAATGATAAACGAACCTCTTCAGGCTCTCATATTTTACCCAAAGAGCGCCATCAATCTCGTCATCCAACTAACTCTCTGCGTATTTCACCCACCATTTTAAATATTCTTTTAAAATACAAAAATGCAAATGCAACATTGCAACATTTTTGTCTTACAAGGTGAGAACAAAAGACAAATACTGTGCATATTTTCAAAGAGGCCGCTCAGGCGGTACTTACAGGTCCCCTTCGTCCTGGCTTGTTTGGACGGCTTGCTGGGCTCGCCCGTCCCGATGGTGTTGCTCGCCAGAACTCGAAACTCATACTCCACCCAAGGGCTCA
This sequence comes from Colistium nudipinnis, assembly GCA_016785305.1. NCBI lineage: Eukaryota > Metazoa > Chordata > Actinopteri > Pleuronectiformes > Rhombosoleidae > Colistium > Colistium nudipinnis. The sequence continues at coordinate 280,522 of JAFBJU010000601.1, forward strand.
GGTCTATTACTGTAGCTGTCAGCCGGTTGCCACCCACCACCTCAGGAACTGGCACAAAAAACACAAAGTATGGGAAAAAAAACAGTGTGTGTGTGTGTGTGTGTGTGTGTGTGTGTGTGTGTGTGTGTGTGACTGCACCACAGGTGTCATCTCTCACACAGGACAGAATTGCATTTTAATGCATTATTTGATTAAACATGTATCTCTGTGGAAGATACACAGAATGCATTGAAATACATAATAATATTCCCCTTAAAGACCAAAGAATATATACTATACTATAGAATATATATACTATATATATACATCTTAATTGAGAAAAAAATATCAATAGAACAGGGGAGACAGCACATTATATCAATCATGCACAAATGCTGGGGGGGGGCCCATGTAGAAAAAAAAAATAAAATAAAAAATGCCACCCGTGCTATCACTTAGCGTCACTATCAAATTTCAGACCCTGGCAACACGCTGCATCATACTGGACGGGATCCATTTTTTTTCCAGGATTCCCAGGAGTCCGATAAAATGGCGGTCAGTGGTCACGCCGCTAATGCGTGACCCTTCGGTGCTGGGGGTAAAAAATGACATCTCCGATATTCTCACAGGCGAGGAGGCAGGATGAAAAGTAGCCCCCCCCCCTCCTGCCCCCTCTCTGCTCTCCATGTGATGGGTGGAGGCCACGGCCGGGTGGCGAGAGCTTACCTGTGGTGACAGCCTGCCACCCGAGGGAAAACGGTGTCCTGGCCTGGATGGTGTACGCCATAATTGGACTGTGATTATCAGGACCGGGCCTCCAGGACAGAGAGGCTGTGGTGTCGCTGATTTCTTCCACATTGATGCTGGTGGGAGGCCCTGGGGGACCTGATGGATGGCATAGTCAGGCAGGAAAGAGAGAGAGAGAGAGGGAGAGAGACAGATGGAGGAGGAGGGTTATGTAAATCAGGAGGCGATGGAAATATGGTGGAGAGAAGCGCTGGTGGATTTAGAACCCGAGGCTAATGCAGTCAGTTCACCAAGAAACCTTGGGGAGTCATTCGCTCTAATTAGACTCTATTTCCCTTTAACTTTCCTTTAACCTTTTCTTTTTTTAATTTCATTCCTTTATTTCTTCCACAGAGAGACTCAACAAACCACAGTAAACATGAAGCACCAACCCGACAAACGATGGGTTATTTCACTGAACTCTGTCTGAACGTCGTGTGACATGGAGAGCTCACCTCTGACGACCAAGTCCACGGCGATGGAGATACTGTCCACCTTGGTCTGCACGGCGCACGTGTACTTCCCAGCATGCCTCAGCTGGATGTTTCGAATCATAATGTCTCCTGCCGAATGCTGCTGTCATTCGTCACACAAACACACACACACACAGAGTTCCATAAGCATCACGGTAAGCCTCCAGCTATTGGAATTCACAAACAATTCTGACTTTTCCTGACGCATGGGGAGAAAAGCAGCTGAAAACGGAAAGCTCATTTCCCTCCATGTTTTTGTTGAAATGTAAATCCATATTTTGCCCCAATGCTGCCTTTTTCTCCCACGTTCGATAACAAGAACAGAAATGTCTCGGGCACATTTCATGCTTCCCACGTTGTCACTATAATGTATAATATACTATAATGTACTTTAATCATGGTAAGCAGCTGTTTCATATGTACTGGTTGCTTAATTAATGTAAGTGTAGATGTATGGCAAATTATTTGGAAAATGAGACTGTAAATGATGGTGCAAGAAGCATCTTATTCGTGAAATAAACAGGAAGGACACCTTCATTTTTTTTCTGCTTTCTTTAAGATGGCCTTTCTGGCATTATTTGACAAATAAGTCAAAATATTAAAACATTTAAAAAAACTTGAAAAAATGCATTAAACATGCCAAACGCTCATATATATGACTGCGGTGAAGCAAAGTGAAAAAAATATATATAATAATTATTTGGTCCAAAATTTGACCAAAACGTCATAGTATAGTATGTCGTCCAAAATGTCAAAAAAGTCAAAAATTGAAAAAAATTGCAAACATGTCTAAAAACATGCCAAACGCTCATATATATGACTGATGTGAAGTAAAGGAAAAAAATCGAAAAAAAAATAAAGAATTGTATTAAGTCCAAAATTTGAACAAAACTTCATAGTATAGTATGTCGTCCAAAATATCAAAAAAGTCAAAAAATTGAAAAAAATTTAAAACATGTAAAAAAAAATGCAAAACGCTCATATATATGACTGAGGTAAATAAAAGTGAAAAAATGTGAAAAAATTAAATTGTATTCAGTCGAAAATTTGAACAAAATGTCATAGTATAGTATGTCGTCCAAAAATTTCAAAAAAGGCAAAAAAATTGAAAACATGTCTATCAACATGCCAAACGCTCATATATATGACTGAGGTGAATAAAAGTAAAAAAAAGTGAAAAAAAAAATGTATTCAGTCCAAAATTTGAAGAAAACGTCATAGTATATTATGTCATCCAAAAATGTCAAAAATGAAAAAAAAATTGAAAACATGTATAAAAACATGCAAAACGCTCATATATATGACTGAGGTGAATAAAAGTGAAAAAAGTAAAAAAAAAAAAAAAAAAAGTGAAAAAAGTAAAAAAGAAAATGTATTCAGTCCAAAATTTTAGCAAAACGTCATAGTATAGTATGTCGTCCAAAAATGTCAAAAAAGTCAAAAATGAAAAAAAATTGAAAACACATCTAAAAACATGCCAAACGCTCATATATATGACTGATGTGAAGAAAAGTGAAAAATAAATAAAAATGTATTCAGTCCAAAATTTGACCAAAACGTCATAGTATAGTATGTCGTCCAAAAATGTCAAAAAAGTCAAAAAATTTCATAAAATTGAAAACATGTATAAAAACATGCAAAACGCTCATATATATGACTGAGGTGAATAAAAGTGAAAAAAGTAAAAAAAAAATAATAATAATGTATTCAGTCCAAAATTTGAACAAAACGTCATAGTATAGTATGTCGTCCAAAAATGTCAAAAAAGTCAAAAATAAAAAAAATAAAAAACATGTATAAAAACATGCAAAACGCTCATATATGACTGAGGTAAATAAAAGTGAAAAAAAGTGAAAAAAAAAATGTATTCAGTCCAAAATTTGAACAAAACGTCATAGTATAGTATGTCGTCCAAAAATGTCAAAAAAGTCAAAAATGAAAAAAAATTGAAAACACGTATAAAAACATGCTAAACGCTCATATATATGACTGAGGTGAATAAAAGTGAAAAAAGTAAAAAAAAAAAAAAAAAAATGTATTCAGTCCAAAATTTGAACAAAACGTCATAGTATAGTATGTCGTCCAAAAATGTAATAAAAGTCAAAAATGAAAAAAAATTGAAAACATGTCTAAAAACATGCCAAACGCTCATATATATGACTGAGGTGAATAAAAGTGAAAAAAGTGAAAAAAATAAAAAATGTATTTGGTCCAAAATTTGAACAAAATGTCATAGTATAGTATGTCGTCCAAAAATGTCAAAAAAGTCAAAAATAAAAAACATGTATAAAAACATGCAAAACGCTCATATATATGACTGAGGTAAATAAAAGTGAAAAAAAGTGAAAAAAAAAATGTATTCAGTCCAAAATTTTAACAAAACGTCATAGTATAGTATGTCGTCCAAAAATGTCAAAAAAGTCAAAAATGAAAAAAAAAAAAAACATATATAAAAACATTCCAAACGCTCTTATAAATGACTGATGTGAAGAAAAGTGAAAAATAAATAAAAATTTATTCAGTCCCAAATTTGACCAAAACGTCATAGTATAGTATGTCGTCCAAAAATGTCAAAAAAGTCAAAAATGAAAAAAAATTGAAAACAATTCTAAAAACATGCCAAACGCTCATATATATGACTGAGGTGAATAAAAGTGAAAAAAGTAAAAAAAAAAAAAAAAAAAATGTATTCAGTCCAAAATTTAAACAAAACGTCATAGTATAGTATGTCGTCAAAAAATGTCAAAAAAGTCAAAAATGAAAAAAAATTGAAAACATGTATAAAAACATGCTAAACGCTCATATATATGACTGAGGTGAATAAAAGTGAAAAAAGTAAAAAAAAAAAAAAAAAAAATGTATTCAGTCCAAAATTTAAACAAAACGTCATAGTATAGTATGTCGTCAAAAAATGTCAAAAAAGTCAAAAATGAAAAAAAATTGAAAACATGTATAAAAACATGCTAAACGCTCATATATATGACTGAGGTGAATAAAAGTGAAAAAAGTAAAAAAAAAAAAAAAAAA
>JAFBJU010000601.1:284806-337306 GCA_016785305.1 Colistium nudipinnis
TTGAGCATTTCTCAATTTTTTTTTTTTTTCACTTTTTTCACTTTTCTTCACCCCGTTGATATATTTGAGCATTTGCATGTTTTTAATGCATCTTTTGATTTTTTAAAACATTTTTTGACTTTTTGACATTTTTTGACGACGAAAAAAAGTTTTGCATGTCAGCCAGGATATGAACAAAAACGTCATAGTATAGTATGTCGTCCAAAAAGGTCAAAAAGTCAAAAAATGAAAAGAATTTCAAAAGATACATAAAAACACGAAAAATGCTCAAATATATGACTGAGGTGAATAAAAGTGAAAAAAGTGGAAAAAAATAATAATTTGCATGTCATCCAGAATTTGACCAAAAATGTCATAGTATAGTATGTCGTCCAAAAATGTCAAAAAGTCAAAAAATTTCAAAAATTTCAAAAGATGCATAAAAACATGCAAAATGCTCAAATATATCACTGGGTTGAGGAAAAGTGAAAAAAGTGGAAAAAAAAATAATTTCAGTATGTCGTCCAAAAGATGACCAAAAACGTCATAGTTATAGCATGTCGTCCAAAAATGTCAAAAAATGAAAACAAAGTCAAAAGATGCATAAAAACATTCAAAATGCTGAAATATATGACTGATACGGATAAAAGTGGAAAAAATGTGGAAAAAAAAAATAGCTTGTCATCCAGGATTTGACGAAAAACGTCATAGTATAGTATGTCGTCCAAAAATGTCAAGAAGTCAAAAAATGAAAAAAATGTCAAAAGATACATAAAAAATGCAAAATGCTCAAATATATCACTGGGTTGAGGAAAAGTGAAAAAAGTGGAAAAAAATAATAATTTCAGTATGTCATCCAAAAGATGACCAAAAACGTCACAGTATAGCATGTCGTCCAAAAATGTCAAAAGATACATAAAAACACGCAAAATGCTCAAATATATGACTGAGGTGCATAAAAGTGGAAAAAATGTTGAAAAAAAAATAGCATGTCATCCAGAATTTGACCAAAAACGTCATAGTATAGCATGTCGTCCAAAAATGTCAAAAAGTCAAAAAATGAAAAAAATTTCAAAAGATGCTCAAAACATGCAAAATGCTTACATATATGACTGAGGTGAAGAAAAGTGAAAAAAATTATAATTTCAGTATGTCGTCTAAAAGATGACCAAAAACGTCATAGTATAGCATGTCGTCCAAAAATGTCAAAAAGTCAAAAAATTAAAAATAAATAAAAAGATGCATAAAAACATTCAAAATGCTGAAATATATGACTGATACGGATAAAAGTGGAAAAAATGTGGAAAAAAAAAATAGCTTGTCATCCAGGATTTGACGAAAAACGTCATAGTATAGTATGTCGTCCAAAAATGTCAAGAAGTCAAAAAATGAAAAAAATGTCAAAAGATACATAAAAAATGCAAAATGCTCAAATATATCACTGGGTTGAGGAAAAGTGAAAAAAGTGGAAAAAAATAATAATTTCAGTATGTCATCCAAAAGATGACCAAAAACGTCACAGTATAGCATGTCGTCCAAAAATGTCAAAAGATACATAAAAACACGCAAAATGCTCAAATATATGACTGAGGTGCATAAAAGTGGAAAAAAGTGGAAAAAATAATAATTTCAGTATGTCATCCAGAATTTGACAAAAAACGTCATAGTATAGCATGTCCTCCAAAAATGTCAAAAAGTCAAAAAATGAAAAAAAATTCAAAAGATGCATTAAAACATGCAAAATGCTGAAATATATCACTGGGGTGAATAAAACTGAAAAAGTGAAAAAAAAAAATAATTTGCATGTCATCCAGAATTTGACCAAAAACGTCATAGTATAGTATGTTGTCCAAAAATGTCAAAAAGTCAAAAACTGAAAAAAAATTCAAAAGATGCATAAAAACATGCAAAATGCTTAAATATATGACTGAGGTGAATAAAAGTGGAAAAAATGTGAAAAAAAAAATATTTAGCATGTCATCCAGAATTTGACCAAAAGGTCATAGTATAGTATGTCGTCCAAAAATGTCAAAAATTAAAAAAATGAAAAAAATTTCAAAAGATGCTCAAAAACATGCAAAATGCTTACATATATGACTGAGGTGAAGAAAAGTGAAAAAAATAATAATTTCAGTATGTCGTCCATGGAAAAAAAAATAATTTCAGTATGTCGTCCAAAAGATGACCAAAAACGTCATAGTATAGCATGTCGTCCAAAAATGTCAAAAAGTCAAAAAATGAAAAAAAATTAAAAAGATGCATTAAAACATGCAAAATGCTCAAATATATCACTGGGGTGAAGAAAAGTGAAAAAAGTGGAAAAAATATTTTTTTTCAGTATGTCATCCAAAAGATGACCAAAAACGTCATTGTATAGCATGTCATCAAAAAATGTCAAAAAGTCAAAAAATGAAAAAAAATTCAAAATATACTCAAAAACATGCAAAATGCTTAAATATATGACTGAGGTGAATAAAAGTGAAAAAAGTGGAAAAAAAAAAAAAAATCAGTATGTCGTCCAAAAGATGACCAAAAACGTCATAGCATAGTATGTCCTCCAAAAATGTCAAAAAGTCAAAAAATGAAAAAAAATTCAAAAGATACATAAAAACACGCGAAATGCTCAAATATATCACTGGGTTGAGGAAAAGTGAAAAAAGTGGGAAAAAAAATAATTTCAGTATGTCGTCCAAAAGATGACCAAAAACGTCATCGTATAGTATGTCGTCCAAAAATGTCAAAAAGTCAAAAAATGAAAAAAATTTCAAAAGATGCATAAAACATGCAAAATGTTCAAATATATGACTGAGGTGAATAAAAGTGGAAAAAATGTGAAAAAAAAAAATTGCATTTCATCCAGAATTTAACCAAAAAGGTCACAGTATAGTATGTCGTCCAAAAATGTCAAAAAGTCAAAAAAATTTAAAATTTTAAAAAGATGCATAAAACATGCAAAATGTTCAAATATATGACTGAGGTGCATAAAAGTGGAAAAAATTTGAAAAAAAAATAGCATGTCATCCAGAATTTGACCAAAAACGTCATAGTATAGCATGTCCTCCAAAAATGTCAAAAAGTCAAAAAATGAAAAAAATGTCAAAAGATACATAAAAACATGCAAAATGCTCAAATATATCACTGGGTTGAGGAAAAGTGAAAAAAGTGGAAAAAAAAATAATTTCAGTATGTCGTCCAAAAGATGACCAAAAACGTCATAGTATAGCATGTCGTCCAAAAATGTCAAAAAGTCAAAAAATGAAAAAAAGTCAAAAAATGCATAAAAACATGCAAAATGCTGAAATATATCACTGAGGTGAAGAAAAGTGAAAAAAATAATAATTTCAGTATGTCGTCCAAAAGATGACCAAAAACCGTCATAGTATAGCATGTCGTCCAAAAATGTCAAAAAGTCAAAAACTGAAAAAAATTTCAAAAGATGCATAAAAACATGCAAAATGCTGAAATAAATCACTGGGGTGAAGAAAAGTGAAAAAAGTGGAAAAAAAAATAATAATTTCAGTATGTCATCCAAAAGATGACCAAAAACGTCATAGTATAGCATGTCATCTAAAAATGTCAAAAAGTCAAAAAATGAAAAAAAATTCAAAAGATGCTCAAAAACATGCAAAATGCTTAAATATATGACTGAGGTGAATAAAACTGAAAAAGTGGAAAAAAAATAATAATTTGCATGTCATCCAGAATTTGACCAAAAACGTCATAGTATAGCATGTCGTCCAAAAATGTCAAAAAGTCAAAAACTGAAAAAAAATTCAAAAGATGCATAAAAACATGCAAAATGCTGAAATAAATCACTGGGGTGAAGAAAAGTGAAAAAAGTGGAAAAAAAATAATAATTTCAGTATGTCATCCAAAAGATGACCAAAAACCGTCATAGTATAGCATGTCGTCCAAAAATGTCAAAAAGTCAAAAACTGAAAAAAATTTCAAAAGATGCATAAAAACATGCAAAATGCTGAAATAAATCACTGGGGTGAAGAAAAGTGAAAAAAGTGGAAAAAAAAAAAATAATTTCAGTATGTCATCCAAAAGATGACCAAAAACGTCATAGTATAGCATGTCATCAAAAAATGTCAAAAAGTCAAAAAATGAAAAAAAAATCAAAAGATGCTCAAAAACATGCAAAATGCTTAAATATATGACTGAGGTGAATAAAACTGAAAAAAGTGGAAAAAAATAATAATTTGCATGTCATCCAGAATTTGACCAAAAACGTCATAGTATAGTATGTTGTCCCAAAATGTCAAAAAGTCAAAAAATGAAAAAAATTCAAAAGATGCTCAAAAACATGCAAAATGCTTACATATATGACTGAGGTGAAGAAAAGTGAAAAAGTGGAAAAAAAATAATAATTTGCATGTCGAAGAAAAGTGAAAAAAATAATAATTTCAGAATGTCGTCCAAAAGATGACCAAAAACGTCAAAAAGTCAAAAAATGAAAAAAATGTCAAAAGATACATGAAAACACGCAAAATGCTCAAATATATGACTGAGGTGCATAAAAGTGGAAAAAAATTTGAAAAAAAAATAGCATGTCATCCAGAATTTGACCAAAAACGTCATAGTATAGTATGTTGTCCAAAAATGTCAAAAAGTCAAAAAATGAAAAAAATATCAAAAGATGCTCAAAAACATGCAAAATGCTTAAATATATGACTGAGGTGAATAAAACTGAAAAAAGTGGAAAAAAATAATAATTTGCATGTCATCCAGAATTTGACCAAAAAACGTCATAGTATAGTATGTTGTCCAAAAATGTCAAAAAGTCAAAAAATGAAAAAAATTCAAAAGATGCTCAAAAACATGCAAAATGCTTACATATATGACTGAGGTGAAGAAAAGTGAAAAAAATAATAATTTCAGAATGTCGTCCAAAAGATGACCAAAAACGTAAAAAAGTCAAAAAATGAAAAAAATGTCAAAAGATACATAAAAACACGCAAAATGCTCAAATATATGACTGAGGTGCATAAAAGTGGAAAAAAAATTGAAAAAAAAATAGCATGTCATCCAGAATTTGACCAAAAACGTCATAGTATAGCATGTCGTCCAAAAATGTCAAAAAGTCAAAAAATGAAAAAAATGTAAAAAGATGCAAAAAAAATGCAAAATGCTCAAATATATCACTGGGGTGAAGAAAAGTGAAAAAAGTGGAAAAAAAAAAAATTCAGTATGTCGTCCAAAAGATGACCAAAAATGTCATAGTATAGCATGTCGTCCAAAAATGTCAAAAAGTCAAAAAATGAAAACAAAATGTCAAAAGATACATAAAAACACACAAAATGCTCAAATATATGACTGAGGTGCATAAAAGTGGAAAAAATGTGGAAAAAAAAAATAGCATGTCATCCAGAATTTTACCAAAAACGTCATAGTATAGTATGTCGTCCAAAAATGTAAAGAAGTCAAAAAATGAAAAAAAAATCAAAAGATGCATAAAAACATGCAAAATGCTCAAATATATCACTGGGTTGAGGAAAAGTGAAAAAAGTGGAAAAAAAATAATTTCAGTATGTCGTCCAAAAGATGACCAAAAATGTCATAGTATAGCATGTCGTCCAAAAATGTCAAAAAGTCAAAAAATGAGAAAAAAGTCAAAAGATGCATAAAAACATTAAAAATGCTGAAATATATGACTGATAAATGAAAAGTGAAAAAAGTGAAAAAAAAAAATTGCATGTCATCCAGAATTTTACCAAAAACGTCATAGTATAGTATGTCGTCCAAAAATGTCAAAAAGTCAAAAAATGAAAAAAATGTCAAAAGATGCAAAAAAAATGTAAAATGCTCAAATATATCACTGGGGTGAAGAAAAGAGAAAAAAGTGGAGAAAAAAAAATAATTTCAGTATGTCATCCAAAAGATGACCAAAAACGTCACAGTATAGCATGTCGTCCAAAAATGTCAAAAGATACATAAAAACACGCAAAATGCTCAAATATATGACTGAGGTGCATAAAAGTGGAAAAAATGTGAAAAAGAAAATAGCATGTCATCCAGAATTTGACCAAAAACGTCATAGTACAGAATGTCCTCCAAAAATGTCAAAAAGTCAAAAAATTAAGAAAATGTCAAAAGATACATAAAAACATTCAAAATGCTCAAATATATCACTGGGTTGAGGAAAAGTGAAAAAAGTGGAAAAAAAAATAATTTCAGTATGTCGTCCAAAAGATGACCAAAAACGTCATAGTTATAGCATGTCGTCCAAAAATGTCAAAAAATGAAAACAAAGTCAAAAGATGCATAAAAACATTCAAAATGCTGAAATATATGACTGATACATGAAAAGTGAAAAAAAAAATGGCACGTCATCCAGAATTTGACCAAAAACGTCATAGTACATTAAGTTGTTCAAAAGTTTAAAAAATGTGAAAAATGTAAAAAAAAAACTTTACCATGTCGTCCAGAATTTGACCAAAAAGTCATAGTACATTATGTCCTCCAAAAATGTCAAAAATGCATAGCATGACAGGTGTGGGAAAGAAACGCAAGAAGCTGAAAGTCAAGTCAGTTTGTGAGGTACTTCTATAGCTCCGTGTGAAGAGAAGAAATGGAATAGTTGGTCTCAACAGTGCTTGCGTGTGCGTGTGTCTCAACTGCCACGTGAGGTCAAAGCACAGAGTGGAAAAACATGTATTGGCACAGTTGTATGTGAGCCAATGAGTTCTTACTTAATGTAATACATAACATTGAGTAACAAAGTGCTCGGGGGAACCCTGGAAGCAACGTTTCCAATTATGGAGCTGCATCCTAACAATGAATGATTACTTCCTAAAACCTTCACGTCCACTCCAACCTCTTTTTTATTTGTTCAACTGCCAGCACAAGACCAGGAAAAGCTCAGAGGGGAAACCGTCCAAAAGTAGCAAAAAATGTTAAGTTCCAATGCACCGTGACAACGGTAATATGACAAAACATCCTCGGTCGGGCACGGTCACGTTTTAGAACATAAATTGTAAAAAAAAAAAAAAAAAAAAAACCCACACGCACATTTACATACTCATCTCACACAGGTGGAAAAAAAACAGAAATTGTGCAAAAACTCAGAATGTGATATTTAGGATTGGTACGATGCAGATGTTCAGATGAAAGAAGCAGAGACGGTGGATTTTTGCATCTCCGGTGTTTGCCCCCTGTCAAAGACAAGACCGGGTTTTTAGTATTGCATCAAAATACATTTCATTCCACCCTTGGGTTCCTCGTCACCTGCAGGTTAAAATCTGTCACAGTGACTTTATATTGATAGTCGATTCCACGCCATTGGTCTCAACACGTGAAAGCTGTTTTCTTCTGTGGGCAGACTGGGTGTTTCGTAGGTGTGTGACAAGAGATGTGTGACTGGTCTGCAAAGATGTTATCGGAGATTATTTTTATATGTCCTGCCTCCTGTGAGCGACCACACACCCCCGGTTAGCCACAGAGACGAGTGGAACAGACAAGAAACTAACAGGCAGCAGCTCAGAGAGTTACTGAGAATTTCTATGTTTGTTTTTTGTGGGTTTTTTTTAATAAGACATCATTGTCGTCCCACCTCCTGAAGCTGTCCGTGGTTCTGATGCAAAAATAAACAGCACAAATAAAATAATTACAACTGCTGAGAGACACGTGACCTTGGTGCATGAGCCTCATTTTACTTGCAAATACCCTGATGAACCAACGTGATGTTCACAAAGCTGACACCTCTACATGCCTGAGAAACACAAGACCGGTGGAAAACTGGCTTTGCGCACGCACGCACGCACGCACGCACGCACGCACGCAGGCATGCGCACGCACACACACACACACACTTTCCATAGAGAACAGTGGGCTGACTCAAAATGAGAACTTAGGGTTTCCTCTACATGCCTGAGAAACACAAGACCGGTGGAAAACTGGCTTTGCACGCACGCAGGCACGCAGGCACGCACGCACGCACGCACGCACGCACGCACGCACGCACGCACGCACGCACGCACACACACACACACACACACCTTTGCTCATATGAGCTGCACCAGGGTAACTATGTAGCAACGCAAAGGGGGGCTGAATAAACAGGCGTTCTTTACGAGAGGTCAAAGGTCAAAATGTAGAAGGCACATGTACTTTAACGCGTCACAATGCAAACAACAAGTTAAGGTTGAAGCAAAGCATGACTTGGGTGCGTCAATAAAGCAACGGGGGGAACCCGAAACCTTAAAAAAAAAAAAATCATTATACCACCTAAAAAATGGCTTCTGTGGACCGGTGCGCTGCAGCAGTAGTAACAACACAACACAGGAGGGGGTCATCAACCCATGCAAAGCTGCAGGACTTTGGACTGTGGTGGGAAGCCACCAGAGGAAAACCCGAATGGACAAACTCCAAACCAAAGGAGCCAGGACTCAAACCCAGAACCTTCCCACTGTGGGCTCCTCCGTGCCAAACGTGTTTAACGTCAATACAATGACCTGGATAGCAACACATTAATTATTTACATGGTGTATTTATAAAGTCCGATAGTCAGCTTATTTTTGTTATGATTTTTTTTTTTTTCTCTCTCAGTCAGTTTGACCCATTTCACACTGTCAACATCTCACTTCGTCTTTTTATTCACTGCTTCTGTAAAATGGGAGTTATTGAGGACACCAACAAGCAAAAGCACTAATAACACAACGGAGTCCACAACTGTAAAAAATATTACATATTGAACTTGTTGAAATGTGTTTTCATCATGATCAATATTGACGTGCGTTTCTTATTTTTCTCAAATGCAATATTTTGATATAACAAACTGAATAAAACAACATCAAATATTAAATGTACCAGGAATATAGACGGTATACAGATCCTGTGAAGTACAGTCAAATAAAACCGCCCATGAGAAAAGGCACAAACGGCCCACAACAAAGCAACACACCTTTAAATTTTCTTTTTGTGTTTCTTTTCTCACCGGGTTTTTTTTTCTTTCTGCGTTTTAATATTTAAACACAATTCTTTTCACCTTACAACTATTTCAAAGCGTGAACCTGCCCCTCAGCTTCATGGCTTCTCTTTTTTCTTTGTTTTCTACCCTTTATGTCATCATCAGCCCCCCGCCGTGCCTTTTTTTAAATTCTTTTTCAAACATTCTTTCTTTTTTTTTTTTTGCTCTCATCCTCTAATGCATCTCTCTGCAATGGTGCGTGTGTGCCTGTGTGTGTGTGTGTGTGTGTGTGTGTGTGGGGGCGGCTGGAGAAGAAAGGATGGAAAGGTTATGGTCTTACAGGTGTGACGGAGCGTGTGGTTTTCTTTAACTTCAGACTGGCTTTTACGTGCAAACATGCAAAACAGTAACAACTCCCCAGCAACGTAAAACACACAAACGCACACAGACACACACACAAATTGGTATTTAGTTGCACAGGTGGAAAATGCTGTGATTCTCTTTTTATTTGTCATATGGCACACATTCATTTATGTCCCTAAGGCTCAGAAAAATGTTGTTGCACTTGGCTACCCAAAGGTTCAATGATATATGTTTTGCTATATATAAAAGGCCTCGGCGACACTTTCCAATAAGACAAAATCTTTCCAGGAGAAAAGAAAAAAACTACTGGAAACGTGTGCTTGTGACATACCATACCGTCCGTGGCAATAACTTAACAAATATAAATATCTTTTATACCATTTATCTTTATATTTGTTTACTTTTTAACATACTTTCATCCTTGTTTATTTACATCCCTTCTTTCGCACACGTGCGCGCACACACACACACACACACACACACAATGTACTAATTCTGCAGCTAAACAACAGTATTGAACATGATATTGCGAATTTCCCCTCTGTGGGACAATAAAGGAATATCTTACCCGCCTACTCAAACCTCTCAGACTGATACTGTGCTTTTCATTTATTACCTAAATGATTTCTATTTTGCCCCCTATAATAATTGCACCTCAAAAACTGGAATCCTTGATGCCGGTATCATTAAATCACATTGTGCTGTGACTTCATGACTTTTATCCACTCTACATTTCGCACCTTAAGGTTCAAGGTTCAAGCATTTATTGGTCATGTGCACATTGTACAATTAAATTCTTTTTTGCCTTCCTCTCCAAACACCAAGCATTAAAAAATTATAATAATAAATTAAGAAATAGAAAAATAAATAAAATAAAAAATCACAGCCCCGGCTCTTATATGATAAATATGTAAAGACTGAGTGTGTTGGTGTGTGTGTGTGTGTGTGTGTGTGTGTGTGTGTGCGTGTGATTCTGTTCTTACCTGATGGTGAACGATGAGATGAATCAACGATGAAGGGAGAAGAAAAGAAGTCTAAAAGAAAAAAGAAAAAAAACACGGTGATTTAATGTATTCGATGTGCACAACACAGAAAGACATTGAACTACATTTGAAATAAAAAAAGGCTCCACAGCGCTTTCTCAGGAACCTGCAGAGATCAGGCATCTGTTTATTTGGCAACACGTCGACTCGTCTTATGCAAGAGAGGAGTTTATATCACAGAGGATTGTGGGTCAGACTCAACATGAAAGAGCCAGCGTGTTTCCACACAACTCCGAGCTGTTTAACACAAGCACCTCCAGGCCTCAACAATCCACACATGGTCCGTCAGGCCAAAGCCACCAGGGACAGATCCTGCACTGGGACCCTTGCTGTTCTGTACAGGAAACACTCTTACACACAGGAAACTGTTTTGTGTTTAGTTTGTTGAAAACGCACGTTAAAGATGACGCCGCAACACAAAACGACAACATTCAGACGACACTCATGTGGAAGTGTTTACGTGGGTCCTTTTTTCGACAGTGCTTCCTCAGGAGTGTCTTGTGTTTCGTTGTGTGTTGTTTTCCCCACAGAAGTGTGTGTGTGTGTGCGCGAGTGATGTGGTAACACACACGCACACACGTGTACACACACACACACACACACACACACACAGTAGCATTATGCACCTGGCTGCAGCATTACAAGTGTTTATCACCAGGTGGATCTGGTGTAAACCAACAATGCAGGTGTCTTGTGGTGTGTGTGCGTGTGTATATAACTCTGTATGCATGTTTTTAAACTATATATATATATATATATATTTGGCTCAACAATAAAACCTGAATATATTATCTGGAACACTGATCTGTTTTTTCACTGCAAATTGAAAATTAAAGAACGTGTCAGAAATAATCATGACGTAGCTGCACAATTTAATAAAGTATAAAATCATGGTGACCATGTTTAAATGGCTTTGGCTCCCCCCTGTGGATAACCTGTGTATAACCTCCGATAAAATGCTGATGAATGCATGCTGCCAATACAGACACAGATTATATCCATGAATTATAGCATGTATGTATTCAAGTTAAGACAAGAAAGAGTAAAATAATTTTAAACAAAGTCAAATCTCAACAATAATTAACATAACGTTAACAGATCACCAGACATGTACTGAATATGGGGAATTAATTCAGATGTGGACCTCTAACCGAGATGAGAATAATTATTGAAACAGGGGAAGTCCTTTTCATTTCCGTATTGTGTTTTTTTGTGTGATTTTTTTTTCAGTGTTCGGGGATGCCAACCTCAGAGGAAACCCCTCCTCTGTCTGCCTCCCACGCATCCACCTACACAGTGGAAACTTATGTGTCAAACACACACACACACACGCACGCACGCACTCACTCACGCGCACACACAAGGTAACACGCCTTGTGAGAGCCATTATTGAAAGATATGCTATGGGAACATTGAATCATTCAAAATACAGATGGAATATATCGAAGTCATTTAGTTACTCAGACTTTCGATGTATCGCATTCATTTATTTGGTATTTATTTTGAAAAGAAATGTTTTCTCCAAAACTCATCGATGATGGAACAGACACTGACTGCAATGAATTTCCTTTTGGCTTTCATATGAATATGAATCACAGAAATATGTTCATTAAACACCAAATGCCGAAAAATCGCGGTCCCACACCTTGACAGATTTCGTCACTGATTGAATACTTTCGCGTGCCACTAAAAGAACTCTATCAGGCTCCGAGTCTCTTTGCTGTGTATACATTAAAGTAGGAACACATGTTACATCAGGGAATAAGCACGTCAAATCAAAAATGAGTAAAGCTCTCACTCGCTTTGGCTCCAGTACACAGGCACGAGGCCACGAGCTCTCTCGTGGCGTTTCCCGCTACGCTCCCTCCCACAGAACAATCAAACCCATCCGAACACTCCTCCCACTCGCTCACTTCTAGCATGTAGAACTGTCAATCAAAAAGTGACGCATTCGCTGGGATTTAAATCGTCTTCCTGTCTCGCAAATATTGATATATGGGATGAATCAAGATTTGATTTCTTTTATTTGAGTCCTTTGTAATCGCTTGACAGCCCAAATATGCTCTTAATTAATGTGATTCAGTACAAATGTGAGGTATTTACTGTTTCTATTTCCTGTCACTGACATTGCTACACCACTGAGCTTCTTTCATTCTATTCTATTCGAAGTTTAAACTACAGAATGTGGCTTTGAATTGTGAGTGAAAACGTGTTAAAACACCACTTTCATTGAAACGAGCGAATGAAAATAAATAGCTCCACTTTAACTAACTACAACAGTAAAATGCTGCCTAAACCCATTTTATTTTTGCTGTGAGTAATCTGGCACTTCATAGTCATCGAGTATTATCAAACTCACAGGATAACAACCACTTGCACCCATTTGGTGTCACTACTGAGTTTCAGGTTGTTGAGTTCAAGTCCAATCTATCAACAAGATACATGATTATTTAATTTCAGGGAGTTGTAACATAACACAACCTTTGATTTGTGCCATACTTAGTCATTCATCAAGCCCTTTTCTTCAAAACGTATTTGAGGAAGTGAAAGAGTCAAGCCAGTCTGGTATAGTGGGGCTTCCCTGAGTAAATAACTTAATGACTCAGTAAAGAAAATTAAATAAAAATAAATAAACCTATCAGCTACTTTAAAGAACCACAAACAGCAGGTTTTAGGACACCAATAAAACCAAAATCAAAAACACAGGCCTGGCACACATGGTGTGATGGGTACGGGTACACCTACGCAAACACGCGCAGGCACACACACACCATAGGATGCAGAGAAAACACACTTACTTAACAATGCAGGGTTCCCCGTGTGTGTGGGTGGTGGACACACTCAGAACGGGATGCTCTCTTTGGTTAAGTCTTACGTGCTCAGGCAACACACACACACATGAGAAAGTGTGGGTGTAACAAGCCAAAAGGAAATTCATTGCAGTCAGTGTCTGTTCCATCATCGATGAGTTTTGGAGAAAACATTTCTTTTCAAAATAAATACCAAATAATCCTTCTCTGCTTTTATCACCACAAACACAGTTTGTACATTCAAATACCTTTTTCCTGCACTTTTATTGTTTAAATGATCATTTTTGAATGATTGAGAAATGTTTGCAGCATATTTTTCTTTCTCCATATTTATAATTGTGTTGTTGGAACATCTTGTTCTGATCGTCAGACAGATAAGTGACTGCATCACAGACAGCTGCAAACGTGACCCGGCTGCCCCCTGGTGGCCTAAACCTGAATATAATATAATATAATGCACAGGGCTGAGTCCAATTTAAGAGAAATATGAATGGCCTAGTTAAGTGTAATTCGTATATTTATTATTTTTCAAATGATCAAATAAGCTCCACTGCAAAGTGTATTGTAATTGTGCTGCATAATCACTTAATTTACATTCGTCAAGCGTCTCGTGGTCACCACCACTCAGTGTGAAACATCAAATATTTTCAGATATTTTTCAAATGCTCATCACTGGTGTTCTTCTAAATCACTATTTTTCAAAATACATCAAATCTTTTTTTAAATACAAACATGTTATTACAAGTTTGGCAGAAATAACAAAAAATGTGCATTATTTCAGATTTTAATCTAGATTTGATTGTCTTCAGTCACAGATATCGAGGAAGTAAAAGCCTGCAAATGGTTGTGGTAAAACAAATAAAAAAAATATAAGGAATATATATTGTGCGTTAAGGAAAAAGGTTTTCAGCATGTTTGTTTGCCTTGAAATGAAAAAAAAAAACATTAACAGATGAGATTTATTTGGTCAGCAGTCATTTTAAAAGCACCACAAAGTGTATCTGCAATGTTTTGGTCCTGAGAACTCACAATTTAAATACATTTAGATTAAAGGTTTAAATGAGAGAAGAGACATAGATGTAAATTATAACTGTTGAGAACTGATGGCTTCTCACTGAAGCTTGTGAAAGTTTATAATAGCAAGCTGCTTACGAATGGCTTTTCAGAAATGTGAAGACCTTTCATTTCACGACACAAAAGTAAAAAAAAAAAACTTTATAGTATAAAGATATACTGTCGTTTCTTACTTTAAAAAAAAAGGCACACGTTCCTGGGCAGTGGCGAAGCGCACGTCATGTTACTGGGACTCTGTCAGGCGGTCGACTTGCACTTTGACCTCTGGCATTGTCTGACTAACATGGTGGCACATAGGACCCCAGAGCTGAATATGAAGCAAATGCCGCTGAGGTAGAAAGTTGTTGCATAGTCGCCCGTCCTGTCTACTAACCAACCTGAGGAGATAGAGACACACACACACACACATTTCATTTATTATTATTTATTTTTTATATGTATGTATGAATGTATTTATTGTTTTATTATATGTATTATTATTCTGGTGGTTTTGTTATTATTAATATATTCATATAAAACATTAATTATTATTATTATTATTACTATTATTGTTATTATTATTGTTATTGTTATTATTGTTATTATTATTAATTTAATGTATAATTTTTAATTATTTGCACTTTAACCACTTTTTTGTACTGTACTGCCGTTATTTCTATTTCATATTTCCTTGTACTTTTGTGTTTTTTGTACTCTAATAACTAACAAAATAATTTTTCTTTGGGATAAATAAAGTCCTGTCTTATCTTATCTGATCTTAAATCACTTACCTCCTATTGGAGGGCTGATCAGGTAGGGCACGGCGTGCAGGAAGTAGACCACGCCCAGGGCGGAGGCGAGGTGGGCGGAGCCTTTTATTATATGTATTATTATTCTGGTGGTTTTGTTATTATTAATATATTCATATAATACATTAATTATTATTATTATTACTATTATTGTTATTATTTTTTTTATTGTTATTATTGTTATTATTGTTATTATTGTTATTATTATTAATTTAATGTATAATTTTTAATTATTTGCACTTTAACCACTTTTTTGTACTGTACTGCCGTTATTTCTATTTCATATTTCCTTGTACTTTTGTGTTTTTTGTACTCTAATAACTAACAAAATAATTTTTCTTTGGGATAAATAAAGTCCTGTCTTATCTTATCTGATCTTAAATCACTTACCTCCTATTGGAGGGCTGATCAGGTAGGGCACGGCGTGCAGGAAGTAGACCACGCCCAGGGCGGAGGCGAGGTGGGCGGAGCCTACGACGTCGGAGGTCACCACAGGTATGAGCGCCACGTAGGCGCCGTCAAAGTATCCGTAGATGACGGAGAAGGGGACGAGGAGGGCGAAGGAGCGGAGCAGAGGGATGAACATGAGGCAGAGGCCCTCCATGACGATGGCCACCATGTAGCTCAGCATGCGAAACCTCCGCAGACACCTGGAGCCAAGGAAGGAAGTATTTAGAGAGACAAGATAAGACTTAGTTCATCCTTAAAAAATTGCTTGCGTAAAAAACACAGACACAAAAAAAGAAAATACTAAGTAAAATTAAAATAACTACAGTACTTCGAAAAAAAGCGGTGCAAAAAAAGTGCTTAATAATAATAATAATAATAATAATAATAATAATAATTGTTATTATTATTATGTATTAAAAAAAAATATATATATATATATATACAGTATGCTTCCTACACAACACCCAACCCGTACTTACTTCCTGTCCGTGATCCATCCGTAGGTGAGGTTACCCACGATGCCGCTGCCACCGAATATGGACATGAGGAAGGCAGCGTTCTGGTTCCCTACGCCCACGCTGTGAGCGTAGGGAACCAGGTAGACGATGGGAGCGCTGCAGCCGTACGCCATGAACAGGATGGACACGGACAGGACCAGGAACTCTGGCATCAGCAGGAATCCAAACTCCTCGCTGGACCTGAGGCACCAACACCAGCCTCGGCCTCGCGTCTTCGCCTTGACCAGCGGAGGCGGAGCCACGGCGTCGTCGGGGCGGCAGAGGACAGGTGTGGGTGTGTTTCGCGGCTCCTCCGTCTCCATCTCCACCTTGGCGGAGATGTGGCTCAGGATCACGCTCTCCACCAGGCGCATGTCCCCCATTTTGTTGCCGCTGGATAATTTGGCCTCAGAGCGCTTCAGCTCGCCCAGCACCGTCTCCGTGAACTTGTTGCTGAACAAAATGCAGTCGGTGATCTTCATATCTGACAGCAGCGCCATGTCCCCCTCGCCCAGCGGCTCGCGCTCCAGCCCGATGTTCCGGAGCACGCCTTTGGACAAAAGCAGCTGTTTTGGATCCAGCTGTTTGCCCTCCGCTGGGCTGCAGTCGGCAGCTACTTGCTCGGTGGGGGTGGATTCCGGTGCTGTCGCGCTGCCTTGCTCCTGGTTGGTCCTGAAAAACAAAATACAAGAACATACATTAAACAGGAAAGTGAATCATTTTATAAGGCAAGCTTTGGGTCAAAATACTAAATTGGCTGATTAATTGGCAATAACTCCACTGACAAAAAGTGGTTTATTGGAAATGTTTATTATTCCCTGTGAGAGCCAATCACACTTCTCAATTTCGTGTCATTTTGACTTGCCTTTGGTTTTTTGCACCAAACGGGACATGAGGACTTACCTTTTTCCTCGTGGTTTCAGCGGCTTCATCAGAGCGCCACAAACACACAGGTTGGAAACGAATCCTCCCAGGACCAGCAGAGCTCCCCTCCACGTGTAGCGGCTTATCAGCATCTGGACCACAGGAGGCAGAATGAAGGTCCCGATGCCAGTACCTGGAAGTGACAAGACAGTGGTTTGGATGGGATTCAAACCCAAAAATTAGGACGGGAATAAAAAAAAGCAATAATAATAATAATAATAATAATAATAATAATAATAATAATAATAATAATAATTATTATTATTATTATTATTATTATTATTGTTATTGTTATTGTTATTGTTATTATTATTATTATTATTATTATTATTATTATTATTATTATTATTATTATTATTATTTGGTTACCACATCTCATACAATTGCAGCTCAATGTACTTTACAGGATAAAATTGACAAAATAAATAACATTTATTTAAATGGATCATGGTGGATGAGAAGATGAGGAAGCCAGGTATAAATGGCCATAGGAGAAAGAGGTATAACTACCAGACAGGGCGATGCCAAAAGCCAGAGCTTTCCTCTCACTGAAGTACATCCCAACCATGGCTATGGCTGGTGTGTAGCTGAGAGCGAAGCCCAGACCTGCAGAGGAGGAGGAAGAGGTTTGGAATTTGGCCAAAAATCTGCCAAATCTGAGCAGGTTAGGACACATTTCTTCATCATCATCATCAGCGTTTCAACCAAAGACATCAAAGCGTGTTCAGAACCACTGGGGAAGTGATTTATTAGGAAATAAATCACAGCTAAGTGTTTACATGGGATTCCCAGGCAAACTATTAAATGTGATCCTTTATGAGCCCTGTGTGAAAATCTTCAAGCACTTCCAACACAAAAACAACACATGCTGACATGCTGACTCAGGGCACGATGATGGATAATGACTGAAAGGTGTGTTGGGTGGCGAGGTGCGTGTACCTGTGAGGATTCCCAGGAAGACGTAGAGATATTCCAGACTGGTGGCGAAGGAGCTGATGATGAGGCCGGCGGTGGAGAGCAAACCTCCCAGAATCACCGTGGCTCTGCACGAGAGGCGCTTACCAAGGAAACCGCCCAGAGGAGCTGTGGAAAATACAGAAAAAAAATCAAAAATCTGTGAAACCTGCACCAAACAGACCCACATCATCACTGCTCTGCCTTCAGACAATAGTAAGGGTGAAGTTTTTACCACACAGCATGGTGGTGGAGTCGATCAGACTGTGGATCCAGGCAGTGGAGGCGTAATCCTTCCCAAAATGCATCTGGAACTCCACAAAAAACATGGAAATACATCTGGGAACACAGAGAGAGACGGAGGGGAGAAATCAAAGTTGTGAAAGTCGTGATATACAACATTCTAATCTCTGCTTTTCTCTGGCTCGCTCACACGCACACGGCGATCCATCGTCAGGTGCAATAATCGTTAAGTTTATTCAAATCATGATTGGGTGTCAGCTCCAGGTCAGAGTCGTTAAAATAGACATTTTATCACTTTATGACGGTTACTCCTCTCCAACCCTCAGGACTCCCTGACCCTTCTTTTATCATTCTCACTTTTCATTGTGTAACGCCGGAGGGCATTCCTTTCTCTGATCGCGCAAAGGAAAACGCTGGTTGCATTGATGTTATCACATTCAAAAAGTCAATCAATTATCATAGTGATGATCATACAGTATTATTATCTATTATGCCTGAAATTCATTTCAACACTCAGGTACAAAGAATAAGAGCAAGGAATGTTATCCCCTTCATTATGTTTTGCTTAATTACTTATTTTTGTCATTTTTGTCATTTTTTTTGTCATTATTATATTTAGTTTTTGATTATTTTATGTTTATTACTGTCTGTCAAATTTCTTTTCACACTGTCAAACCGCTCATGGGACTTTTTTTTTTTTGCAGTGATGGGGGGGGCTTTTCATTGTGTAACGCCGGAGGGCATTCCTTTCTCTGATCGCGCAAAGGAAAACGCTGGTTGCATTGATGTTATCACATTCAAAAAGTAAATCAATTATCATAGTGACGATCATACAGTATTATTATCTATTATGCCTGAAATTCATTTCAACACTCAGGTACAAAGAATAAGAGCAAGGAATGTTATCCCCTTCATTATGTTTTGCTTAATTACTTATTTTTGTCATTTTTGTCATTTTTTTTGTCATTATTATATTTAGTTTTTGATTATTTTATGTTTATTACTGTCTGTCAAATTTCTTTTCACACTGTCAAACCGCTCATGGGACTTTTTTTTTTTTTGCAGGGTTGGGGGGGGGGGGGGGGAATGTTACGTGCACTTGCTATTTTTCATACAATTCCATCTCAAAAAGAATATTAAATTGAATTGATCTAAAATGAGTCCTATGCGAAAAGTTGAGCCGAGTGGTGGGGGTAATAAGTGGAAACCGGGCAGAGTTGGGAACATGGAAACATCTCAGCGGGATTTTTTTTTTTTCCATTTTTTTTCCATTTTATTATAACAGGGAGGTTTTTGAAGCCTGAGAACATGAAGGCAGGCTGTACATTATTGCTAATCCGCAGGCTGCCAATATCTCAAGAGGAAAAGCTGCGTTTGCTTTTTTAATTTGTGAGACTTCATTGGACTTTTGCACATATGAAGGTTTTCTTTTTTGCACACACACACACACACACACACACACACACACACACACACACACACGCACACACACACACACACACGCACACACACACACACTCACCTGCTTACTGCCCGGATGCAGATGGTGGCGAGGAAACATCCGGCAACGATCAGCCAACCCCAGCCGCCCTCCGGTGGGGTCATGTCCCCGTGTGTCCTCCTGTCGTCCCTGCGCTTCATCTTGGGCACCGCCATGGCTCCAGCCAATCACAGAGAGGCAAGAGTGGCATCAACTCCGTCCGCCTGCTTGTCACTGCATGTTCCCACCGGCCCGGGGCCTTACAGAAGCATCCTCCTCCCTGTGCGTTCCTTATTCCTCCTCCTCTTCCTCCATCACTGAGAACCCACAAACACATTCAACAATGAATTTCCATTTATATTTAAGCTATTTAAAAAAAAAAAAACGTTTTTTAATTTTTTTTTTAAATCGCTTTATGTGTGTAATTCATTTTTCTTATCTGTTGCCCCTTTGCTTTCGCATTTCCATCCAAAGGCTGTAAACCTACCAGCTGTTTTTTATTGACCTGTACACTGTAGCACTTCGTTATTTTGTGGATTTGTTTTGGACTATTCCATTAAATTCCACAGAGCACAGACAAGGGAAAAAAAAGTTTTCCCAGAAACATTTGCAACTTTTATCATGGGGATTAAGTATTCACACAACGTGAAGATCCCACACATAGCAAAGATATTCTCGGGTGACCTTCCAAATATATTTTTTTTTCAGGTTGGCAAAATTGCTTTTCCAAGATAAAAAAAAAAATATAGTTTTACTCCCATGTGACAGTGAGACACAAACTTTATCCTGCATTCACCATCGCAACAGTGTCACTGAACAAAGAGAGGAGCAGATGCATTTTCCCAGGAGCCTCTTGGGCATCACTGGCACATTTTAGGATCCTGTTTGTTTGCATTTTGAACACACCCTGTGGTGTTTAGAAGTATCAGCTCCGCCCGAGCGGGTCGTCCATGTAACGATGACGGTGCTAACCAGTGGCCGTGGGGCAGTTTGAGTTTGCCTTTGAAAAACTCAGGACTTTGAGCCATGTGGACTAAAGTGTGTGTGTTCTGATGAGACGGTTGAGGAGGGCACAGGCCTTTGTGAGAGGCAGCCCACTCTTCTTTGCAAAGTAAATGACAAATTTACGACCACTCGTATTTAAAGTGCAATCCTGTGCACCCGGACAAAGGTTCCTGCAAAGCCACTTTTGCTTAGTCATCCGTTGCATGGAAAAGGTTATCCCCACAAACTAACGTGCCGCAAAGTGTGTGTCTCTACTAAGCCAGGAAAACAGCCGAGATCAAATAAAAACTGCACAACCATGCGCTTTGGTTCAAGAAGTTCACTTCATAACATGTTTCTTTTTTTTTTTACATTAACCTATACAATTCCAGTTTCTAGAGGCACTTACAAATGTAATTGTGTACAAATGCACATATAGTTACACAAACCTGGATTATGAGGGTTTTTGTAGAGAAAAAGATTTTCCAAAGGTACCGATGGAAGTAAAAACCAAAACTGCAGAGTAAATGCTGCTTTGTCGAAACCCAGAATTTAATTTGGTTGTCATGATGACATCACAGACCGGCTTTCATCTATGGACAGCTGTATGACTGCTGCTTCCCTAAAAGGCCTCTGATCATCCCACCATTTATTTCAATGGGATATTTTATTTCCCCAGAAAAAAAATATTTCTAAAACTAAATATTGTAAAAAATATATAATAATAATAATAATATAAGCAATAGTGTTTACAATAATATTTACACTTATTTTCTGTCATTAAATTTGGCTTCCACTCTGCACTCAGGTGTAAAATTTCCCTCGTGGCAGATTCACGTGAGAGGAGACGAGAGCCACCAACTACAGAATCCCCCCCTAAATGAAATTGTACCAGTCAGACAAAACGTACCCGGACTCTGATTGGTCAAGAAAACATGCTCTGGAGGTCTGATTGGATGGTGCCCCTCCAGGACCTCCGTTGACTTTGTAACATAAAAATGATGCAAAGGTAGATGAACGCCTCATTTTTTGAGTTCTGGTTGTCATGGTGACATCACAGAAAGGCTTTCATCTAGAGAGACAGCACAGTGAATGCTGCTCAGCTGAAATGCCTTTGATCCCGCCCAATTTATTTCAATGGTTGTTGCTTAAAAAAAGTTTGTTGAATTTCAAAAACAACAACTTGCAGTAAAAAAAAAGTTGTTTTGAAGTAATAAAAACCTGTGGGACCAGATTTAAATGCTGATGATATTTATATTAACATTATGTATAATATATACATATACAATATCTATTCACACACATGATAACAGGGGTCCCAGCAAATTTAGGATAACCCCCCGACTACTGCAAAGACATAACAGCTTGAGTGCAGTGTCTTGATTTAAAATCATTAATAAGCAGAAAAAAAAATCAACATTTCATATTAAAGCCTCCTAAATTGGTTAACAAAAGATCGACTACATTTCTCAGATCTTCCTGATCTCCTAAAAATCACTATTTTTGCTGGCTCCCTCTGCAAAACATTTAAGAATCACGTGTTTTACTTGTATGATAAGATTTATACAACGGAATTAAACCATGAAGAATAATGTAATAATGATAATAGAGTTGAATGGATAAATACAGGAGAATTTGGTTTCAAAATGGCTGAAAATCCGGTATGCGATCCCTGAGGTTAGAACTTTACAATTTCACTGGATTTGAAGTCTTCATTTATCCTGAGTTGACGTTTTATCTTCT
The DNA here is from genome assembly GCA_016785305.1 of Colistium nudipinnis. Lineage (NCBI taxonomy): Eukaryota > Metazoa > Chordata > Actinopteri > Pleuronectiformes > Rhombosoleidae > Colistium > Colistium nudipinnis. The sequence goes on from JAFBJU010000601.1 coordinate 307,050, forward strand.
GACTGATTTTAGTATTTGTTGTTTAAAATGGTGTTATTTTAATTTTGTAAATTTTCTTTAGTTATTCCACACATATCTCTTCATTTTACACCAGTAATACCAAGACACAGTCGGAGGCAGAATGGACAGAGATAGAGAGAGAGAGGGGGGGGGGGGGGGGTGAGGATGAACAGGGGGGGGGGGGGGGGGGTGGATGAGAATGATCAGAGCCAAATAAAGTAGATTAAAGAGAAAAACATGTTCAAAGTTTAAATGTTGACTCACATCAGCCTCCTGCTCCTCGTTCACCTCCTCATGGCTCCGGTGTTGATCTGAGGGGACGAAGGTGGGCCGGCCCCCCTGGTGACAAAAAGAGGAGGAGGAGGAGAGACAGGACACTCCTTCATTCACACCAAAACCTTACCAAACTCATACGACTCTCACACGCACACAAACACGTGCACAATGTGTGCGCGCGTGTTCACCTCGATCGGAACCTTCATTCCGACGATTCGTCGTTTTTTCGTCAGATTAGAAACGTTTTTTGTCAATCGTAATGTATTCACGTGGATCAAATTAAGGCTTTTAAAAAAAATGTATTATTGTTTTTTTTACGCACCAACATCAGGTTCAGGGTTTTTTGTCTTCCACTAAACGTCGGTAATTCGACAGATACTACACGGAGGAGGAAGAGTAAATTACGATTAGTTAATATATATATTAATCATAGATAATATAATAATTTGTGGTGCTAACAATGCTATTCTTAAATATATAGATATATATAATGGATGGACACACATATTCACCTTTCATACACACGAAATGTTGATATATATATATATATATATACATATACATACATATACATATACCAATATATGTATATATAAATAAAGAAACATCCACATTACAGATCTCATCGAGTTTTAGTTTAATTCATTTAAAGAGAGAAAAAAAATCTCTTCACTTCAGTACATACACATTGCACAAGGCAGGAAGCCATTTTTTGTAATTTTTTTTTTAACCCTTTTCCTTTTTCGAACCCGAGTTAAAAGCAGCAGCAGCAGAACTGACGCCAACAACCAGCACTGGGCTTCCCAAAAACATCAACACCCAACTCCAGTATCACCGAAAAAGCCAAAGTGAACCACTGGCGTTAAAAGTCAGCAGACAGAAAAATTGACATTCCTCCCTAAAAAGTTTTCAATCAATATATATATACATATATATGAGTATTTATTTTTTCAAATAAAGTCAAATTGAGCAGATTGAAAGAGTGGAAATAAGATGAAAGTGACAATAAATCAAAACAAAATTAATTAGATTGATGGATTAAGCACACACGTTTACAACAAAGGCTAAATTTTGTCAATCACACAAAAAAAAAAAAAAACATGGAGAAATGCATCTAGTCCTAATGAGGAAAAACCCCTCAGCCACATGAAATCTACAGTATCTGCTACTGCACAAAGAGAAAAGTGGTGTGACTCCGTGTGTCTTCTGTCTGCTGCGGGGTTGTTGAGTCCTGTCTGGGAAACCTGGCCCTGCACAGTTGAGAACACTTCTATCAACAGACAGATTGCTGGTGTAGAATATATCATATCAATATTATTTACAAAAAAAATCTCTGTACAATTACATACACTTTGGGGGGGGGGGGGGGGGGGGGTCTGGGTCTGTGTCCTGTCAGTCAAGCATTCCAGACGACAGATTAAAGGCTGGATGTGTTCATGCAACGGGATATCTGACCAGATTAAGAAGCTCCTGCAAAGTTGAAAGCTGAGCAGGTGTGAAAAAGCATCCGACGAGCTAAAGGTCACGAGGAGCGCCGGTTTGTGACTGGAGGTTCGACAGGAAGGAGGCGTTTACAGCTGGGTATCAGCAAACACCGGCCTCCGTAAAATCCCCCACTTTTACACAATGAAAAATTCAAAATCAAAATAAGTTCCGAGTCAGCAGAAGAACACACTTCTCACCGCGTCTCGTTTTACTGCATAACTCCGGTCTACCACACCCTGTGGTGAGCATCCACCTTAAATACTAGAGTTAAACAACTCAGAATCAGCAGGGCAGAAACATCTGGAGGGGACGCATCAAGATTCAAACAGGATTTCGAAAGAGAGAGAGAGAGAAAAAAAAAAAAAAGGCTTCAGGCTAACAGGGCTGCATATCTTATCTTATCGTACAGATGAGTCAAACGTCCAACATTGTTGACTCATAACAACAGCAAAAAACACTGCTTAAAAACCAATTTGCTGAGAGGACACATTTTTTTTTTAGCTGCATTTGTCATGCAGCTATACAGAAAAGGTTTCAAACACTTGATATTCATATAATGATTGAGGTGATCCTGCTTCGAATCAGCCATAATACAGTTTATAGAAAGAATTCAGATGATGGATAAAAAAAAATAATAATTTTTGTTTCTGGGAGTCAAACACACACGGCAGCTGCAGCAAGACATCAGCACAACAGTGGCACAACAGGCCCGACAATAATATATCAGTATTTCAACCGATGATATTCCGACATTAGGCGAGTAGAATATAATCCATGATCAGGAACAAACAGGCAAATTTAAAACGAACACCGTCTAACGCACAGGCCAATTGTTTTCTGCAGAGATTGCTGTATCACCTTGAAACGTTTTTTTTCCTCTATCTATTTGCGATAAAAAAAAATTGCACTGGCATCAGGCCCGAGCCAAGTGACCCTAAAAGGAGATAAAAGATTCAGAGAAGATAAGCGTGTAAAACGCGCAGTGAGACTCACTTTTTTTCAAGGTGCGGCACATCAGCCGCAAAGAGCACGAGAGCAAGGATCTACATATCTGCGAACAATCACACTGGTTCTTTTTGTGCCAACCTAAAAAAAAAAAGTCGGTACCAGAGGTTTTTAAAATAACAAAAAAAAACACATCAACTCAAATGAATTTGAGCAGACATACAAAGGACATTTCTTAAAAAATGGTTCCCAAACTTGTCAAAAAAAAAAGAAGAAAACATGTCAAACGTTCTGAATAGTCATATCTGGGGAAAAAAAAAAAACTCTGGTTCTAGAAACCAAGCCATTGCAGATCACAGTGTTAAAGTTGTTTTTATCATGTGGCTGTGAATGTCTGCTAACTGCACTGAATCCTCTGTTACAATACAACGGCAAGACACACACACACACACACACACACACACACACACACACACACACACAAAAACAACAGAAAACACAAAGGAAAAGAGGGAAAACCTGAACATAAAAAAATGCATCTGCACACACACCACATACACACTGAGGTAAACTTCAGCAGGTAAGAAAGTTTAAATTAAAGCACACAGGCACCTGAAGGGCACAAACGTTGTGTCACACACACGGGGGGGTGTTGTTGGTTTGTTCCAGATTAAAACAAAAGGGGGGTGGCACGAGATTACCAACACCAGCTTGGATTTAAAAAGCCCAGTGGCACCTGAGGGGTGGAGGCCGCTTTACATCGTCCAAACGGGAACAAGGCAAATCAGAGGAGGGGAGAAAAAAACTAAACAGAACAGGAAGTACCTGAACGCAACATCTGAAGTGCCATCGCGGCCGATACGTTAACGAGCGTTTTCGGAGGAAAAAACACAATGTTTCATCAGAGGAGAAAAAAAAATCTTCTTAGTATGTACTAGTATGAAATGTTAATATTCAGTTCCCCAGTGAGTTATAATAAACCTATTTATCAGTATTTTTTTTAAATGCCTTTTCCACTTCCCAGCAAAAAAAAAATAAACGTAAATGAAACACCATTTCCTTCAGAAGAAAAGGGACTGCTCTAACTCATTCACCAAAAGTCTAACATAGCATCTGCACAGCAGCAAATATTATGGGTCGGGGTCAAAGTGTGGTCCATGGGTACGTTTAGAAGGTAAAAATACAAGTCAGTCGATTTCTCCAATAACACACAGAGAATGACTGCGGGTTATTACAGTGTAGGTGAAATAATTATTATGAAAAAAAGCAAAGAACTGGACGTTCATGTCAGGCTCAGAAAAAAACACTAAAACGCGTTAGTAGCTATAGTTTGGAGGTAATTATTGAATGAATAAACATCATCGAAAAAAAAAAAAGAAAAAAAAAAAGGAAAAGAGCACAGTTTCTATTCGCGTGGAGAAGGAAGGCATGAAGACAGTGGCAATAAAAGGAATAAATCCACATTAATCTGAGATGAAAGGCTGTAGAGGTTGAGGATGAGGAGTCTACACTATGAGGTGAGCGTGTAAGTTCACAAATCAACCTTCTCCTCTATTATTCAATTATTTCCAGTAAGAGTTTTTTTTCTCCCATATGCAGAATCTCAGGCTTTTTCGCTAAAAACATAAAAGATCCACCCAAGCAGATGCACTTGAGCATAAAAAGAATCTAGTCAATACCACATTTAAAAAACACTTAAAATCTCTACTAAAGGTGCATGTGCATAGGTGGCTGTGACTATTCTGGATATTATGGGATAGATGCATCCTTCTGACAGTGAGCCATTTTCCTGTGTGGTGTTTTGAATCAATCTTTTCGGATCAAATCTAATCACGAAATCTAGAAAGGGGGTCGGGGGGGGGTATTGATTAAGCCATGAATGCCTGGGCAACAAATCACCAACCGTCATGCACAGCATCTGCACTATTAACACAAACAGCGTCTCATCCCAAAAGCAGTGGAACTTCTTTTGGGAAGCCCCATTGTCTCTGGGAAGGTGATTCCGCTCATCTGCATATGCATGTTCTCCTTTTTTTCCTCTCCTCGGGGAGCATTAGCATTATATTAGCTCAGCCTGAGAGCCTCATTGCATCACAATGCCGCGCCCTCACGAGGAAGCCGCAGGACAAGGGGCCCGTGGCCCTGAACTTGACACACACAGACAACGGAGGGGAAAAAAAAGAAAAAACAAAAAGTATTTCATCAAGACATGCGTAGCACTACATACTGGAAGACAAACTCTTGGTCCCGCTACACTCCAACACTACACAACACAGCAGGTTGGGGGGGGGGGGGGGGGGGGGGGGGGGGGTGTTTGTGTGGCAATGTGGCGTCGTTTGCATGTACTGCGAGAGACGCACAAAAAAGCGTAAAGGCCATGTGCAGTGGAACAACAGCAACACGCGAATCTCAACAGGATTTGGCTTCAGTGCACTCCTTGGGAGACCGCAGTGCGCAGGGCGACTTTTTGTGCAACAAGACTGGCAACAATAATAAAAAATAAAAAAAACACAACAGGGGTTAACGTGACAGACGAAAGTGGGGAGAAAAAAAAAGCCCCATTATTTTTTCAAGAGTGGCCTTGTTTCTCTGCACACATTGCATCTCAAAAGAAGTGCTGCACCATTAGCCGTCCTACGCACCGCGGCCTCCAGGATGTAACGCTACAGTAGCTATTCACACAAACACACTCACACAGAGCAACAAAAACACATGCGCGCGCACACACAGACACACACTAAGGTTCTCTGTGCTTCCTGACACTCACCTCATCACAGGAATAAACAAGAGGCGGTTACAGGACACCATAAATTATAGATTACAATATTAAAACCTCTATGATAGGGGGAGGGGCTCTACGTGGGTAATGTAGAAGATAGATGTTAGAGCTTATCACTATGTACACGTGTTAAATTATTATTTAAAATGGCTTTTTCTCAGTTTCTGCCGTAGTGTTTCCTTAGGTGGCCTCTGTGAACGGGACCTTTCAGCAGCGTCAACAAAAAAAAAGGGGGGAGGAGGAGGGGCGATGACATCACATCTTCCAGGGGTGGAGGACATCGTTTCGTCAAGGTGTCGGTGACGTCACGCAATTTTTATTTATTTTTTTCCATTCACGGGTCCTCCGAGTTGTTGAGCAGCTCCAACAGCGCTCCCACTGCCCCGAAATAACCCTAGAGCATTGGGGACACACACCAGGACGTCCCGTTACACACACACACACAAACGCAGACACATAAACACACCTCAGAGCCTTTCACTGCAGTGTTTCTAAAAGAGAAAAATAGCTCACCTCATGCTCCAGGAACAGCGCCCTCAGTTGTCCTTTGGACCAGAAGTCCATGGCGTAGGCCAGCAGCTTTGTGGACACGGTGTTGATACGCAGGAAGTTCCCCACGAACACGACACGCTCGATTTTCTGAGACACAGAGAGACGCGAGATGAAAAAAGGATAATTTTTCTTCCCTGACTTCTCTCGTTGTGGTGAGGGAGAACGCAGTTACTCTTTCTCGCCACACAGTGGAGCCAGAGAGCAGACAATCCCTTTCTCATTATGGCAACCACACTGTGACCTTCACTACAGGTCAGGTCACCAATTAGCTTTAAACAGAATGAGGATTGAATCATAAATTCATTAATTAATGAGGAAAAAGTTGTCTTGTATTATAAAATGTATCATTAACATGAAATTGAATACATTTTTCCACCATTCAGATTACTGAACAACACTTTTCCAACTTTTATTGATTTCCTCACTTATTATTGCAAATCAACTATCTAATATTAATAATTAAATATATATACACTTTTTTTATTTTATTTTTTTTACAGAGGAGAAGACTAACTTTTTTATAGAAGAATGGGAAATAAGGGCCACAATCCTCTAAAATAATGTAACATTTAAACCAAACCGTTTGGTTTCTCCACACAACAAAAACAAAAATTCAGTGTTGGATGCGTGTGCGCATGTGTCCCCTCGCTGCACGTCTGCGTGCAGTGATAGCCCTGTACAATGCTGCTTGATCGCCATGCCACAAGGCAACACTGTAAAGAAGCTCACGGCACGCAGAAAGATTCCGGGCTGATTGATAAAATATGTATAAAATGATATATAAAAAAAGAAAACATAAAGTTAAGTATAGTCTAGTAAGTAAATAATGGACAAGAAATGCACTGTGAGTATATTTTGAGGAATTTGTGTATTTTAAATTAATGGGTAACTTCATTGGTAGTCATGCTCGAAGTATGTGTGCGTTTCTGTGTGTGTTTGAGTGTGCGGTGTGTGTGTGTATGTTAGTGACAGAAAGCAATGACATTAGTCATGCTGACCAGCAAAACCCAGATCAGCATATTATTTTAATTATTTTACCTGAGTCAAATAAACAACATAGGCTGGTTATTCATAGCAACATCCTGAGTGTGTGTTTGTGTGGTGTGTGTGTGAGTGTGTGTGTGTACCTCATTGACAGCACACATCCGTGCAATGGATCCTATATTATTAGTGATGGTGACCAGCGTGGCCCGGGCCAGGTCTTCCTTGCTGATGCTGTCTCGCTTCTCTTTGCTCATCATGTGACCAAAACTGGGAAACGGACATTTCACATGTAAACAAAAACACACAAAAACAAACGCACGCATACTAAGAGACACAGTTTCCTCTGGGATTGCTACTCAAGTTTTATGAACAAAACAAAAAATGATCTCCGCGCGACCTCTGTAAATGTCACAATAACATTGTCAGTGTGTGGTGTTGTGTTGTACCTGTGTGCATCTAGGGGGGTGTGTGTGTGTGTGTGTGTGTGTGTTTTGCCCATCACGCCATCACAAGACACAGTGATTATAAATCGTACAACAGCGATAAAAGCTGTTTTTCACTTTTCTTTATGGTTCGACCTTTGAACACAGAGCTGAGGGTTTACTGAATACATACTAAATCCAGATCAACAAAGAAATGTGTGTGTTTGTGTGCGTGCATTTTAATGCTTCCTACTACCACCAACCAGTTATTTCTGACAAGATTTATTTTTGTCTAAGTGTATATGTGCAGCAACAGGTGACACACGATACTGACCAAATGAGGCATTTAATGATGATTCGAGATGATAAAGGCTATTTTGTCTTTCTTCACCGTGCAGATCAGTGTGCGTGTGCGCGTGCGTTTATCCGGCTCACCTGGACGCCACCGCGGAGCCCTGCAGCCCGAAGCGCTCGTAGTCCCCCCCGTAGATGTCCTTCACCAGTTTGTCCACGTTGGTGGAGTCGCCCTTGCTGGCCATCTCCAGCGCCTCCTCGAAGGTCTCGCAGCCCGTCAGCAGACAGCACAGGCCCAGGAAGGTCCCGCCCCCCAGACTGACGGGAAGAAAGAGAGAAAGAGAGAGACAAAGCGATGAAGTGGCACAAGGCCGTGAAAAGAAAACAGGGAGTGTTTTTTTTGTACAACCACAATGGACAGGATGTTGTGTCCGTTCTTGTGTCCTCTCTGGGTTCCAGGTTCTCTCAAAGAGCAGTTTGGCCCACAGACGCATGACGTTTTATTTTTCTGTATAATTTTAAATATTTTCCTTCCCTATCTCTCCACTGCTTTCTCTTGTCAATGTAACACAGGACACACTGATAACCAAACAGCACGATGAGCGCTTGTATCTGTGTAATCATTATCATTCTACGGGGCTGGACGTCTCGCAATAAGACTGGAGACACCATGTGACACCAATTAAAGACATGACATGTTTTTACTATGCATTGAATTTGTATCTGTCTGGGCCATTTTAGAGGATTTTTGCAAAATAAGTAATAACTTGTTTAATGCGTGAACTTTTATGTATCAAACAACCAGCTCCATAGGTCAGGGAGGGATTTTCATTATTAATTATTATTATTATTTCATCACTCCTCCGCCTATCTTATCGCTATCTAGGCCTTTCTATTGCATCACGACTACAAGTGCACAAAGTGATAACTGATAAGGAACCAAAATGTCCTCCCCGCCGCAGGTAGGTATAAAAGCTAGAAAAAAAACAAAAACATTAACCTTTAAACTTTTAACTTTTGCACATTTTTAACTCAAACAAAACCACATAATGATCAACGTGCACGGTTTTAAGGTCAACTTCACGGTAGTGAACGTGTCTGTGTGTGTGTGTGTGTAAGCTACTTCCACCCACCACACTCTTGTCTGACCAATAATTGAACTGCTATCTCAAACCATGAATAAATCTCTACTTTTTATTTTGCCTGCAATAATTGGTTCACCATATTAGGAGTTATACACAACTAGCTTCAGATCCGACTTGTAGGAACTCACGTTGCCCCATAAAGGATTTGTTATTTTTAGTTTTCGAAATCATTTGTAGATGATTGCCGATATTGTTCTGTGAAACATAAAGTTGCTCTTCCAAGGGAGTCACATGATAAGCCTTCGGCTCGTTGGCTCAGGCTTCACATCTCTTGTGATTGTATGGATGTTACCTTGTGTTTTAACTTGTCATTATTTTGTAACTGATTTATTCTTTTTTTTTTGATATGGGGCAAGCAAGCAAACAAACAAAGGCACTACTCAGCCAGATGACTCAGGAATTCTTCTTGACACGATCCAAAGTGCACGTGTTGAATGCGTGTATATCTGTGTGTACACGCCGTGTGTATCCTTCTCACCTGGTCCCGGTCACCCGTTTGTAGTCGTTCTCCGAGTACACGGCCAGTATGGAGACCCCGGAGCCGATGTTGACCAGCAGCATGGGGAAGGGATTGTCCAGGGTGCAGGGTTTCTTCACGCAGCTCTCGGTGTCCGACGGGTTCTGGAAGTAGTAGCACTCGGAGTGCCCGTTGAAGCCCACCCTGTCGCTGAACAGCAGCCCCCGGATCAGACAGTCCAGCTCGTCCAGCTTCAGCAGGTCCAGGTCGGCCATCTGCAGCAGCAGAGCAGCAGGGTTAACGAACATTCCTCTTAATGCATAATTGAGCTAAGCAAACGCACTTTTACTCAAAGTATTTAAGTGTGAGCACAGTCTAGAGTCAATGAACTCAGGTTAAGAGAACACACGTTCACTTCTGAAGACAAATGTATGGAAATGTAGGAACAAGTCAATCAATGGAGAAGGCGGGAGATTCTGCTCAGACTAAATCTGGTGCAACATGACAAGATTATCTTCATCAGTAATCTAAACTAATCCATCAACAACGTGTTCACTATTTGTTCTAGAAATGAAGGAGACTTTATCATACAAAAACGGTATGCAAGATTTATCAGAAGTGTCGTCTCGCCATGCACTCACCGTTCGAAAGTCATTCTCGAACTTGTACGCTCCGCCTCCGGTGGCGCAGAGTGTCGTGTGCAGGCTGGAGAAGTTCTTGTCGCGTCCCATTTGGATAAATCGGGGCATGGCCTGCGTGGGGAAGCGGATGAAGTGCAGGTTCCCCGTCCGGCCGCACATGGTCAGGTTCCTCAACTCCAGGTGGACGTCCCGCACGCCCGTCTTACCTGAGAGGAGGAGGAGGAGGACAGACAACACCAAATCAATCGTAAGAAATAGACAGTGCAACATGTAATCTGGTATTTTTTTCCTGTCTTAAATGTGTGTGTGTTTGTGTGTGTGGACGTACCATAAGCCACATTAGAGGTGAGGTAGCGGCGAATGGACTTGAGGTTCTCCACTTCTTCTTGTTCTTCCTCTGCAGTTATATCCACCGGCTCAAAGTACACCAGCTTCACTAAGGTACCGCCGATGTCCATACCAAACCAGGGGAAGGCTGGGGAGGAGGAGGACAGAGGTGTGAGGGACATTCAGAGACACTTTTTAAAACAAGACATGCTACAGATGGAAGTGAACTTCAGAGCTGAATGCTTTATTTGAAAAGAAAAAAATGTTTCCCTGACTTTTAACTCTTTGTCAGAGCTGAACAAATTCATTTATACCGAAACATTTGAATACCACTCAGAATCTTTGTTCGTCATGTTACATAGCAGTGTTTCACGTAGCTTTGAATAAAAAGATTCCATTATGGTGATGGCCAATGGAAATATAGTGTTTGATGTGAGAGTATAAACGCTTATCAATGGATTGTTGTTATATCATAACATGGTAATTGAATTTGTTATGCATCACGAACACAAATGTGTACATAACAGTGATTTAAACCTTATAACTGCAGCAAAACTGAAACCAAACTACAGACTGGATCTGAAAAAATTGGTTGATTTATAGATTTTTTAAACGAAAAAGTAAACAGGCCGATCTTACATTTACACTTTTTTTTTCATTTGAATGTTTTTATGTATTATTATTATTATTATTATTATTATTACTTTCATGAAAGCAGTTTCATTGTCGAAGATAATGATGCTGCACAGAGGAGAATCCGGTCAGAACAAAAACAATCTTACAGCTCAAGAGGTTATAACAAAAACCCAACACAGCTAGGCAAGAGCCACAGTTTCCGCGGTAACAGACCCCTCCCCTCTCTCCCTTCCGCCTCCTATTTAAGGTTAACAATCTCAGTGAAGCAAATGTTTTAGGATGATATGCAATAACACTCTCAGAGAGACAATGAGGTTACTCAGGGTCAGATGCAGCATCCAGTCATTACAGTGTCATTTTGACCCATCAGTGTGTGCACAGGTCAAAACAACCCTGTTTGAGTAAGCACACACAGTTTATTATTTAAAAAAATACGGTGCAACAATGGGATGATTTGCATTTTTTTTACCGAATATCAAAATGTGGGAGTCCACAGGCGGATTTTTAACATTTGATCCTGCGTACACACGCACGCACGCACGCATGCACTAGACGGATTAGACCGCAACACCACACACCTGCCGCTTGTAGAAACGATTCCGCAGACGACGAGACCTCACAGAAACTCGTGCGCAATCAAACGCGACTTCAAAAGAGCAACAAACTTGGAGGGCGGTCGCCATCCCCGGCTGGCTGTCCAAATTAAATCGCGTTAGGCGAAGCTTATTCTGTTTTGCTCGGGGAACAGCTGTGTTTCTGATCGCCATGTTTACGAGTGCTAAAAGTACCCAACATCCGGTTGGGGACGCAGCACACTTCTGCTGGCTCATTGGCTATTGCGGGTGTTGCGCCGGAAGCGGCCCGATCTGGAATCGTATTGACGATTCGAGGTCGCGGAGGTTCCTACTCGATCATGAGCAGTAACATAATCTTATAGACACCACAAACTGTTTGATTATTTAGACAAATTATTGGTTGTGACTAGCTTCGAATCAGACCCCCCCCCCCGGTCGTTTGGGGGGGCAAATCTGGCCTAAAATGGTTAAATAATGTGCAGCCAGTCTATATAAAACTGCTGACCTCCACCTGGTCGTTGATCTCTCTTATGACAATCAAGAGATATTTCACACGATAAGATGGGTACAGAATTATTATGTCTGACTTACTGAGGCGAAGTCCACTTTCACACTAGACACATCAAATTGGGATATTTCGGGTCATGAATGAAGCCACCTGGAAACATGTCTGTTCTCTAAATAGACAATCTGTGAATAAAAAATGTGATTGTGTGGCAACATCTCGTTTGCGTTGTTGTGCACGTGATCCTAAGAGCACCTGACACCTCTGGTGCTGACTCTAATTTTTAATAATCTGTGTGACTGCACCACCACCAGCTCGTGTTACCGGCTCCACCTCTGCTCCCTTTCATGTGGGTTGGTGTTTGATTTCATTCAGCAGCGGTCACCTATTCCCTCCTTTATTGTTTGCTTGACTTATTGCTGTGGTCCCCTCTCACCCACTGACCGGCTCTGGTGTCTGTACTGTACACATGGACTGACAATGTTTTGCCCTGGAATCACTTCTTTGATTTAGGAAATACGTTTAAGAATATACTATTATAATATTGTGAGCCTCAACTATACATATTTGATCAAATGTTCCATTTATGACAACATTGATATGCAACTCACTCCAACACCCTATTGGACAACCAGGGAGCTAAACATTTCAACTTTATTTATCCTCCCTATTTCTTGTTTATTTTATTCATTACAATGTGTGCACAGGAGGGGAAACTATTTGAGTATATACACATTTGTTTCCCACATCACAAATGTCTACTGAGGTCAGCTGCTCCCATAACCATCACATGGCATGATCTAAGCAAAATCTCAGTGCCATAAATCCTTAAGTGTTGTCTGACATACATAAACAAATATATTTATATATCATAAGGATATTTTTAGTATTAAGATAGTAGGTAACTTCAGCTTGTCATGGTGGTTGTATTTATGCCTTGTGACGCACAAGAAAACTCTATGCTGCAACCAGTAATAATAAGTAAGACATGATTCAATAGGAAAGGAAAATACAGACACTGGACCACACACTTAATTGTGGATCATTGTAGTGTCATAACACTACAATTAATGAATCCTACAACAGTTCTTGTTTCACTGATAATATAAGAGCTTTAAGGATTAGTTAAGAAAGGAAGAAGTTATTGTATCCTGATAAAGATATTGTGCAAAAACACTAAAATAATTAAAAAATCTTTGTGGCAGGTGTCACTTATGTGTCTGTGAAAATGATTATTTCTATTGTTAGTTTAACTGAATGAACTGTCTTTATTCTACGTCACATTTCTTGAATGATTCCAAAAATATTCTCTTAGGTAGTGGAAAAACAAACAAACATAAATCATTCATGAGGCCAGAGGACACATTCCCACTTCTATTACGGCCACTGGCTGTCAGTGATGTCAAGACACATGGACGCAGAGACTGAAAAGACTGTCCCACATTCTTTCCTTGGTTCACTTAAGAACCAAGGCTTGAGGATCACATGCACGTTTATAAAAAAAACTTCCCACAAAGTACAATGGCCTCAATTAGTAAAGTGATTCCCGTCAACACTCCCACAAGCATTAAACTCCCCCACAGCCAGTCAGGAGTTACAGCAATAAAACAGGTTGCTCAACATTGTGTAAATAAAATGTATTTAAACTAAATCTTATTCCTCCATTTTGTTTACCGTCCTATTGGCCTGATGTTGTAACTGGTGTTGACGTACTCAAATTTGCGACCTTTTTCCCCAGTAACACAAAGTACGTCATTATGTACAGTGTTCTTTTTCTTCTTTATTAATGGATCATAGAAATGTGTAACCTGTTGATGATGACACAGCATCTGTCCTTTCCAGTGCTAGTCCATTCGCTGGATTTTTAATTGATCAACAATCAATCAAGGAATCAAGAAGGGAAACAGGATACACAACTTTGTGTTTCAGTTATTTAATTTGAGTAAGTCAACACCAGTTAAAATGTGTCTTACAGTCTAACTTGTGTATATATTATGAATAATATTATTATTCTTTTTTTTACTGCGCTTCCTGTTACATTTTTAAAGCATGACCTCAGGGATTAAAAGCAACAACCATGACTAATACATTTCCTGTGGCTTAACCTTCAATTTTTTGGGTTTCACAGAGAGGGCTTGGTGCGTGTGTAACTAAATTGCGCACAGAGAACAGGATAAGGACACTTGTACAGTATGTTTGTGTGATAACAATGAACGACGCCACTGGATCGCTGAACACTGTGTAAAGCTGTGTCAAGTACGACATCTATCGCTATCTTCCCTGCTACAGCTCTTATGAACACATGTATTAGCCCCATATTTACAACAGCAGACGTAATACAATTAATCATGAGCCACAAATGATTGTACGACTACGGTGGGTGTAGTAACCCAAGCTTTGTTAAGATGTCAGAGAGCGCCAGAGGACATCTTTCACTCTTTTCTGACATTTTATAGAGCAAATGATTCAGAGAGGATAATCATTAACCGCAGCCCTCACTGCCACTCCTTTGACTCTTTCCTCAACCAAGTCATTTTTTAATACCGCGTTGAGGAAATGATTTTATTTAATTACACCTGGATAATGAATGACGAGTGCTTGCAGAAAAAATACAATTTCCCAATAAGGATTAATACAGTAGTCTCAAAGGAGTGTGGAGAGTTTCAAGAAGGAAACAGAGTTTCGGGAATGCCATTGATGCCACGGTTCCTCTCAGCCCGATTTACATGACCTCTAATACCCCCTGCATCCCACTCACCCACACCCGCACTGAAACCCATAAGCGTGTTCACCATCCATCTGCAATGCACAGTGGAAAACCACGACTGGGACCGTGGCAGACCCGTTTTAAGAAACTAGTACCTTTTCAAACGGGAGTCAAACAAACACGTTTTAAACACATCAGCTGGAAACCGGCCATACTCTCACACTGCCTGAATTTAAAGTTCTTATTTATTTATTTTTAGAATTAAATGACTTCCCTGTGATGATAAATGACTAAAGAGCACAGTGGCCAAAGCCTGGCCTCAACACGACTACATTTCTCCCAAGAGATTCCAGGTAAACTATGTTTTAATATTGCGCAAGACAACTCATTTCTCATAAACTGAGGCCCGACATGACAACATATCTGGATTGCTTCGAGAGCGTCCTACAACACCTGTGTAAGACACAAAAACCAACAGACACACTGTAAATGAAGCTGGTTGGGTAACGGAGACAGTTTCTTCCTCTTTCTCCAGCTGTTATTGGGCTGCAAAACTCACTTACCATTTCGAGATTTAAAGAGTATTCACCAAATGATCCACATACTAATGTTTGTTGCGACAAAGTACTTTGTCGTACCACTTCAGCAGTAGATACGATGCTAAATATGTTTACAACATCTATATATACAGCCAGATTTTTATGAATGATAATTACCAATATACGTTTCCTCCTCTTGTGGTTTGGAAAACTGCATTTTCCCCCAGATTACTTCATACACAATATAACAATAAATAAAGTATAAAAAAATGATGTATCTGCTCAGTCACAGGAGAGATGGAACTGCAAATGTTACCTTTTTGTTAAAGTACAGGCAATTCTATTCCAGTGACACAGTGTTTTGGCAGGTTGCTCCTGGAGTAAACAAGAAGAACCGGTAGCGTTTTCTTAAAAAATTATAATCCTAAACCCCTCTCAAACACTTTTCAAGAAAAGTCTGTGGACAAAAGTGTAAAATCCCATCCCCAAGGGGAATACATTCCAGGGTTGGCCCCTGGTAAGAAAAAGCCTCAGAGGGTTATCTAGGTTTATCAGTACGACTAGCCTCCATCCAAGGATAACTCGCCATAAAGCATAGAATCTCTGAGTGAACATTTCAAAGTTTACTGATGAGATGTTCCTTGATTATATAATCTGAGCCAGCTCCGGTATTTGGTTATTTCTTTCTCAAACTGCGATGTGCAAATAAAAAAACGATTCTCTGCATTTCCAGTTGTCAGTTTCACCTTTCAAATATTTGCCTATCCATTTATGGATAGGCAGATTCTGATTGCATATTTCTATGATCTATCAAAAAATCAATCAAGAAGGGAAACTTATCTTATTTTTCAATTATTCCAGTTACTTTATCTGATTACTTCAACAGCAGTTAAACCACGACTTCAAGCTATAAGCAACTGGGGCAAGAAAGGTGTGTCTGTGTAAACCTAAAAGTGTATGCTGAAGGTAAACAAGGCGGGCAGCAGAAGTGGACAATCTTTTAAACTAAATAAATATCATTAAACCTTTTTAGCTGGAGACAATTAATGAATTTAAAAAAAAATGCATATCAACACTGTGTGGTCTCCTGACTCCTGTTGTGACAAAGTTGGCAGAATTTTAGGATTTTTTGCACTAGAATATACCACATTTAATTAAATGTTATTAAATTAATTAAAAAAATTAAATGTGACTGATTCTGAGTATAGTGAACCACAACATCTCAATAAGAAAATCCAGTCGTTATAAAATCACATAAAATGACGACAATGAAACCTCGAACAGGCCTGCTTCTAATTAATGCTGCGATATGCAGACTGATCACAGGTGAAAGTGATGACCGCTTCTTTAATAGTTGAAACCAAAACCGACTGCCCCACCCTTTCACCCCCCTAACACACTTACACAATTACAGATTGACATACAAACTTGCAGCCGGTACCTCTGCAAACATTTGCATGATTAAAACACATTTTCTACCACGACAGTCACACGTCGGTGGCAATGGAAAGCAATCAGCTGTCTGCTGAAGCGTGACTTGAAAAAAGATTATACTGTGACAGTCAAGTTGGCTATGTTAGTGTTAAATGTCGGTTTCTATCATATTCTCCTACAGTATTAATCTATGGAGATGATGAATATGTCAATGTGAGAGACACAAATGTTTTGCTTTCATAGTGTAAAATCAAGAATGAAAGACATGAGTAAATTCTGATTGATGTATTCTCCAACAATCAATGCAGACATGATGACTTTAAATGTTCTCTTTTGCAAAGAATGACTTCCACAGGTGGCCCTAGTCCTCTTCCATTCAAATCCTCTCAGATCAATGAAACACACAAATAGACAAACAAATAAACAAACTCCCACTTACCAGGCTTCTTTTCACTTATAAACTTCATAATGATGCAAAATACCAGCTCAACGGCATAAAAAAATGTAAACGCTAAATAGTGTTAAATAACTGCAGGAGAGAAGGTATAATGTGACGCCTCACAGAAGGAGGAAAAGCAAAGTTTAGCAGAAAGTCTGGGTTTTCCTGGACGATCTTTACTCTCATCATCCCAAACACAGTCAATAAGAGGGCGGGGCCACCCGGTCTCCTCGAGACAGGAGGCGCCTGCTGATTGGCCGAGTCAAGCCAGGCCCACTTATCAGGAGCTTTTTCACCACCGCCTGCCGGCCAATCACAGTACGCCCACTGCGACCTGAGGTTTCATTAAAAACAAAAGGGGGGTCTCCCTGACGACGGCAGCGAGACACACAACCTGACACTGACACACACTGACACGCGCACGATGGTTTTGCGCAACTCCAACAGTGAGATCAATTTGTGAAAGGAAGCTTGGAGCGTGTCGCTGTGTCGTTGTGTCGTGACAACACACAAACAAGACAGTCACACACGCACCACCGCTGCTGCAACAATCATGCGATGTGCACGATCACACTGACAGCGCCTGACACACACGCACACACATAGTGGCGATGGTTGACACTTACGGGGTCTGTTCCGTCTCACCGACTCCGTCCTCCGCCGCAGCCTGCACCTCTTGGCCGGAGAGCCGTTGCACTCCGGGTCGCCGCTGCGGTGCAGGTGGTGCATGTTGTCAAACGCCCCGCCGCCAGTGCCGCCGGGTGCGGAGCCAGAGCCGAACCCTCCGCCGGAGCCGGTGCAGCAGCTGCCGTTTGCAGCCACAGCAACGTGCCCGTTGAAGCCCCGCTGGCTCGGGCCGTTGTTCACGTGAAAGGCTCCCGGCGCTCCTTTCTTCTCCACGGCCGACTTTGCTTTATCCATGGCAGCAGCTAGCCTAGCCTTAGCTTAGCATCTGCGGGAAAGCCAACGACAAAACGGCTTTGGCTTAGCCGAGCTCCAGCTAATGCTAGCCGCCCGCGAGCTAGCGAGGCTACCGACAGACTCTACGCCTTCCCCTGGTGTAACACACCGTGGATTATGAAGCAACGATTGATCATATAATCTGTGCTAGGCCACGTGCTCAGTAAAAAATCTACACTCGGTAAAATACAGTGATTCCTTTGAGGTCACTCGCGGTCATTCCCCCCACATTGAGATTCTGGCAGGCGCAGAGGCAGCAGCCGGTGTGTCTGTCTGTCTGTCTATGTGTGTGTGTGTGTGTGTCTGTGTGTGCGCGCAGCTACGTCACAGCGGCTCCTCCAACCGAGGCTCAAACTCGTTCACCTCCTCCGACCGGTTCTCTCTCCCCGCTGCAGTAAAATGACACGATCGAACACAAAGACACGCAAGAGAGGACACGTCGTGTGTGTGTGTGTGCGTGCACAGTCCGTGCAGCTGCGGGTTTATTTCTAAGCGTCGCTGTTGTTGGGTTGTGAGTCTCTTTTTGCACAAAGCCGCCAGTCAGTGGGTTAGAGGAAAAACAACACACACTGCTAGTTCATGCAGAAACACAATTCCTTCAGCATTTGTCTCCGATATGAAAACGTTGAATAGAAAAAGAATGGCTCATACTCCGTCTTTTTTCTGTCATTTACTCCTAAACTGCATTTCTGAAGCTTTCATCTTTAGAATGCAAAGTTCTCAGTGATGAAGGACTTTCACTTTAAAACGCACAAAAACCAAATGTGACAGACATAACCATATGGTAATTATATAATCCTAACAAAAAATAAATAAACAGATGCCATGCATTCCATGTTGTCACTTACTCATAGGTTAGTAGGAGGGAACCATAATACAACAAAGTACAACAGCATGAACTGGATTCATATTTTACATATTTTGAATATATCTTTACATTTCCAAATTACAAGCACTAATTTCATCATGCAATAATGTGGAATGGAAGTTAAACTAGATTAAAAGGTTTACAACCATCTCAGATGAAGGAATGCTCTCCTATTTTGCTGTGTGTGTGTCAGGCGCTGTCAGTGTGATTGTGCACATCGCATGATTGTTGCAGCAGCGGTTCTGTGTGTCTGTGAGTGTCTGTTTGTGTGTTGTCACGACACAGCGACACGCTCCAAGCTTCATTGTAAAACTACAATAAACTATATATGATGTTTAAACTTAAATAGTTGGTGTTTACATAAAGGAACATTATGAAATATAAAATGTTCATTCGTGTGCTTTGTGCTGGTATTTTTTTTTCTTTTTTCGACCTTTGGACAAAGACACGATAGCTCTTTCCAGGATTTAAGATAAGCTACTGATTATAGCGTTATAAATACTGAAAAAACAAAGATTATTTTTATATCACTGTGCCTCTGACCTTATCATCAAACTTTTGGCATAACACTGATAAAAAAAAACATATCCCAAAGGGAATAAAAACTTGAATGTGTATTATGACAACCTTTTATTTTTACAGATAAAATGAGCCAATTGCACTAACTGACAGGTGATTGAAGCACATTGTGTAAAGAAGCTTATTGCACAGTCCAGATGTTGTTGGCATTGGAGGTGAATACATTCTCTCTACCATGGAAGTTCAGTGCCGTCCCAGTTGTAGGCCTTGCCGGTCTTTTCTATGTTTAGAGCGTCTATGATACTCATCAGACAGTTCACGGAGTGTTCGGCACTGAATAACTTGTTCTCAGGCACATTCCTGTGGTACGGCCGAGACAGGTCTGTGTTTACCGTTCCTGGATGTAAGGACACACACACCACCTGGGAAAAAAAAAATCCGAAAACACGTTCATCAGCTTTCTGTGATTTCGGTTATATTAGACTTTACCTTTGTTGCCAAACATGTTTTCCCTGTTGGTCTTGGAGCAGGGAAAGTATAGTCTCCACTTATATTTAATTTGTAACACATTTGAACTTACATAAAATAAAAATGTGAAAGCCCTTTTTGGGAAAACTCAGATTTACCTTAGGGCGACTGCGGCCCAGCTCTATGGACAGATTCCTGGTGGCCATGTTGAGAGCAGCTTTAGACATTCTGTAACTGTACCAACCGCCCAGGCCTGAGAGAAGATTGTCGGGTGGAGAAAAGACGTTTAGATTAGAAGATAAATGCAGCGTTATTCGTTCTATTAGCAAGCTTAAACCGCCATCTATGAAGAAAACACCTTATTTTCTGATTAGCTTGAATTTATAGTAATAGCATTGGACGGATCCACATAATGCATGTACAAACAATCTCATGTATACTAGATGGTGGTGGTTGATTTTTTTTTTCATATATACCGTTGTCACCGATGGATCCCACTTTGGCAGTGATGTTGACGATGATGCCGCTGTGCTGCTTTGCCTTCTCTGTGGGCTGCTGACCGAAGCCTCCTCCACCCTTCTGAAGGAGGGGGGCAAAATACTTTGCCATGACCAAAGGACCCACTGTGTTTGTTGTCAAGGTGGAAATGATGCCCTGCAAGAACATTTTAATAAAAAAAATCAGCACAGCTCAATCAGTTAAACGGTGGTGTGGGTCTTTGGGGGAGCTCCAGGGCACAGATGTTTAGCACCCTGATTCTATACTGATTATTTCCATGACGCTGTGGTATATTCATAAAATGGTTATTAATGAAATAGATGGGGAACTTATTAAAACAATATCATGTATTGTACAATATTTTGACAATTGTATCTTATTTTACATGCAGCTGGGACACCGGCACCACCAGAATAAGGGTCCCATGAGTGGCTGGCTTTGGAAATATAAACCAAATTTAACAACAAATCTTCCAAGATGGATATTGTCTCACAGTATATGGGATGTAATAAAACATGTAAGGAAAATCAAAAAAGCCAAAACATGTGGACAGAGTTTGATGCAGGAGATGCATTATTATATATTAATATGTCCCCAGAGACATACTAAATGACCCCACCATGGGATCAAACTTCGGATCACCTGAGCGGTCACGTCTCTCAGGCTCGTCTCCCCTCTGCCGGTCGGATGAAGCATCGCTGACGCGTTGACAATCAGATCCAGGCTGCCGACGCTCCGCCTCACGCGCTCCGCCGCCTCGCTCACCTCCTCCTCTCGGTCCACGTCCAGCCGGAGCACCGTCAACCTGCCCGGGTGCTGTGCCGCCAGGCCCCGCAGCTCGGCGGCTCCCTCCGGGTTCCTGCATGTGGCGATGACGGCGGCAGAGGTTTTGTTCTGGAGTATGTGTCTGCAGAAGTGCAGCCCCAGACCCCGGCTCGCGCCCTGGACCAGAGCGATGCAGGCCGCCATGACAGTAGAGTGACGTCATACAGAAAGCGACCGGAGGAAGTTATTGTTTGCTGCATTCAGGAGCCACCAGAAAATTCGTTATTTTGCTTATTATACATATCAGCAAAAACGTTTGTTTTAAAAATGACATTTATTTATAGCTTGTACTTTGTTTTGAATATTGTTGTTACTCATTACCTATAGAGCTAAAATAAAAATGCGCTTAAAAATAAATGTTTTTGACCGTTAATATGTGTATAGAAGCCACTGAGGGGAGCCTGAAGGCAACACGTTTCACAACAAAAAGCAGTGTGGAGGTCATTATAGGTCATCACTGTTACAAAACTCTCAATGCACACGTGTCTGCTGGGATTCTCCAGCTGAGTGAATCAGTTTGTTGAACATTGCACAATACTGATAATGCATGTATCTACAGCAACCAGTCAATGTGAAGGACAAACACACTGTGCTGCAACAATGGAAAGAAAGCATGTCACACCATGGCAGGATGAGCCTGTTTATGTGGTAAGCATATGCTGTGACATTTGAATAGAACATAATCTACAGTTATGTTATCAGGCGCTTCTATTCTACTATGTATCTATAGATAGTACAGGGCAATACCTTATCATAAGAAACATTCACAGGACAACGTTAATAATCTATTAACCTAATCTAAGTAAATTGTTTTCTTTATTTTTGGTAGATTTAAATCCACTCCATTAATACAGTGTTTTCATGGCTTAACCGCCTCCCAGAGGGCTTCACATTACTCACATTCATACACTCATACATTCCTACAGAACATGCTTCTCTATCATGCTAAAACACTAATGGCACAGTTAAAGTTCAAGTAAGTAGATGGCTCACTCTATCCACTGTGTAGACTAAATAAACCAGCCTTTTAAGCTTGGATTTGATATTTTTCTTTAGATATTGAAAACAACCTTACCTTACCTGATTGAAGTTGCATGAACCTAAATTTGGGCCCTCAGGTGCCCCGTTGGCAGCAGTAAACTATAAATCATAATTATGTGAAACCAAAGAGTTTCAGGATAGAGACAGGATAGTATTTACCACATGTATAAAATAATGTTTTTCTCTGCAGTTCTATCCTCCACTCCAGTAGGTAGCGGTAGCGTACCACCAGGAGGGACGTATACGTTCATGTACATTTTTAATTATACGTATAGAGAAAAGATAAATAAACAAAATGTGAAACTAATTCACTAAACACCTACGAACATTATCTCTTAAATATAGGAATACGGCTATAATAATCAAACAAGGTAGAACTGCTGAGCCGTAGCATGACTTTGGTTGCCTAGCGACCGGAGGAAGTGTAGCTTCAGCAAGCAAGCGAAGCTATCTGCTAACACAGAACCCCTGGACAAAAACGGACAAAAAATGCCCCCCAGACGAAAAGGACCTTTGCAACTTGTCAGGAGAGAAGTGGAAGAATTAGGAACACAGGTTTGTGTGAAAATGCCGCCTGTTTGTGACTCTGCCCCGGTCATTTTCAAACTCTTAACCGTATGAAACCTAAAGGCAGATTCTATAACACATAGATTGACTTTACAAACATGGACACGTCTATTACAGTGTTTGTGTATCACAAAAGGGTTTTGTTCATGTACACTGGTGGTTTAAATCCTCTGTGTTTCCCCTCATGGTTTCATCTGCTAACACAGAACCCCTGGACAAAAACGGACAAAAATGCCCCCCAGACGAAAAGGACCTTTGCAACTTGTCAGGAGAGAAGTGGAAGAATTAGGAACACAGGTTTGTGTGAAAATGCCGCCTGTTTGTGACTCTGCCCCGGTCATTTTCAAACTCTTAACCGTATGAAACCTAAAGGCAGATTCTATAACACATAGATTGACTTTACAAACATGGACACGTCTATTACAGTGTTTGTGTATCACAAAAGGTTTTTGTTCATGTACACTGGTGGTTTAAATCCTCTGTGTTTCCCCTCATGGTTTCCTCAAACACAGGCGGACAGGCTGGTGAAGGATGTGAAGAGTCAGGCTGGATCCTCTGAGGGGACATTTCAGAGGTAAAGCTCTGAGACACAACAGCAGCTCATCGGACTGTTTTTCCCCATCAAATGCTTTAAATGTGTGTTTCATTCAGATGTCAAGATCTGCAGATGTCAGCAGAGAAGACACTAAGGTCACTGAAGAAACTAACAAAGGTGTGTGTTCCACTGTCAGTTGTTTTTTGTTTTTTTTAACTCGGCCCAATTCTACTTGGCTAAAATATTGTCATAATGCGACGCTCCACTTTTCTTCCAGGCGGACGAGCCAGCTCCAGTGGGAAACTACTATCAGAGGAAAGAGGAAGAGGAGAGACGACTGCGGGACATCCTTGAACATTTGAACACACTTTCTACCGAGCTTCCACCACCAGGAACGAGCACCGCTGCAGGGTCAGTCACCTGTGGGCTCCAGGCAATAATCAGATGAATTTCGTTTTTTCTTGAATCCATTGAAATGCATCATATAAAACAAAACTATATAACATCTAAGCTTACAATGTTGTTTTCATCCACAGCAATGTCTCCAAGGAAGATAGTGATGATGATGTTGATGAGGATGATGAAGGAGACGACAGTGACCCTGATGTTGATGATGACGATGAGGACGATGAGGACGATGAGGATGAAGTTGCAAAGCCAGCTGTGAAAGCGCCCTCGCAGTCGGACCAACCCATCTACACCGTCCTCAGTGATTTCCATGGAGAGCAGGAAGGAGATCTGTCTGTTCAGGTGAAAATACACAAACAGGATACCGTGTCAGTGAGTGTGTAGAAATGGATACATGACATCAGAGTTCACACAGTGTCTAAAATAAAAATAAGGAAAATCCAAAAAAAAGAAAGGTTTTAAATTGAAACAGGAGAGGGCGCTCTATCTATTTAAATACAAATAATCTGAAAATAATTTTAAAAAAGCATATGTGAATACAAATACTCCTCTGACTTGTCAAACATATAAATGAATACATTTTTATTTGGTTTGTTGTCAACTTCTGCACATTTTCTTTCATTAACTCACGCACTGTTGTGCCACAGACAAGCACATTTTGATTTATTTATAAAAATATATTATTATCTAGTGATTTAAAACTTGACTTGAAGTGATTTGACTTTTTCCTAATGCTGCTGTATGAAGAGTGGGGAGGAACTGAGGATTATCAGGAAGTCAGCAGACGGATGGTGGCTCGCTCAGGACACTAAAGGCAACAAAGGAGTTGTTCCAAAAACCTACCTGAAGGTACACAACCTGCTCATTTAAACAAGTAAACGAGTATTTAATATATATTATGACATAATGGGAGAATATTAAAAAATGCTTAAACACAACTAACAATAAAAATCAAAAGGGAAAAGACTACTGGTTTCATTTTAAATTTAAGTGAGTGTTACTGTGTTTTTCTGCGAGACTTTGAAAGTTAAATCAATTTCTTTTCAGATTGGCTCTGGTGTGGATGACAAAGATGAAAACTATGATGATGATGATACAAGTGAGGAGGAGTCATCAGAGGAGGAAGAGCAAGATGAAGAACTGACTGATGCCCGAGACAAACAAAGGTACGCCTTTTAATTCAATGTTTAAGTAATAATACAATAAAACTAGTCGAAAAATGTCAGCAGTGTTTACACATATGAATAATAGCTACCGATTATCGATCATTTATATTCATCATCATCATCATCATCATCATCATCATCATCATCATCATCATCATCATCATCTTTTATTTGACAGCGGTGCTTCACACTCCAACTGGTCCACTGTGAGAAAAGCTCTGAATGAGGTAAATATGCACATACTGGAGCGCTCATGCTTTTGTTAATGCAGCTAACAAATACCTTATAATACCAATATAATATATATTTTTTCATATACAACAATTATATATGATATAATTATAGTTTTAACTGAGTGTTTGTGTGTGTGGGACAGATTGACGCAACAGATGTGCTCTCTGCCATGGGGGCTATACCTTCAGGATTCAGACCATCAACTCTCAATAAACTGCTGCTGGAGGAAGGTCGCTATGCACTCAACAAGCACACACTCACACCCAAACACTCAGAAGTTTGTTATTTGGAAAGCACTTACACAGCTCACTACATTTTAACTTGCCAAATGCAGCTGAACTCAATCACAGTACAGGTTAATTAACTCATTTGGGAATGCAACAAGCTATTAGTCTCATTATCAGTTAATCACTTTGTCTATCGCATTTGAGAAATTCTCATTGATAATCCTTGCTCCTTTAGTCTGATCATCTGTCAACAACTCCAAAAAATATCCCAAATGACAGAAAATCAATATTGGATCTGCACAGCTCTATTTTATTTTATTATGTATCCTACTTCTATTTATTATCTCGCTTGAAAATAATCATTATATATATATATATATATATATACAATATTTTTTTGATATGCTGTAAGAATTTTGTGTTTTTTTCCTAGGTGTAACATACAAAGGAAGTCACTATGTTCAGCCTGAGCTCAGCCAATCACAGCTCTCCTTTAAAGACCTATTCCTGGACCCAGACACCGGCAGGGTGAGGTGGTCCTCCTCTTTAACATGACGTTTCAGCTTCCGACACCAACGTGAACACGCTGAACACCAACCTCTCGTCCCTTGTCGCGCAGGTTCGAGCTCGTCAGGTCCGGACGTGTGTCAGTTTCACTCTGTGGAGCTGCAGGATGATTCCTACACCCGGGGTTGGAGTTCAGGTCCTCAGCAGACACGTGCGCGTCTGTGCGTTTGATGGAACTCAGGTATTGAGTAACATTCACACCGTGAGGGCCACCTACAACTCCAAGAGCCCCAAGACCTGGAACTTCTCTCCAAGGGTACAGTCACCGCACTATGAACAAAAATTCGAATTCCTGTATTTAAACAAAAACAAACACAAAAACTGTTGTGAGTGTGTGTGTCTGTGTGTGTTGTTTTCAGATGGCAGGCATCCTACCAACCCTCCTGGATGGAGACTGTTTCCTGCGCTGCAACTCGGCGTCTCCTGACCTGGGGATCCTCTTTGAACTGGGAGTCACCTTTATACGAAACGTAAGGACAGTAACGCACAAATACACAGAAAGTACAAAATGACAGTACAAAATAAAATAAAAAAACACAATTTTAGAGGATTTTTGTCCAATTTTATAGTGGTGTGTGTGTATTTTAGTCCACGGGTGAGAGAGGAGAACTGAGCTGCGGCTGGGCTTTCCTCAAACTGACCGATGAGGCGGGAAATCCGCTCTCTAACAGGTGTGCGCACACTTTATACATGTCGAGAATAAAAAAAGAAATAAAGCTGTGCTCGGTGCTTCGACACCCTTTGAATTCTAATTCCTGCCTAGGACCTACGAGCTGCCGGTGAACGGTGGAACTCCCTTCGAGAAGGATGCGACAGTGGAGGCTTTATTCACCGCGGGACGTAAGATAACACGACCAGTCAAGAGTGTCTCTGCACAGACCTTCCGCATCACACGTCGCAAACACAAATTCCTCTCCTCTCAGCTCCAGCTGGCGTTTTCCAGCAGATGCTTCAGGCCCGCCGGCAGCCCAAACTCATCGTCAAATTAAAATCGGTGAACAACCGGACCAGAACGCAGCTCAGGTGGGAGGATGCACCATTGTAGTTTTGTTCATCTGAGCCTTACACACGTGTGTGTTTGTGTGTATAAGCACTACAGTTAATATTGTGTTTTTTTTCCTTTTCAGTCTCCTCCCAGATACGCTGCTGCACGGTCTGAGCTGCGTCCACCTGCTGGCTCTGCACAGACAGCTGTTGGCTGACGCGCTGCTGATGGACAGGCCCACCATGCAGAACGCAGGTATCGCACTCCTTCCTTACTGCCTCATATCAACACTGCAGAGAGTGTGAGAATCCTCTTTCTGCTTCAGATCTGATGTGCTGTCCGGTTCTTTCTACCTTCCCTGATCTGCTGGACCAACCGGACCTGCTGGATGCCCTCAGGGTCAGGACATAATAATAATAATAATAATAATAATAATAATAATAATAATAATAATAATAATAATAATAATAATAATAATAATAATAATAATAATAATAACAAGAATGGTCACAATAATAATAATAATAATAATCACAATAATCACGATAATAATGATAATAATAATAATAATAATAATAATAATAATAATAATAATAATAATAATAATAATAATAATAATAAATCCATAGTGCTTTTCTCGTACTCAAAGATGCTCAAATTATGGCACAAATTCTTATTTTTCCTATTTGTTTTTAACACTATATAGATGTTATTGTATAATTAGGTTACTGTCTGATATATTTAGTGCTCACCCGGGCTATATAATAACAAGGGAACTCGGAATAAATCACTGATTTCAAAGACAAATCAACAGCCGTCATTGATTGTGCAAATGAGCAGATTTGATGTTTTTTTTTTTTGCTTCAGGGTGCCTGGCTGAAGGCTGAGATCAATATGAGCCGAGCACAGAAGGTGAGAGTGTGTGTGTGTGTGTTTCTACTCAGAAATGTACCTGCCTTAGTCCCTCACTGGGCGTCACATTTTCAGGCCGCTGATGAACAGCGTTTTCCTCTCTGTGCTTGCAGAGGGACTTGGCCTTTCTCAAACAGGAGTTTGTGAAGGTCTACATGTCGTCCGCCTACTTCCTGCTCCACTCGCCCTCGCTGCCGTGTCATCGCTGGGCGGAGCAACAGGCCGAGGAGCAGCGGGCCAGAGTCATCTACACCACCCTGGACTCTCTGAAACAGTCGGGAGGCCTGGAGGTCTTTACCGACCCCGTGCACCATCACCGGGCCTTTGACATCTCAGAGGTGACCTTTGACCTCCTCCATGTGGCACGTTAACGACTACATCACTCAGGGACGATTCCATTGGAGTCAGTGACCTTTGTATATAATAATCAAAATGTATTGTATTTTCTGTTTGTTCTATTAAAGAAAATAAATAACAATTACAGTTTTATTCAAACTGTAATTGTAATCAATTCCTAGATTTCTTGTGCATGCTGGTTTATAATCAAATGTTAAACTTGTCCCTAAAAGGCAATATATACTTTTGTTTTAAGTTTTTAACGAGTCATCTGACTGCTCACTGACCTGCTTTATTCATCCCTCCACCCATTAGTTCAACATGGGCCGTTTGTGTGTCAGCCATTGTGTTTGTGGGCAGTGTAGAGTTACAGGACATCACACCACGTTAATAATTAGACCACTTCCGTCTTTTTTATAGCCTGGTATAAAAGAACAGGAGCAGTGAGAGGCTGAATCAGTCTCAGACGGGCCGAGGCCGCCACCACAGCTCAACTTTTTCTATCTGGATCAGGGATCAGGGCAACTTTGAGGATGGGGAAGGGTCGCAAAAAAAATGTGTCCTCACTACCGGAGGGCCACATTGTGACGATGCGCTTCCACAAGTAGGATATTATAACCCCATCATTTAATTTGCCAACTATAGCAGCTCATTTTATGAAAATAACTAAATATATACAGGCAATCATACCAAAATGCAATTTTGTCTGCTTGACGAATAACTTTTACGGTTACGGTCCACAACTGTAAAACCGATCATTTTGTGAAAAGTTTTGTTTTTTGTAAATGGACTCGTGGGCCGCACCAAGTGAGGGTAGGGGTCACATCCACTCATCTACCGAAACTGAAACTAAATACTTTGTTAGCAATGACAAATAAAATAAGATAAAATCTATTTTTTCAATGTCATGCACTTGAACGTACCATACTTGCCAAAATCTCAAATTATTCTGTATTTATTTATGGGTACCCACAAAGGACCTCTTCTCATTTGAATTCAAGTCATCCTGGGCAAACTCAGGCGCACACCCACACACACACACACACAGACAGTCACACACGCACACACACAAACACACACACACACACACACACACTGGACCTTTCCTTTGTGCAGTGTTTGCTGCTGAAGAATATTGCATATCCAGTTTTTCCACATTCCTGTACTGTTACCGTGGCGACAGTGCCCGTGGTGACCGGAGAGTGTTGTTCAGTGTGGAACTAAATCATCTTAAAATGATGTATATTAAAGGCAGACGAGACAAATCTGTCTTTTTTTTTTTTTACTTTATAAGCATAGTGTAAAGTAAATTTCCCATGCCCCTTTTGTAGGATCGAGGAAATGTGCAGAAAACTATATGTCGAGTCTTTGGCGACATTAAACCAACCATTACGAGTAGTAAACAACCATTCATTCCACCTGGAGTCAGAGAGATTCTCTAAAAAAATGTAACAAAATAAAAAAATGTGCTGCTTCCGACATCTAAATAATACAAATTATGAATGGACTGGTTATTGAGTAAAATAATGATGCAACTAATGTAATAATCCGTTTTTTCTTTTAATACAGACATTACAATTTGATCATGACTGTATTTACAAGACACATACTCACACAAATGTGTGCACTAGTTATTACATCTTGTATTTTTGTGTAGGTAAAACATGTCTGTTTTAGAGGTCAGAGGTCAGATCCCCATGGAGCTGACAGGACTTAAACTGGATTCCTCGAAGTTGAAGTGCAATTGTCTGACGTTAAAAAAAAAAAGACGTGGTTTTGTTATTTATGATACAAAACACAATGTGCTTTCAGTCAACGTTTGTCTACGTGTGCTACATTGTGCAACTACACCCGACACTGACAAATAGCCATTCTAGTTTGAAAGGACTGAAAGGGGTTCCTATGGAAATATTTGTGGACATTGGTGCACGTAACCAGATCCATAATAAAGTGCGTCTCTCATAACACTGACCAAACACAAGCTGTTGGCTGCCTGTTG
>JAFBJU010000601.1:342306-402103 GCA_016785305.1 Colistium nudipinnis
AATGGACAGTTTAGACACAATGGCATATACGGATTGCATTGTGATCAATAAAGATGTAGATATTGATGAATGCTCTCCCTCTCTCTCTCTCTCTCTCTCTCTCCTCACAGGACGTGGGGTTTCATTTTGTGGCCGTAGTTTTCTACCTCAGCGCCGCCGTGGCGTTGGCGTATGTGACCATTGGGAAAGCTCATCTGACAAACCTCCCCCCCAAGGATGAAAATCTCAAAATCTATCGACTGGATATTGCTGCAGTGGTACGATCCTGACGCACTGATTGTGTCAAGCTGTTATATATATATATTTTTTTTTATTATATCCTTTATGGTTGAACTGAATGAAAACTGTATTAGTTTAAGGAGATTATTTAAACCAGTTTCTGGCTAAATTTACTTCCACTAACTTTTAGACCTCAAAATTAGATTTTTGCAGCATTTGAAGTATATAAAAAAAGTAATAGTAATTATAATAAAAATGTAGCAGAAAATAATACTTCAGTAAATCTATATTTTGGATTTTTTCTGCACTGGGACTTTTCTATAATTCAGACACCCAATGATGTCATAGATTTAACTATATTAATTTATTAAAAAGGAATAAAAAATATTTTCACAATAACATGTAGAAACTGACTCACCCCGGGTCTCCAGACTTTGTCACGTCTCCATCCTCCCGTTTGTGCGTGTGTTTCAGGTGATGTCCTATCTGGCCACTCTGCTCTACTTCCTCCACGCCATTTTCTCAGGCATCCGATGGAAGAGGTCCTAAGGGCAAACCGGGAGCAGGACTCAGCTCAGCTGTCGCTAGAAAATGAGGCCAAACGTTAAATGAATGACTGAGTGAATGAATGGAAAGAAAAACAGGTTGCAAATCAATATTACATCATTGTTCATTCATTGGTCCTCCCAGAAATAATTGTACTGTTAAAAAAAAAAAATACAAAAAAATTATGTATGCAAATGATCAATGACAAAAACTGCATTTTTTTTTTTGTAATTTTTTTTTAAAGATGTATGTCATCAGCAGTATGGTTTGAATTAACCATGCGAGAAACATTTCAAATTAAAGGGACATTTCACTAGACGGTGGCTATATATATGAATGTTTTTATTCCACACGATTTATTATTAGCATTTTTACGAATTTACTATTCAACTAATGTCAGCTGTAAATATTTTTGATGATTTCACTGGATAGTTGTTTTTTTTTAAGAATCGATGAAATGAAATAAATTAAAAATGATGGTTTTGCTATTTGTTCAGTTGTTGAGTGAGGACGCTCAACACAATACCATCAAATATCATGAACTCTGGAACATATTTAATTTTCTACACCATTAAAAAATCTTAAAACTGAAAAATGATGTACAGGGGTAATTTCTTTCCATCATTAAAAATGTGCACATTATCACAGTGTACGTAGTGCAGACACCTCCATTCATAATGTATGCATCCACTTTGCATATTATTCCAAACACACAGTCATCCACTTGGATCTGGACACGTACCGAGTCTGAGATGTTATCCGAGCCGAATGTGCAGTGTGGCCGATGGGAGCAGTGGGTGTAAACAACAGTTGTGGGTCATAAAAAAGCTCAAAACCATAAGTGGCAAATAAAGAAAAACCCAAAATGTTCCCTAAAACTGAGGATGGAGCCATAACTGCACGTAGAGTGCCAAAATATCCCTCCAGTGGCCTATTTCCTTAAAAAGCGTGCGCTGGTCGGCCGCTGACGAATCAGCAGAGTGAGCTGAAGGTGAAGGGTGTGTCTCGGCAGAACGGGTTCCACTCCCATCGGGCTCAGCTTCACCCCCTTCAGCTCAGAGGAGGAGATGGCCGCGACCACGGATCAGCCCGCGAACACGGATATGGCCGCGACCACGGATCAGCCCGCGGCGGGCCACCTGCCCAGCGGCCTGAGCATCTGCACCACGGTGCCGGACATTTTCTACCTGCCCGAGCTGGTGAGAGGACCGCGGCCAGAGGTCAAAGCTGCTGACCTTCAACTCATTCATAACCAGGATTATTTTTATTTTTTTCCCCCAATTATTGACTATTTTGATCTATTTAGATACATGAAAAAAAAGAAGCATCATTTTTTGGGTTGGTAAATTGCATTCATGAATAATTAATTTGTTGGCATGGGTTATTTCTCTATTAATCATCCAATCTTACAAAATGAGGCAGATGGGGAGAGTAAAAAAAATTGTTAAATAAATTTAAAATAAATAAATATCATGTTGAGTTAAAGGCTCATTTACAACGAAACGTAAGATGATGAAACCCCCGCTCGTCCTCTCACATTTCACCTACACGGAGCCTGCGCCGCTATTCTAAGGAAGAATGACAAAAAATAGAAACTCCTGGTGTGACCGCCGGGAGAAATAACAGCACAGAGGAAGGTGTTGACGTTTATTTGTGGACCGGTTTATTTGAGCTTGTTTATTTAAACTTTTGTTTGCTTTATAACCCGGGATCTGTGTCTCTTGCGTCACTTACGCAGCCAGACGTGAATATATATATATATATATACAGTATATATATATATATAAACAGAAAACACGTCAGCATGCAGGCATGAATCATTTTACTCTGCAATTATCGCTCAATTACATATTTAGATTAAGTATTTATTTTAAATACCAGAAGAAACCAACGTTATTGTTATTACAAGGTAGCATATAAACATCATTTTAAGTTTTTGTTATTATCGTTGGGTAAAAAAAATAAATATCATAAAGCATCTGCAAACCTCTGTGGCTCTATTAGTTTATTTTTTTAAACTCATATTTTTTTTGTTATATGGTCCTACCCTTCCTCCAGGTGTTTGGAGGTCTGGTCTGGACCCTGGTGGCGTCGACCCACGTGGCTCCACCCAACCCTCTGGCCTGGGTGATGTTCGTCTCCGTCTTCTGCTTCGTGGTGACCTTCTACTGGATGATGGTCTTCGTGGCCGGAGCCCACAGTTGCAGCTCCGGCTGGGCCACTGCTGTAAGAGGGAGGGGGCCAAATATAAGGCGGTGGGGGGGGGGGCGCAAAACCACATGATGAGAATCTGTGCGTGTGTGCGTGCGCAGGACTTCGCTTACCACGGCCTGGCAGCGTTCTTATACCTCAGTGCAGGTGTGACCTTGGCCTACATCACCGTCCTAATTCAAGATACCCCCTTACTATTATTTATCTATCGGAGGTACATCTCTGCTGTGGTGAGAGAGAGAGAGAGAGAAAAAAAAAGTGTATTTGTTGTGTTTACCTGA
Source organism: Colistium nudipinnis (assembly GCA_016785305.1). NCBI lineage: Eukaryota > Metazoa > Chordata > Actinopteri > Pleuronectiformes > Rhombosoleidae > Colistium > Colistium nudipinnis. The sequence continues at coordinate 345,564 of JAFBJU010000601.1, forward strand.
TTATCATCATGACGTCATCAAATTCACTTGTGTTACTTTTGCGTGTTTGTGCGGCAGGTGTTTGCCTTCTTGGCCACACTCCTCTACTCCGTCCACACCGTCCTCTCGGCCATCCGGTGGAAGAACTTCTGAAGAACGGTGTGTGTGTGTGTGTGTGTGTGTGTGTGTGTGCGTTTTGTAAAGCGAGTTAGAAATCCCACCCACCTATATTGTAGGGGTCAAATAACCAAATCCTATGAATGGAGTTCATTTTCACAGTATCTTTTAAAGACATTTATTATTTAACCCAATAAACAGGGCGCTATCAAAGTTTTTTTTTGTCCCGTAGAATGAATTCCAGCAAATCACATTTTTTTGTCAAATTGTTTCGTCTTTAAGTACAAGCACTATGTGTGATATTGGTTTCCTTTGGTATTCTCAAGAATAAAACGTACATTTTTAGAAAGAAACTATACTGTGTCCTCATTTTATTTTGTCCACTGACTGGCTGTTTTTGTTTTTTTTTTGCTGAAAGGCAAGTCTAAATCCAGTCCCATTGCGTGACTGGGTCTTTAGCTCCACCATCAGGTCAAATGTCCACCCATCCACTAAAATGGATTGGCACAGACTCCTGGAACCAAAAATGCTCCAGGTATGAATTTCGATTTAAGTTAAAATTTTTATTTTCGTCCACTTTTTTTTTTTTTTACATTTATAAAGGAAACGAGGATATCTGGGACTTGAATATTTCACTGGAGATTTATGTTGCCAAACTATAAAAAAAACAAACAAAAAAAAACAGTTTCAGCTTCTTTCGAAGCAAAGCCAAGCTCAGACACACGTGAGGCCTTTCTCAGTCCAGTGGTGGAACCCCGTCCTACCAGACGGTGCGTTTCACTCCGGCCCAGATGGAGCGTTTGGTTTTCTGTGCGGTGCGCACGTCGTCCCAGTGCAGCCGGGTGTTGGGGATCTCGTCCTCGGGCTGCGACTCGGACAGCACCGCGTCCTTGGGACTGGCCACCACCATGGGCAGCGGGCCGCGCTGAGACTGGAACTCCACCACGTGGAGCTTCTTCTTGTCAGCCAGACTCTGGTGGGTCTCCTACGGGACGGCAATAACACAATTCTTGAGAATACAAAATATCTTTCTTTTTATATAAATGAAACAATTATCAGCCATAGTCCTACCAAAAAAAACATTCTTAAAAAACAGCTGGAATTAATCATGAATTAATTTATTATATAAAAAAAGGCATTTGTGATGGGGGAGAATAATTTTACAACTGTTCGTTTGGTTAAATTATAAATGTCTTGAAAAGATACAGTAAGTAAATGTGAATAAAAATTGACTCTGATTATAAAGTATAAAATTCAGTGAACCACATTTTCCAAACATTTCTCACCTGCATTCAACCACCACTGCACATAGTTTAGGTTTTATTTAACCAGATCTCATTATTTGACCAGAGATAATGTTCAATGTTTTTATTTAATTTGACACCACTGAAAGATGAATTAGAGAAAACAAAAAAGTGCATTATCTTCGCTTACAGTTATCACCCTTGGATTACTGTTATTTCTGTTGGCTCTGAGATACACACACACACACACACACACTCTGGGGCCTCACCTGCTTGGCTAACCCGGTGAAGAGGGCCCTGGTGATGTTGAGGTAATTCATGGAGCCCTCCACTTTGCAGTACATGTCCTGGATGCCCATCAGTTTGCACAGAGTGATGACGGCGCGGTGGCAGTGGAGACCATAACCTGCACATATGACACGAAAACATGAGCAAATTGATATATATATATATACACAGTATATCGCCGTGGCAACGGTCACCTATCCAAACAGAGTCCATGTTAAATGAATACACCTCCAAATTCAACTAGTTAGACCTGTGTCTTAAAGACGTGGACTAATTACATATTTTTTTTGTTGCACCTACAGATTAATACTTGTGCGTCATACCCCTGCATATGTTCCTATAATCACCCAACGTGCAATTAGACGCACCCTCGTTTTGTTTCTTCATGCGAAGCGTCGTCCTCTTGAACTTGGCTTCGATGTCATGATAAACTGTGGGGAAGAGAGAGAGGAGAAGAAAAAAAAAAAAGGGAGGAATTATTTTCACAGACTATAGAGGAGAACCCGTGTGTCGCACAGCTTCACGATTGTGGCTTTGCACTGCAATGCTGCAACACAAAGGATGTTATGTAAGGGAGAAAACAAACGGCGAGGAGGATGGAGGTGGAGAATGTGTTTGCCGGGAGCACACCGCCTGCTGGGTGAAAGGAAATTTAATATGCAAAACTAAATGTCACAAACAACACACACACACACACACACACACACACTCTCACAGAGGGAACTCAACATTTGGCTCAGCTGGAACCGCGTCTTTTGTGCAATGTGTTTGACTCAGATCAGGCGACAACGTAGAAGCAGATTACACAACAAGGCACAAACACACAGACGCACACTTACTTGTGTGGTTGTTGTGTCGATCTATATAGTACAAGTAGTGGATAGCTCTGTTCTTGGCCTGAAAGTACACACCAAAGAGACACACACGAAGAGTTCAGAGGACCGAGAGTGGAACATTGTCATTAAAACGTCTTGAGTGGAAAAAAAAAATCACCTTATTCATTTGTATTTAAACACTCATTTTGATACACAAAACACAAATTGAGGAACAGCTGGAATAAATAAAATGGACGCTGAGCTCGTACCTTCCTCAGAGCTGTGTTTCTATCTGCCGCTTTACCCAGAGCAAAGCCTGATGGGAGGAGAGGAGTGAGTGTCAGAGGCATGAACACACAACGAACAAAAAAACCCCATTGTATTAGTGCAAATGAAACTTTTTATGTTTCAAACGGTGGCAAATTAGTGCCATTGATGATGAGCCGAATGCGGCACAATGACATTTTGAATAAAGCCGCTCTGTAATTGGAGGTCGGAGGCAGGTGAACTTCAGGAGTTTCTTTATTCTGTCGCTCACTCCTGAAAACTGTCAAATCCATTTCCTGCACTTTCCCCATATCGACAGAATATTTGTCAAAAAAAAAAAGAAGTTATTTCCCAACTTTTAAAGTGCACCATAAAACTGTCAAAATCTTTTTTTCTGGTTCCCCCAACCAGTTTCATATTTCCAACATTGACATAAAAAAAGTAATATAATTTATTTAATTTCATTTCTCAATTTGAAGTTAAGTAGAAGCCAGAATAATTCATCATTTCAGTGAGAATCTGACCTGCGGCTCCGTTGCCGTTTCCCACGGCAACCAGACAGCTGATTGACCTCTTCCTGCCCTCCTTGGCTGTCATGTTGAACACAGTCTTCACCTATAATAGAAAAACACACAATCAAACATACATATATATATATATATTTGTATATATGTACACATTACATTCAATACATTCATCGGTCTCAATATATTTATTCGTCTCACCTGTGCTATATATATGTATATATGTATATGTATGTAGATTGTTGTTTTCTTAGCATATACGTAAATATACGGATATATTTTATATTTTTAATTGTATATCTTTTTTATTTCTTTAACTGGGACAGTGTAGAAACGGCATTTCAAATGTTCTGTCGTATTACACACTCCGTTTGTTTGACAATAAAAATGACTTTGACTTTATAAATATAAAAAAAATAAAAATAAACAAAAACAATGTAAAATCTGGCCATTGAAAAAGAAGCCAACCTTGTTTTTCCCAATTTATCTCAAATCCTATTTAAAATGAGTGTGTATGTTTCTCTTGTCCTCCCCTGTCCAGCCTGCAATATGGTTTTCAAAGGAACAGGGGGCAGCATCGATGCACTGCAGAGAGGAAGACGAGCGTGAGGACAGGAGAGGAAGGTGGTTAGAAAATAAAAGAGGATTTCAGGAAAGAAGGGAGGAGATGGAGGAGGAGGAAGAATGGAAACGGGGACGAAGGGATGAAGAGAGATGGGATTATTATTGTTTCTTTGAGGAGAGGAAACATGCCAAGGACAGAAAAACCACAGCGCGTGTGCTATCACACACGTATGTGAATAGAGGGTGTGTATGCGTGTAACTGGGCGAGTGTGTTAAAGTGATATACAGCGGTTGGATATATGAGGCAGAAGAGACTGTGTGGAGTGTGAAATGATGTGATGAACAAAGTGCTGACAGGCGAAAGTTACTTCTCAGGGCGCACACGCACACGCACACACACACACACACACACACACACACACACACAGACACACACACACAAAGACGTGCACAGAAAGTTTCTGTCGCTAAGTAAAAGAACTTTCCTCAGTGTGGCGGTACTAACCACCAAATTCAGACCGGAACAATTATCGCAATAAATATCAAATGATTAAAGATGGACTTTAGCTCCTGACCACAAGTTGCAGCAACTTTGTTTTTAGCGCTTCACAACTTCTTTCTTTTCAGGAAACAACAAACAGCCGCGAACAGAGCCACGTTTCAGAAATCAGTGGCAAATAAATATTATACGATGATATTGTACGATGCATAAACACAAACTTTGAAGAAAAATGACACCGTGCTGAATATTGTTTCCCAGTTCTGATTCGCAGCTTTGTCTCTGACGGATTATCTTGGACTACAAATAGAAGCTTCGCTCAAAAAAAAACAAAAAAAACCCCATTGAAACCGTGACTCTAAAATAAATAGGATTACATCTCGTCGTGCCAACAAAGAGGACACGGCACCCCCGGGGATCTAGAGCCACACCCGTTGTGTGTCTGCTCCGTGTGTGTGTTTCTACGGGCGGTTTGTCGCTCACCTCCACTTCAAAGTCAACTGCTCTCATGATGTAACGCACATTTCTGCGAAAGCTTTTTTTTTTTTTTTTTTGAATAAACTAACTGCAGAGCCGGTGCAGAAGGATTGGGGTCAGGCTGGCAGCACCAACACCAAAAACTGTGAAAACACACAACACCCTGCAGCACACACACACCCACTCATATGCCCACAAACAAAAAACCCAACATTTTTTGGTGCATACACAATAAGAAAAAGAATGAAATGTGCAACCTACACACACGCACACACACACACACACACAAACACATACCAAGACCCTGACCAGATGGGATGGCTCATGTTTCAATGCGGCTGGTGACCAGCATCTAATCGAGGTGTTTGTTGGTCTGTTTGCGTGTGTTTGTCTATTTGCAGGGTGATGTCGAGCTTGACATTCCTGGTTGTGCGAGGTGAGGATGCAGCAGTGGGGCAGATGGCCCCAGTTGGTCTCTGCGGGTCAGGTGACAGCAGGACGGTGGGAGGAGGAGGCTCCGAGCTGCGTCTCCGACTGGTGATATATACGTCTGGTGCCATCGTCGCATTGATGACGTGATTTTAAGTCAAGAGTGTGAGTGTGTGTGTGTGTGTGTGTGTGTGTGTGTGGTTGTGTATTGTGATGTTGTTGTTGTTCTTTTGGCCAAACCCTGCATGGAGATTGTGTCTTTTCACGAGGCCGGTGAGCTTTAAAATGGAATAAATAAAAAAAATAAAAATTGTCTTGATTACTACCAGTAATTAAGAAATCTGAGATTCTTCTATTCTATTCTGATGAGTCGCAGCAGGATTATATTTATCCAATTTGCATCAGAAAGCTAAAAAGATAATAACTGTATAAAAAAAAGCTGTATAACAAGTGCTGCTTTAATCAAATTATTGATAATATTGTATATTACCGTCCTTGATGTGACTTTCTCTTTAGATATCAGAGTGTTGGAAACCTGTAGACTTTAGGACACAACATCTAATCCAATTGAACATTTTTGGTCGTTTTCGCTCTCAAACCGCGCCGCCGTTGACTCTGAGTAAAAACCTTTCAAAGGTTGTTGGGCTCAGGGAGGGATGAGATTTGAAAAATATAAAAAATAAAACAAGAAAAGGCGAGAGGAAAAACCTCGGTGGTGACAGGGCTCCATCTTTGTTAATGAAATCGCAGAGTCCTGTCCAAAGTGGCTGCTGTATCTGGACAGAGGCCATGAACATCACTTTATCGCTCCGTCATCCCTCGCTCTCTGGGGAGGAGGGCCAGAGTTTAAATCTAACAAGATGGACATTTCTTTTTAAAATTAAACGTAAGGTAGTATTTTATCCTTTCTGAAGCAGAGAGCGGACACGTTGCCAATATATTTTGCATTTTATATGGGAAATGGTACTTCCTTTTTTCTCACTTGCTCATTCTCTCTCTCTCTCTTATGCGCTCTCTCTCTCTCCTCCCGTCTGAGGTGCTCACTAATGGCAGAGCCGCAGCATCGTCCTTGGGAGACGAGCCTTTTTATTCCAGTAAGCCTTTTCATTTCATTAGGCCTGAATTTATAGTGGTGCGCACGCACGCACGCACACACACACACAATGTGATAAATACATACGCACGCAAATAGACACAACACTCAGACCCAGATAAGCACCCACGCACCCACATACACACAAATGGGTGAACGTGCGAGATAGTTTTGTGCGTTTTGACCGTTCACCCACTTCCAGTGCGTTCGGGGTCCCTGTAAACCCCCCAGGGACCAACTCCCATCCCTCTAGCAGCGCCCGAAACCCTAACCCTAATTCCACCCTAAGTGTGGAATTAGGGTTAGGGTTTACCAAAGCCCTAATTCCACTCTTATAACCCCTATAAGTGTGCGGAACCCGCTTGCTCTCTGTATTTGCTTGGTACCAAACACTTGGTTCCCTCCGACCTTTTTTCAAACGACGCCGTGAGGCCTCAGGAAGCGTTAAACCTCCAGAAATGTTCTCCTCAACTGCAGAAATGCATGCTGGGGGAAAACGTGCCTACTTCCTGGTCGATGTGCATACGCCAGATTGCATGTTCTAAAGATTTGAAGTTTCTTGAAAAACATTTCTCCCCTCAGCAGTGAAACCCCATATGGAGCAGCTGTGATTTTCTTTTTACTGGGTCGGGCCCGGGCCCACTCACATGTCTGCCGTTGATTCAAGAGCCCATCATTTTAAGGTCATTAAGAAACTGTGCCGTTACATTTCAGAAAAAAAATACATTGAGAGACTTGCGCCTGTTTGTGTATGTCAGGTGACACACTCACCTCGATGACACGTGAGTCAAAGTCCTCGTAGGTTTCTGAGGAGAGCGAGAAAGAAAAACAAGTTTATACACACAGACGCTGGTGGGCGCACACGCGCACTTACACTGTAAACAGATTAAAGCCGGCTCCCGCTGGCGTAACAATACCCAGAAGCCCTTGCAGTAATGTAACGAAGTTGACACTTTTCATTGTCAGTGACCTCTGAAGGATGCTACTCTCCCGACAGCCGCCTGTGCACCAGCCTCCAATTAACAACAAACAAAGGAGAGCTGACTCAAAGGCTCACACAGCGCACAGTGACACACGCACACACAAAAACACACACACACACACAAGCTGGGACATTAACCCACCATCTGTAAGAAACTAAACCTAATCAGAGACGAGCAACCTAGTTACAGCTCTCGAGACATCATATCAAAATGGCCCACTCTGTATATGTGTGTGTGTGTGTGTGTGAGATAGCATATAGGAGGAAGTGTACGAGTGTATTTCACCGATCCAGGGAGCACATTAGTACGGCAGAGTGGGAACGTACATAGTAAATCAGAGCGAAGCAAGAAAAGAGGCTGAATATGAAAAGGATGGAGAGAATAGAGAGAAAGGCCCCGACAGCGGACAGCTGAAATGTGACGGTGTCGCTGGCAGCTTCATCAGTGAGAAGATAATAATTTTGCATAAATTGAAAAGGAGAGAAGAAAAAAAAAAAGAGAGGAAGAGGAAAGGTTCTGGAAACAGAAAGTGTGACATGGAAAACCAGTGAGTGAGAGAAAGATGTCTTTCTAATTTGGGACCTTGTCCCACTTTAGTCAACTCCTCGTCTTCATCGGTCCTAATGAGCTAATGACCAACACACTTTCTCTCACACCCGCCCGCACACGCGCACCCGCGCCCACACACACACACACACATCCTCACCCATGCACGCACGCGCACACACACACACACACACAAGCAATCCTTTTATTAGTCCTCTACCGCTTCATCTTCTCTTTTGTCATCACTACATAAGGTGTGTGTGTGTGTGTGTGTGTCTGTGTCACATGAGTCCTGCTGTGTCATAATGTCAGAACTCATCATTGCTCCTCCGGCCCCATTTCTTTTTCTTGTCAGTTTGTAACAAGGTAGTGCAAAGACTCATGTGAATCTCCTCACAGATGATACCAAGAATGACACACACACACACACACACACTTACACAAACACACACACACACACACACAGGCAGGCAGGCACACACACGTGACTGTCTATTCCGTCTGCATGTCTTTCTTTCTGGATGTTTCTGACGATGGTAATTGAAAAAGACACGGAGCAAGTCAAAAGTAAGATTCACTGCTCTGTACATTATTTATAATATAGTTATTGTCTTACATTTTTTTATATTTCAAATAATTTCAAACAATATTATATTGTGTAAAATGTTTTGCCATTTGTCATTTATACTTACTGCTGTATATGTTGGCGCGCAGAGAATATAAATAAATATCAGTGACCTTCCTGGTTAGGTAAATATTAAAAATATTGTGGAATTCACCTCCGTTGGGTCCAGGGTCAGGGGCCCCCAGGCTGACGCCCCCCCAGGAGTTTCCGGTCCATCCTTTCTCCCTCTTCACCTTCATCCTCCTCTTCTTCTCCCACTCGTCCCTCTGGCGCACTGCAGGAAAGACACGAGGGGCACATTTAGTCGGCCTCAGACCGCACGGCGTGATAAACATTGGTCATTGGCCAATTAACCAATTAACTTTACTGTTAATGCATGAAACCACAGTGGAGACGCAATATTCAGGCATCATGTCGTTTCCTCTCTTTGCAGCTTTTTTAAAAAAAGACTTTATTACAAGCGAATATTTTTTTTATCTTTACCCAAACTCCCAGTTAGTGGGATGATTACTGCGTATGTGCATGCATGCATTCAGCCTTTCAGTACCTAACTCCGCCTGCACCTCCAGCTGCTCAGCTTCGCCTCTTTTACTCATGTTCTGCAAGTGACCATCCTTCACCACGGGAATGTTCAGCCCAGGCCACAGAAAACCACCTCGACCTGTGGATTAAACATAGAGGAAAGCTGAGAGAGGCAGACAAGACAATAACGCAAGCACTTCACTTTTTTTTTTTTTCTTCCAATTTCACCACATTACAGAATATACATTTATTTTCCATTTCAAATCAACCTTGGAATGACCTTTTTTGCAAAAAAATGTCCAGCTGAGAGATTAGGCCAAAAAAGAAAATACTGAATAAAACATTACACCACAGACAGGCGAATGAGTACAGGTGGTAAAGGAGCGACAAATGAGAGACATTAAGTTTAAGTGAATGCAAAAGAGAGAGAGAAAGAGGAGTGGCTGACAAGAGTGTGACACGGAATGAAGACTGATGGTGGCTCTCAATAGAAAAGTGAAGAAAGGAAGAAAAAAGAGAGAATAAAGGGGAATTTCTGTCGTCTGGTAGAGGAGTGTAACCAATTAATCAAAACTAATGAATATTCTAGAGCCTGGTGTCCATCAACTGCTCATTAGTGTCAGAGGGACACTGAACAGTGAAGAAAAAAATAATAATAATCACTGTTAAAACAAATGTGAAGGAAAATTATTATTATTATTATATTATTATTAAAATGTATTATTATTATATTATAAGAATACACCAGACCTGCAGAGACAAAAAGAAAGACACGGAGAGACAGATGAGGGCTCACCTTCTCCGAGGCTTTGTCCTCGGTTCAGGTCTCTCTTCAGTTTGCGTTTGGTTCTCTTCCCTCGCCCCTTCTTGGATCCAGCACCCGTCTCCGCCAGCACACCTTTCCACAGCTCCTCGGCAGTCACTGTGAGCGTGCACGCGCGCACACACAGACACACACAGACACAGCATGAACAAACACGCAGAAACCTTTGTCACATTTTATCTGTCTTCCCATTTTATCTGTATGAGAAGAAGAAACATTTAGAGAGGGACAGATTGTGAGACATTTGCCCACAAACACTGTTTGACAGTTGCAGAGAAATAAAATCAAATACAGGACGGAGGTCCAGGGCTGAGCTCTCAGTACATAAACAAAAACTACAGATAAAAGTTAGTACAACAATAACACTTCTTGATGTTGGTTAAGCCCTGGCATCTAAAGCCAAAATACATTACTGTAGGTACAGTTTAGGACCTGCAGTATATTCTAAGGTTAGGACCCGGCCAAAACTCTATGAAAAAAAACAAGAATAAAAATGAACTCACAAAAAAGGAGTATTTTAAGGCTCCTCGTGGAGAATACTCTCATTAATGACATTACTGAGAGAGTAACTACAAATCTTATTGGTTTTACTACATTTAAAGAGCAAATTAACATCAGCTGTGGACATAATATATACTGTATATATACATACATACACGATTTACACAGAATACATGACATAAGCAACACTTCATTATACACAAATGAATAAGGCTATTTGTCGCACATGCAACTTAATGCAACACATGATAAAACTGCTGGTTATGGTTTGAGGTCAGGAGGAGATTTTGGAAACAGCGGTTTGATGAACTCACACTTGTTGAAGAAGCTGCCGTGTCTGGTTTGCTGCCACGCGGTCACAGGGAGCAGAGGGAGAGCCGGGTTCCTCTGCAGAGAGGAGGCTGAGACTCGGGACGCCACCAGCGACGCCACCGCGGGACGGAGAGGTGCCACACCTGAGGGACAGCAGCACACACGTGAACATTTAGACATCATACCATCAACATACATTTATAATCTATCCTGGTGGCATACATACAGCAACATATACATTTAACAGCATCAATAAACCACAAGGATACAAGACAATGTGAAGTGTGTGTGTGTTTGTGACACACGTCATTATACAGGTAGTCAAAACTTATTTACCATATTTAATGATATGCTGAGCTTTAAAAAGAGGAGAATTGTGACTGGAGTTTGGTTGGGGACATGCTTTTATAATCCAAGGCTGATTATCGACAACTGCAAACAGGACAGGTGTTAATCACCAGCACCAACATTTCCATACTGCAGACTGTCATGTTCTTTATTGACAGCAACAACTAGAAGACAATAGCTATCGATTTTATATATCGTTTAATATGATAAACAGATATTTAGAAGCATCGCACGGGAAGATAACCGGTAACAGTAACACCACATCATCATCATCATCATCATCACCACCATCATCATCATCATCATCGTCATCATCGTCGTTTAATGATTTTAGCTGTAAAACTCTAATACACAATAACCCACATGATATTTGTAATTGTAAAAAAATACATCTTTTTGACTGTACAGGAACAGGTTATTTTACACACAGACAGACAGACAACTCTGCAGCGGGTTGTGTGTGTGTCAGGATCGATACAATAGTCACACAACAGAAACACAATCTCTGTTAACACACTGCAGCGTAAATACAAACAAACTATGTTTGTAAAACGACTCTGTGAAAGAAAATAGAGGAAAAAGGAATTCACCTCCGACCGAGAAGCGGAGGACACAACACGCCCGCAAGGTGGCCGCCATGTTGGATGTGAGGGGTCCTTCAGTGGACAACAAGGTGTCTAAGCTATGCCTGATGGTAAATACGGAAATTCAATTCACATGAGGCCAGATTTGTATTTTCTTTCTCTTTCTTAAACGAATTATTATTATTATTATTCAAAAAACCTGGAGGTTACGCCACGAAAGCAAACACAACACAAATCTCTCACAATCACAGCTGTGTGTTGTGATAATACTTGGAAACATTTGACATGCTCTGTTATACTTATTTATTTTATAATATATTATTATTATTATTATTATTATTATTATTATTATTATTATTATTATTATTATTATTATTATTATTATTATTATTATTATTATTATTAAATGTACAGATGCTGCAGATTCGGTATATGTACCCTATTAGATTGCCTGCTGAGATAGCTGTGAGGTTTTCAATAGAATATATTACTGTCACTATAAAGATGCTGAAAGATAACATTTTATCATATTAAACTATATATATAATATCATTCTTATCTATTATTTTGCTCCTACTTTAGCCTATGTCGTTGTGGAAAACTAGAAACATTATTTAAAATAAAATACACACATTAAAGACATTTCTATCTGTTATTATTATAATTATTATTCTGGGCTTTTGAATGGTGTGAATAAAATGAACCCGGATACAAAAGTATAATAAGAAATATCCTTCATTTTAATTCCAACCTTCTTCCCCTGCCTCCTTTCTCCATCTCCTTTATCTTTATTCATTTTCACCTCCTCACTCTCATTTCCTGTTAAACAACACCCATCATATATCATTCCTCACTGCAGCATGCTGCTGTTACAGTTTATATTTGTGTGCTCAGTTTATATTTATCCCGTGGTTGGATTTGGTGAACAGTCTGTATGCAGGAGGATTACATCAGTGTATGAAACCCAGAGGATAATTTCATCATCAGTGAAATTTTATGTCCCAGCCTTTTTTCAGGAGCTTCCAGCTCCAGCAGGAGAAAATGAAGGTGATTTTTCTTCAGGAGAATGTGTATTGATTAGCTGCATGTATAACCACCAACAGGGTCTTGTTTGATTTCTCCTTTTTTATCACATTGAGGGGAGAGAAAACAAGAGGGAAGCTGCGGGAAGAATCTGAAATAATCATTTTGAGCAGTTTCAGTTATACAGTCTGATTTTGTGACAAAAAAATATTCATGGCTGAAAAATCAATTGATCAGTGCAGAGAAGACTTATATTAAGGTCTAACGCACGCACGCACGCGCGCGCACACACACAGCTGTGTCTAAACATGTGCTGCAGGACATGACTAATAATCATCCACTGCGTGTGTCTCAATTTCTATTCAAGATGATTTCCTCAGCATTACAGCAGAGAGGTGCAATCAAGGCTTTGCTGGAGGAAGGGCAGCGCGGCCCAGCTGCGTGACAGCAGGAGGCGGGAGCGGCTGCCGAGCCAACCAATGGCTTTTCTACCAAACACAACTTTTCTTCCAGATAATTGCCCCATAATGGCACTTTTACTTTACTCAGAGCTTTATGTAAAAGAGTGAGTGAGTCACTCTCCGTGGCAGCGAGTGGAGGAGTGAAGAGTAGGAATATTTATATATATAAGTATATTTATTTTTTTAGGTAAACACAGTGCTGATGGAGTGGAGAGCAATTCAAGTTCAAAGTATGCAAAGTTTTTCTTGGAAATAAAAGAAATGCGGCTCATGGAGATAAACGTTTGTGATGCAGCTGAGTGGGCTGCTTCAAGTATAAAAGTATAAAAGTCCACCTCCTAGTCCAACTCCATGATTCTCTGCGGATCATGAATGTGGTTTCATTGTGATGATGAACATCTCAGACAATGCTGTTTAAAATACAGAAAAAAAGAAATATCTAAATCTAAATTTGAAGAAATTCAAGGAAATTGTTTGGAGTAAGGCCCAAAAATGACGCGGATGTTAAATCTGACCTGTTGCTCTGGTCGTTTAGTTGCAGTTGAACTTTCACTTGATATTTTTCATCCAAGGCTAAAATCTCGCGACCTGAGGTTCGACCTCATGAATCACAATTTTCCTCCTCTGCGCCCTCCGTCGCTCTGTCATGTTATTATTTAACCGACTCCTCCACCTCTGCTCTTATTGCTTTTCTCCACTCGGCTTCAACGGGGACAAAATCATTTATTTTATTTTCGCCAAAAACCTTGAGTGACTGGAGGAAATAAGCAGCTGCTTTGTACTGAAATAAATGTTTTATTGAAATTATAACATATATTTAAACAAGGTCTATTATATGGAGGTTGCTATTTCCTGGCATCAAATGTAACATCACTTTTATTCTATATATACTCTTTATTAATAAATCTACATAACGCCATAACTCTTCAGTGTTTAGTATACTGCATAAAAATTCACTCACTTCAAAAGCCACTCTCACAGTGACACACAAAAAGTATAAAGATCAGAAATATGGAGGAGTGAGTGGGATTAAAGAAACAAGATAGGGTGGTGTATTAAAACGAAAAGTTTCCTAATTTTCTTTTTATTATACATATCTCCTCAAGGTTTCCTGTAGTTAATTTTCCAACTGTGAGGATGAAAAAAAAAATATTGATCTTAATAAAATGCCTCCTTTTTTTCCCGTCAGAAGATGTCAGACTGATTAACTGTTGGTCTGCAGATTACAAGGACACACACGGCAAAAAACCCCAAAAAATAAATAAATACCACTGTAGTTGGAGTAACTTTAACTGTAATAACATTATCTTCTGTCCCCAGGTGTATAAATTAGATTCCCTTCCTCAGACACAGGTCTGGTTTCTCATCATCATTCATCCAGTGGCACTCCTGAGACGTTTGGGACATTTGATTCAGGGCTGGAGCTCCATCTAATGAAGCATAAAATGGACTTTGTCTTCAGTTTCCTCCAAAATCTCTCCTCTTCAGGGAGATCCATTTACCTGACCTCAGCATAACTGTAAAAAAAATAAAAAAGGAGACTTAATACTTTAGGTTAGATTCTGCTTCACTGTCAGAATTATAGATATTTAGCTGCAGAATGCATTAACACCCACTCCCTGTTTGTACTTTATTATTGTATTGACTATGATAAAAAAAAAGTATAAATCGAGCATATTCTGAAGTATTTCTCAACCTTTTTACAAACTTTTGTAAAAACAAATGACAAACTTTTTTTTTTAACTCTCTCTGTAGCACGTATACCAGATGTCTCCTGAATCTAGGCACCTCTGTACATTTTAATGACCTTTCATGAAGGCACACACTTGCGCATATCAGTATATGACATAACCATACACACAACACATTTATTGCTCCACACTTTATGGTACTAAGTGTGACATATAAGGGAGGATGAGGAGAAGCAGGAATGGAAAGAGAAGGAGCAGAAGATAGTTGGTGACATAGAGTGGAGGGGCTTCTCCCTGAGGAGGCGTCTCAGGTCATCCTAACTTGACGTGGATCGATACTGCGCCTCCCTGCTCCTCCTCTTCCTCTTCTCACAGACAGGACGGGACGGGAGGTGACACCGACGCATCTGATTTAAACTGTCAGCAAGTGCTCCTGGCTCCGTTCAAGATTGCAGGGTTTCTGCAGCTCTATAAAAAAATAAAAACTAAAAAAACTAAAAAACATGCCACAGTTGTTTATTATATATTATATTACTATTATTATAAGCACCCATTGAGTCATCTGAAGCAATCAGGGAGTCACTTTGACTCTTTTGCGCTTCTCAAAGAAATTTGCAAATGGACGGTAATTTGGTGACTTTTTCATTTTCCAGAGGATGGCGTCTCCTCTTACAAAAAATGTTTTCGTGTAGCTTTGCTCCCTCCCCATTGTTATCTACCATTTTTATTTTTTTTTCACATTTCTGAGTTCCTAGCCAGACATTTCTGTATTTTCTTTTCCCACACAGTAATGATAATTGCCACCGCGGACAATAAAATCCATCTCCTTCCTCCATCTGCTTGCTGACGACACCTCCTTTTGCCTCCTTTTCTTGTCTTAATAGTTTAACATATAAAAAAAAGGTTAAAAAATCTGACAGAGGTCTTGAATTATGCAGCCACCCCTGCATCAGATGAAAAATTTACCATGCGAGACGTCATGTAATATTAATTGCTGTAAAAGTCCTCCAGCAAAAGGGGGGGGGGCGGCAGTATTGTATTTTTTTGTGGAATGACAGGAGAAGATAATAGTCAGAGAAAAGGATTTAGGATAGAATTAAGGATAGACAAGAGGAATGTAATGTAAATATAACGTATAGAAAATGACATTATGCAAAACAGAAAATGTCCTCTAATTCTTCATTTTTCTCTGTGTCCATTGTTCTATTGAGTCACTGTCCCATGACCACCATATTATCGGCTGAGAATGTTATGATTGTTTAAATTTTACTCAATGAATGAATTCATTCATATTATAATTTTGGATTAAATCCTCATGCGCCGCATCCTGACTTTGACATACAGTGTCCTGGTCACCTCGTTAATTAACCTACTTCTTCAATTATGCAGTTACAGTCTAAACCAAATCCTCTGACCTTTACCGTTCCCATGAACATCTGCTCATTATCCACCATTTGTCTTTTTTTTGGGCTCTGACCTCTCTTTAGTGTCTAATGTACGGTGTCGTCTTTCTCAGTGGCGCAGGGAGCGAGGCCAAGAAACATCTCACCCGCAGTGAAGATAAGCCAGCTACCATCAGGATAATGAGATGACAGAAACAGCAGGAGCTCAGACGTTTTATTACGTTTATTATTATTGATTCGATTGTATTCTTTGACAAGTAAAATAGGTGAAAGTCGATTTTTTTTTTAGTAGTTGTTATTACTTATATTGAGCGTTTGTGCAAAATATAAACAATGTTTTTATTTCACTAGAAAAAAAAAAGAACAATCAAACTTCGATTGTTTTCATCCACAACGGCTTAGCCACCATGTGCTCTGAAGCAGCATCCAGATGATCTGCAATCAGGAGGAAGTCCGACAGAGTGTTTTTTCTAAGTGACTGCCACTTCATTATTCATTTAACCGGCATTCTGCACTTATTACACTGGCTGAATAATGTAAGCTAATAAATGATTAACCGTGAGATGAAAATGGCCCCAGTTTTTAAATGCAGACTCACAATTAGTTCAGAGAAGAAGTGAGAGAGGGTCAAGACAGAAGAAACAACAACAAGAAGAACATATAAAGAAATAAAATATAATAAGGTTAACATTTCAAAAGCTTTGTTTTATGGATTTTTTTATAATAATAACAATAACAACAACAACAACAATAATAACAACAACAATAATAATAATAAAAAAAAATAATATAAAAATAATAATAATAATAATAATAATAATAATAATAATAATAATAATAATAATAATAATAATAATAATAATAATAATTCATAAATAAAATGTAATCATCATCATCATCATAATAATAAAAGTACAACAGAGCATGTCAAATGTTTCCAAGTATTATCACAACAACCTACGGCTGTGATTGTGAGAGATTTGTGTTGTGTTTGCTTTCGTGCCATAACCTCCAGGTTTTGTGATGGGGAAAAAAAAAAAAAAAGAGTTGAACATCCCATATTCATTCTGCTGCACAACCAGCAAAACACACACGCACACACGCTATGAATTACTCCACATACACACACAGCAACACACTGCGTCTAAGCGATATTTTTTAATCCAGTCACGGTCAGAGCGGATCGATGCGGAAGCCGGAGAGGAGCCGTCATATATCTCTGTGGATCGGGAGTGACTCAAACATCCTGTTTGTGATGCGTGGCTTCAATCCAACACTTAATGGCTGCTGGACTACGAGAGAGGATGTTTTACAGCCTTCATCCTTCCACTTTAGTGGAACTCTCCTGCCCGCTTTTGTCCCCTGGCTGCGTCCTCAGGAAAACCTCCTCCCATAAATTGGTAATGCAGACAAAAAATGATCCTCGCCGTGGATCGCTCGATCCAGTTCCTTTAATTCCATGTCCTCATCAGGACACATTTGTCACAAGTTTATTTATTTGATTTTGTTTTTTACAATCCTCACCTCCACCAACGCTGATGTGTTTTAATCAGGCGGTATTGTAATCCATGCCATGGATTCAATTACTGCCCCGGTTTCCCCTGACAGGAAGAAGATTGGATCTTTCGGAGGTAAGTAAGAGGTGAAAGTGAAAAAAAAAACCAATCATGTGACTTTAGTTTGAATTTAACTTTGCTGGTGGATGGTGGAATTTGTTTAGCCACAGCGTGGCTGTACACATGTATTCATGTTGGATGGTGGATTACCTTGAAATCTTATTTACATACATTCAAGGTCCCCAGATGGAATAGCCTGACCTTTGTCAGGATCGGTATTGCACAGATGATAAAATTCAAGGATTTGGAAAATCTTTGTGATTGAAATGTTTCTGGCAGAAAAAAAAGAAAAAAAAACTTTACATACTTTTAATCTTGTGTTGGCATTTGGGAGCATCACTTATTGGCCATTTTATTTGAAACAAAATAAGAGACTATCCTCAAGTCAACATTGCAATAGTGTTGCATTTAAGCAGGAAAATAAAATCAATCATCTCTATTCTTACTTTGAATTGTCCTCTGGTGAAAACACTGCAGTGTCTCTCTCTACCAACTTTATACAAACTGTCGACATCCCGAACGATGTGACTGGAGCACACTTCTCATGTGACAAACTAATCTCCTCACTCAGCAGCAGAAGGGTGATCCTCCACGGCCTGTAATGTCAGCAGGGAGATAATGCACACACACAAACACACACACACGCACACCTCTGGCATAGCCACCGGTGCAAAGTTTAACCAGTGATGTCACATTACATAAACTCCCTCAGCCTCCCTCCATCTTCTCTCCTGTGCAGCCTCACTGCTCTTCACCCTGAAGCGTTTCCACAACACTCAGCTCTGATATCTCTCTGCAAAAAAAATAAAAAAATCCAAAGCATTAAAATCTGCCAAGTAAAACACATCCTTCTGTTTTCCCCAAAATATGGACATCAATATGTGCAGACGAAGACTTCCTCATTTTCTGCAAACAGATGTGCACATACACATTCCGCCTTCTTCTTCTTCTTCTTCTTCTTCTTCTTCTTCTTCTCCTTTTTAACATTCTTACTCAAATTGCACCAAGTCATTCATTCTGTTGATGGAGGTGTAACGCCCTGATCTTACTGTACACCACTTTTCTCAGGGTCGTTGGTGAGTTCAGTGAATTGAATGATCCACTATCAAAGGCCTTCAATGATATAAAGTGGCCGTGCAATCATTTCATAACATAGTAGTCCTTCTGTTTGGGAGGAAAAATGGGGGTGGTGGAGGGAGGTTAGAAAATTGCCCGGGGGGTTGGGGGGTGTAGAGAAATGAAAATAAAATGCAATTTTGCTGTGTAACTACTATGACGGAAAAGCCACAATAAAAATAAGACACCCTTAATAATTGTTAGATAAAATATAATATTATGGATTTGGATACCATATTCGTAAAATTCACTAACGCAGCCTCTCAGGGATTTTTAATTGCAAAAAAAAAACACATTGTCTATTAAAAGAAGGAGGCCATGTGGAATAGAATTACACAACAGGTGCTTAATATTTTATCGTAATTATTAACCCGTTTTTATGAACCTGGGGATCTATAAATACATATTTGTTCATTGCACTTGGGGGGGAGGGGTGGGGGGGCTTCACAGCCACACACTGAAGTTACGCTGAACTCCTGTAACTGTGATTCTCTGTGACATGGAGAGCTGTAGCTCTGAGCCACACCGCGTACACTGCAATTAAGATCAGTGAACCACAGAGGCCGTAAAAATAATCCCGTTATCCTCCCTTTGTCCGTCCCCTTCGCCCGCCGGCTCGGCTGAGAGCGCCGCTTTCCCCCCGCCCCACCCAAGGTCGGGGACAGCGAAGGGGTCATCGGACCACCAGCAACATTTCCAGACAGTGGAGAGCACTAATGCTCCTGAACCAGGACGGAGGGAGGCCTGGACAAAATGGGGGAGTGATTTATACATTTGCTAATGAGTGACACAGCGAAAAAAAAAAAGACATTAGTCAAAGTATTTGCAAAAGTGTCGATTATTATCTTTTTGTGGCCCACAGGCCGCCATATATTCTGGGGATCATATTTATTTATTATTTTGAGCAATGCTGTGTTCCCTAATTTTCGTGTCTTACACTGGTATTGATAAATCAGATAAGATATCATCTGGAACAACTCATGACCCTTCGTGGCCGTGGATCCCGATCAAAATGGCTGAAATAAAACGAAACTGCTCCGGCCGACGAAAAAAAATAAAATAAAAAAGGCTGAGATGAGCCCACTGGCTGAAATCAAATTTACAGTTTTCAGCCAGATTATAAAAAAAAACGGATTGGCAAAGTACAACTAAAATTAAGCACCTCTGTAATAAGATTAACGAGCCCGTTATTGAATCAAGAAAAATCTGTGCATATATATATATATTTATATATAAAATACATGAAAAACATATTGCTATAACGCTTTCTCTTCCTTGATGCACCGTCTCTGCTTCTGATCTTTTCTCCATAAATGATGTGTGTCTTGTACTTTGCGATTACGTCATCTACACACACTCGCACACACACACACCCTCTTCTGACAGCTGAACGGGAGGCTGAGGCTCCCCCGGGCCCAAATGCTTCAGACTGTCGTCGGAAAGGACTCCGGGCCGTGTCACCCACTGACATTGAGATTCTGAACTTGGCCCCGTAGTGATATTTCCATTACAAAACCAAGACGGGTGGAAGGGGGACGTCATTTACTGTGGGGGGCGGGCGACGGTGAGTGGATGGTTCCCGTCACACGCAACAAGCGTTTTATCATCTGGACCACGGGACGACCTGCATCTTCAACCTCAAGGTCATTTCAGGAGACGGTCCTCTGTGTCCTCCCATACCTCCTCTATCAACTATATCTGCTTGCGGCATGATCACATGATTCATATAATATCGTATTTATCAGAATATCAATAAATGAGCCAAGATGGACAAAAAGTCCCCCCCAAAAAATAAACAATCTTTCACTGCACTTTGCATGACGACAATAGATGAATAAATAATAACATTGGATTTGTTTTTTGAGAGGAGCCTCAATTTTATTTTATTTGTTTTTCTATATTAGGAGACGGTCAAAGAACAAAATGACAATTCAGTCAGCAGAATCATCTCATTGTTAGGAGGAATAAAAATGCTGAAAAATAAAGATGCAAATTTGTGTTGCGTTCAATTCTGTTCTCTTTAATAATCGTCCCGTTACCCATTTTAAACCAAATCCATGGTCCTCTGACTGAAGGTGAATCATCGTTATTATTCCTCCTCATTTGCACCATGATTATCTGTCGGCCCCCAAACCAAACTGGGACATCACCTCACCGCTGGATCAACTGTCTGCATGCGTTAACGTTTTAATTAAACCTCCTCCTTCGCGCAACTCAGTCCAGAAATCTCTCAGAAACGTGAATGTTCCAGGTTTATTGTTTACCACTCGCAGCTGGACTGTATACAACCACAGAAAAGGGGGAAAAAATGACACAAACACACACACACACACATTAGGAATACTTTTTCCATTGTTGCACGAGGGACAACAATGGATGCTCTTGACTCTGACTCAGGCCAAATGATGTCATGACGCTGAAACGGTGCCCAGCAGCTCATTCACTTAACTAAACAACCCCCCCCCCCACACACACACACGCACACTTTCCTGTGTTGTTGTTTTGAGGGGAAACTCATTGACATAATGGATTCCCAGGAGCTTTTATCCTCAACTTAACCCCAACACTTTGTCTAACATCATCCTAATCCTAACACAAAGAGTCTTGCGAACACAACGAGATTCAAGTTATACATATTTATTGGTCGATTACCCTCCGTCTCTCTCTCTCTCTCTCACACACACACACATACAAATACACGCACGTGTGCGCTTGCTTGTTAAACCTTGTTCATTCGATGACATAGATCGTCTCTTTCCCTGAGTTTATACCTGACAGGCCTACGAGCGGCACGCATGGGTGGTCTCACACACACACACACACCCACACCTACACACACCTACACATGCACACAGACCTTCACAGGTGAGGGGGAGAGTAATGAGCTGTAAGAAATGAGAAAGAAAAACACATATGGGCTCAGCAGGAAAAGGGAAAGAATGAGAAAAAAAACAGTGAAAAAAACAGGAAGTTGACGCTGAGACGTTCTCCACTGACAACACAAACACAAAAACAAACGTATTTTGTACTTTTCACGCGGCAGTTTGTCAAAGCTGTTTGTTTTACCACTTAACCACATCACACTTGTATGTTCAAATCTGTCACATTTGGTTTTCATATCAGAAAGTAAAAGAAAAAAAAAGAGCGCACGTCTGTCTCGAATTCAGTTGTAGTCAAATGACCCCTTGAAAACAAAGAACCTTCTTACCATCCTGCCACGAGCCACCTGCGTTGACGCTGTTGTAATTGCTGCCTGATAATCAAACCCCGGCTGTTGTTGTTGCCTTTTGGGGGTTCGAAAGCTGGCATGTGGTCATGTGACTAATCAGAGGCTGATTTCCATCTGGGACATTCAGGTGAACACAGTTAGCCAGCACAGACAAATCATAGAGGAAATCACTAACACAGTTTTCCAAATGCACTCTACTGTAATCGCACCAACAGCTTTTGACATAAACACTGCATTTTGTTGTGTGCATTTCTTTGCTAAATGCCATAAAGGTCAAGTTGTCCGTGTTAAACAATATAATATAATATAATATAATATAATATAATATAATATAATATAATATAATATAATATAATATAATATAATATAATATAATATAATATAATATAATATCATATCATATCATATCATATCATATCATATCATATCATATAATATCATATAATATCATATAATACATAATCTCTGTTTGAAAGTTTATTTCTGCTCAAAAGGGTGTAAATCACAGTATTTTATAGATTAAAAAATATATATGATAAATAAAAATAAGAATGCTGGTCATCTGCACTGCTGGATGTATTATGCCACAATGTTGGAGAAGGAGGAGTGCAGGAGTTATACAGTCAGAGAGGAATACATTTGAAGCCCCTGAGTGTGTGGGAGCCATTAGCCATAGAGCCATGTTATTATGTGCCTGTCACCTCCGTGATAAGTGGAGCTATTGTGGGCAGCGCTGCAACAGTATATGTGGCATTTATACAGAACTATGAGGATGGAGAAGAAGCATCAGGTTTCTGAGTATTGCATTATTAAAAGCCGGATCTTTTCATTGTAGGTCTGAATGAGCCATTCACTATCAATATTGTCAAACATTTGTCTCCATAAAAATACAGCTCCCACCAGCCTCCATATATTACATCTGTCCCTATTGTGAAAATATATATATATATATATATATATATATATATTTTATTGTTATATGCTTTATGCATTTTGTTGTCTCTTCCTCTCTTTCAAATAAAATACCATTTATGAATAGTCATCTGTTGACAATATACAAAGAGATTGTATGAGTAAAGCCACGGTGGACATTAATCTTATTACTTGCTTAATCTTGTTTACTGACAAAAAAACCCATTGTGCTTGAGGGGACGTATAACCTGCAGGGAGAACGGCCTGTATTCTTTCGCAGATTAATATATTTTCATTTGCATAAAAACACAATTTCTGCCAGGAGAATAATATAATAATGGCTCCAATGGCCGGGTGTTTTTTATTGTCCTTCAGTTAAAGCATCTGAATGGCGGCAAAGCAGAAAAGTGTACACATTATTCTGACGAATATTTATTTTTAATTTTTTTCCCATTCTATTTACAAAAAAAGACATTTTCAGTGGTTAAGAAGCACGACAGCTCAAAACAATTGCAGCAATTCTGTGAAATAAAGTGTGCTGCTGAGTGCAGTGTTCCTTTCGTCTGCATATATCAACCTGTGTGGGTGCGTGGGCGTGCGTGTGTGTGTGTGTGTGTGTGTGTGTGTTATAATAAATAAATAATCTTTCAGAATATTGTGATCTGACTTTTCATCATTCACACGATGGTCACTGGTTAAACTGTGTAAGCCACAGTGTTCTGGATGTGGATACTGCAATAGCGTGTTAGATGAGTGATCAGATATGAGGCCTACATGTCAACATAAAATAAAAATATGACCTTTCCTTAAGGTGAAATGGGTGTAAATGGCGCATGTTGGGCATCTTTGTTTGGATTTTGTGCGTGGACTCACTTACGCACAACACACACATTAGTATCCATGCAGTGGCCTACGCCTGCACACACAAACAAATCCAAAAATAATCTCACACACTCTCAGTTGAAGTTGCTCAAGGTTAAGTCGGTCTGCTTAAGGAGGATAGGAAGCAAGTTAATCAGCATATGGGTAATTAGAATAATATGTTTTTTTTTTTGTTTCACGCTCACTCATTGACATCATGGTGACTCATCCGTTATATAACCTTCTGTTTCTTTCCTTTGTGCACAGCCGAACATCCCTGGCAAGAATAAGACTACAGAAACATTGCCAGGGGAAGATTTGCCTGATATGATGAAAAAGACAAGGACTGTGATTATCAGGAAATTATACATACAAATATTTTTATATATATATATTTTATTTTTATTTTACAAAAAACCTGCTGACAACAAACTATTTTATTTCACAATTCATTAAAAAAAATACTCTAGTTTCATTGTTTAACAAGGAGGTAACTAAGAACAACAGACTGCAGAAATATAGTTAATTATGTTTATGGCCTGAAGTAGTAAGTTAATTGAATTAATTTAGTTTAGTTTTTTTTATGAAGTTTTTCATGTAGGCCCTCTGGATATAATTCAATTCTCACACTGCTTTCAATATATAATTAAGTTTATATTTTACTCAATTAGTCATTATATTTTGCATCGTTACTTTATCCACGCTAAAGAAGTGGAGACATTTCTTCAAACTCAGAGGTGATGGATTGTATTTGTACTTGCCGTAAATCTCAGAAATCCACTGAAATTGGACAAAGTTCTTCACTTTAACCTCCTTTAACATCATTGTGTCATCGTATCACTATGACTGAGCAGAAAATACGCATCATCTGCTTCTATATATACCTCCCAATGTTTTAAGGGTGTATTGTGGGACATCTTGTCATTATCATGCTGTAATGAACAAAGTGATAGAGCAGCAACATTGCTCGGAGGTTTCATTATTTCCATCTGCAAACGGGCAGAAACCAGGTCAATGTCAAAGACGAGTGAAAGACGAGAGAATTCGAAAAAGAACAGAAAAGAAGACAAAAAAAACAGCAGGAGGCGAGAACAAGCAACTACTAAAACGACAAAAAAAAAATCCATGTTTTGTTTTCCAATTTTTCTTTAAAAATCAAAAATCATGATTCAGATATTTCAGTATTAACTATAATCTAAACTTGAAGATAAATGAAGGAGCTTATTTGCAAATCGGGAAAGACATAAAAGCAGTAATTTGATTATATTCCTTGAAAACTACTATTTACTACTAAAACACAAATAAAGAGTGTCACCCGAATGTTTAAAAATCATACCCAAGTATATTAAAATAAATAAATAAACACAGTTTGTACATTTCGAAAGAGAGATTCTCAAGAGGTTTCCTTTATGTCCATTGTATACGATGCAAACAGTCAAAAAGTGGAACACTGATAATTAGCGTTAATGAAGCAAAGTGTTCAGGGACATAATTAAAAGGACTTATGGGAGTTTATTCTAATCTGCTCCAGTGAAGCAGCAGAAGAAAAGACGGACGCTCTTTGGTAAGCAGCCGGTCGATAAACTCAGTTCCAGGAGTCTCCAGGATGGATTTAAAGCTTCTTTAAAAATGGTATTTATACTATTCAGATGCATTCATCACAATTCCCTCTTTGCACCCTCATATCAATTAAAAGTATAAAACCTTATAGTTTCCTCTATGAGTGTAAAAGTTGGAACATTTGACCTAACGTCCTGTCCCTGCATTGTTTTGGGGTAATCACAATACAATTTTACAAAAAACATTGTATATATATTTTTAATGTTATTATTATTATTATTATTATTATTATTATTATTATTATTATTATTATTATTATTATTATTATTATTATTATTATTATTATTATTATTATTATTATTATTATTATTATTATTATTATTATTATTATTATTATTATTATTATTATTATTATTATTATTATTATTATTATTATTATTATTATTATTATTATTATTATTATTATTATTATTATTATTATTATTATTATTATTATTATTATTATTATTATTATTATTATTATTATTATTATTATTATTATTATTATTATTATTATTATTATTATTATTATTATTATTATTATTATTATTATTATTATTATTATTATTATTATTATTATTATTATTATTATTATTATTATTATTATTATTATTATTATTATTATTATTATTATTATTATTATTATTATTATTATTATTATTATTATTATTATTATTATTATTATTATTATTATTATTATTATTATTATTATTATTATTATTATTATTATTATTATTATTATTATTATTATTATTATTATTATTATTATTATTATTATTATTATTATTATTATTATTATTATTATTATTATTATTATTATTATTATTATTATTATTATTATTATTATTATTATTATTATTATTATTATTATTATTATTATTATTATTATTATTATTATTATTATTATTATTATTATTATTATTATTATTATTATTATTATTTCTGCCTATTTGCTCTTTGTTTTTATAATACATCCCTTCTTCACTCCCGTTTCTTCACTTGATTGACTTTCATCCAATTTTTTTTCCCATCTCACCAGAGATCTTTGTCCATTCCTTTTCATCACAGTTTCCTCATCCTTTTCCCAGACGGAGTAAACAGCTCCATCTATCACCAACCTGCTTTTTTTTTTTTTTCCTCACAGCATTTTCACAGCCATCTTTATTTAAAATCTTGGCAGCTCAGGTCCAAAGCTGTGACAAGCACCTGGTGAGCGAACCCACCATTTGCAAAATGACATCTAGCATAAAATGTGGAGTCAGCAGACAATGGCTTTAAATGGCCGCCTTCTGAATTTGTGCAGGACAGCTCGGACGCAGAAGGTTAAAACGATAAAATGCACCAAGTAAGCAAAGAATTGCAGGTTTAAAAAAAAAATCTACATGAGCTTTTGTTGCTTTTGGTACTTTCAAATATTGTTTTTTCTTCCGGGTGGGAATGTGTGGAATGATAGACAGCTTGTTTTGAACAAACAAGTCTCTGTGTGTGAGGAATAAACTTTTCAATTCTTTTGGTGGGTTACATGCAGCATTGGTCCAAAATAAACGTATAAACGAAAACGTCTGATTTCACTTCCCGTGGAGCCTGTTGAAGCTGTGAGTTTTGAGGTTTTTATCTGGCCTCTGCAGCCTCAGATTAGAGAAGTTAGGAGGTGCTGGAGCTCCATATTTGTACTGGGAATTAGAAAAGTGGATTTATGAAGTCCAGCTTCCAAATGCTGTTAGATTAGCAGATCAGAAGAGTGCAACCAAAGGGCTTTGGTGCTTTGAGGTTGTGGGTTCACTTCTTAAAGAAGTCCAACACTCAGATGACTCAGTTGAATTTAAATTAAACTTAAAGGAATTCATAAAAAAAAAAATATTTTTATTTTTGGTTCCTTATGGCCATTTATGCCTGTTAAAAGAGAGCAACATTATTATTATTATTATTATTATTATTATTATTATTATTATTATTATTATTATTATTATTATTATTAAATCAATATTGGTCTTATACCATAAAAGAATTGTCCATCCATCCGTCAAATAAAATCAAATGAATAATGTATTCATCATGCATTCTCAGAATTGGACAAAAACTGGCAATGGAACAATAAACGCTGTCATAAACAGATTTGAATCAACTAACAGTGGAGACACAAGCAGCTAGGTAATAATTAAGCATTCGACCCCATATCACCTTCGGGGGAATCTGTGGAGTTTGTGCGAATGTTTGCCTACAGAATGAGATATTGATTTTTTTTGTCTCTCACCACTCGTTGGCCCAGTCTCTCAATCATTCTCTCTCTCTCTCTCACCTCCCTCTTCCACATGAACTGGCTATTGTTTATTTAGCAGGTCCAACATCAAGGATTATTATTAGTACACATAATATAAAGAGGATTAAATTTTTTGTCTTTTTCTTACTGTCTCTATTTCACACCAGGGTTTTCCCTGCATAAGCAATAATGTTGTCTTCGGGCCAGCCGGCTTCCCCAAAACCTCTCTTTCATCAATAAATGCATGAGCAGCCTGCCCGGCGCGCGCGCGTGTGTGTTAGTGTGTCAGTGTGTGTGTGTGTACGTGTGTGTCAGAGAGAGCAGTAAATCAGAGTGATGTGTGTTAGGCTCCTGCATGTCAAACAAGCTCCAGACATACACATCTATATTCACAGCTGTGCACACACACACACACACACACATATATGTAAATAAACATGTTGACACATGACACATGTGCACAAACAAACACACATTGAAACAAACTTTGCACACACATACGCGCACTTCCCTTTAGCTACCAAATGAGAGGCAAGTGTATCTCAGTAAATACACACACACACACACACACACTGTTTTAATCTATCACAAAGTGTGACAGCCCTATTTCCTGCAACTCGGAGATGCTGATGGTCGAGCGGAATTCAAAGAAGGGATCAATTTGTCACGTCCGCGCAACCTGCGTCGCAAAACACCTCGCCAAATCCCTGGCCAAAATGGATGGATGGCCAAATCCACGCTCACACACACACACACACCCTGACACAACCCCCCGGTGTCCTTTAACCTGGGCGTGCGAGCCTATTACTCCACGCTGACTGTTTTATATGTGTGTTATTTGCATTTAAAAAGGGCCAATATGACAAGTGTGTTGATCCCAGGCTTTGCCACTCACATCAGCGTGCCAGCGCCAACGGGCACAATTTGTTCTCTGTGCCGCTGTGACAGGTTAAAGCAGGTAGAGCCAGGAATGGCGGGCATTTATTCAATTATTATTTTTTAAGGTTCTTTTTCCGGCCAGCTGCCCTTCCAAATTGCTCAGGTGTTGGCGGGCCTGGGGACTCAGTGTTCGGTGCATTGCAGTGATTTTTTGGAGGGGAATTTGGTTATAACTGTATTATTGTAATTTGCATGAAGGAAGGTGGCGGACGTGTTTGAGCATCATCGCCTTAATGAGCCTTTGCCATCTGCCTCAGCTTCTTTTTGGACTTAATTCGATGCTGTGCTCAGCAGCTACTGAACTTTAACACCCCCCCCCCCTCCCCCATTGCAATTAAAATGAAATAGTAACCAATGCAGTGCTTTAATAAAACCAACAGTAAACACACACACACACTTAATTATGGCTCAGGGTTTCACAATAAAAGTGGTTTGGATTGTTTTTTTTCTCCAAAGGTAGCTTCAGATCAGAATGAAAAAACGGGCCAACAGATTCATTGGCCAACTCATGAACCCCCCGTCACGTCCCGCTGAATAACATCTCTGTGTCTTATTACACGCTTTTACAACCGGCTTTCCTCTCTCTCTCTCTCTCTCTCACTCTCTCTCTCTCTCTCCACCGGAACATTATCAATTTGAACCAAAGGCTCCACCGGCGCTGCTCCAGAGGACACACCATCCACCCGCCCGTCTCAGAGGCCAAATATATAAAACACAGACGGACGTTGACAAGCCATGTCCCGGGTCCCTTGGAAATTGGATTCGCCCCTCCCAACCTCCCCTCCGTTCTACGTCTCTCTCTCACTCTTTGCATCGTCCATCAGTGGTGTCAGGCGGGATTCGGCTCCCCGCAGGAGACACAGTCACTGTATCTCCAAATATCCAAAGCGTAATAAAGCTGCAGGACTCTGACCCCGAGGCTGAGAGACAACTTCAATCATTTCTTACATCTTATACTGAAGCATTAATGATGAGAGGTCCGATGTCCCTTTAGCATCAAAAAGCTTTACAACTACGGCCCAAAGCAGGTTTTATAAAAAAAAATATATATATATATAAAAAAATGATGTCATGCAACAACAATCATCTTAACGTTTTGGTGCTGTGAGCTCTCATCCTTCCACATTCTATGAAACTATCTCCTCCGTTATGCCTAATCCAGGACTGCGACACACCGCGCCATAAAATGTGCAATGTGTGAGTGTAACGTTCCGCAGTCTCTTGACCTTTTCCCGCGGGACGCTCTGCAAATGACACAGAAGTCAACGTAGAGTGTAAAACCTTAAATTCATAAACCTCATTTTGGACATTTCCAGTCTCCTTGTCCTCGGCACAGTCCAGAACTCAAATATTTGTAGAGTTTACCCATTTCTTCTCATTTTAACACTTTTCAATTTGAAATACTGCGTGAACTCTGAGATAATTCCCGGTTTAATGGATTAATTAAGATAATAATAACAAAAAGTAATGAAATAATAATAATAAAAAACGTTGGTTATAGTCCGTCGTAAGCTGACCCTTCCCACCAATCCCACAGTGTCCTGTATTCCTCGTGTCCATCAACTCCATTCATGCGTCACGCCGTACGGTTCGTGTCTTCTTCAGATTATCTTGCCAAGGACCAATCATGCAAATGAAGTTGGCAAATATTGCAATTAGGAAAAAAAAACAACCACAGGAGACCAGTGGGCAAAAGAGATTGAGCGTGTGTGTATGTGTGTGTGTGTGTGTCGAGTTGTAATCTGGCATCAAGTGGGAAGAAGGAGGAGGAAATTCATAATAGAGCTCCAGTGATTTATTTTTTTTACTTTATTCCATTGATTGAGAAGTGCACACTCTTTTTCCCTGATGTGTACATACACAAACCACCACAGAACATTTTCAAACAGTACAGTGAAAAATGAGGGTGCAAAATCTGCCTGGAAGCGCCTCTACCTGTAATTACAGTTTGGTTTTTGGAAAATTCTGCTTCGCAGTTTACATCCTGGTGTTACAAGGCATTGAATGAGAAAAAATTATAATAATGGTTTTACTAGTTAAATCCTGTGAGGTACTTCGTCCAGGCTGGCTCCGCCCTGCAGTGATTGAAAACGTACGGGTCTGGCCTCCTGTGGAGTTTCCACTGATTACCAATATATATATATATATATATATATATATATATATATATGGCTTTAATAAAAACAGCTTCCCAGAGGAAGATCACGCTCCACAGCAATATATATATATATATATATATATATAATATATGTATATGTATATATATAAAACAGTAAGTGGAGTTATTCCTCTGCTGGGTTTTCGTTGAGGAGTTTTTTTTAAATGCAACGTGTCTTTAAAGAATCTTCCACACTGAGCTCTCAGATTTACTCTAATTTAACGAGGGCCGGTATGGCGGACGGTTCAATTAGTGCCTTTTCTCTCTCGTATGTGCAGCTCAAAGTGTTGGCAGGAGCCGGTTTAAGCGGAGGCTTGTCAACTTCACCGTGTGCAGAGCCATTTGTGGGGTTTTAACAGGACCGGGATAGTTGGAGGCTAAATTGCCAGTTTAGATATTTCTTGTTAACAAGAAAGGCGTAAGGCATCGGGATTAAAAAAATGAAAAAATAATCAAATTGCATGCTGCAGAAATGACTCCATTGTAATGGTATGTACTGTAGTATGAGTATGAGTATGAATATACTGTATATATTCTTTGAATCGTATATATATAACTATATATACAGTATATATATATATATATATCGTACCACAGAAAAACATTCACATGTTTGGCATTGTGTTGAAATGGAGACACAGTGGGCACATGACCTCCTGCTGTGTGTGTGTGTGTGTGTGTGTGTGTGTGTGTGTGTTGTCTTTACAGTATATTCATGAGATGTCATGTGGTTATTTTGTTTGTGTATGCTGTGTCTCAGTGATGGGTTTCCATGATTGGGCATTTAAATAATGGACCAGTAGACAGTAAACACACACACAAACACACACACACACATCTGGTTAATTATCAGCAGGAAGCCTCCCATCTGTTTGCTGTCAAAACTACAGGCCTCACAGGTCTTCACACACCATGACGCACACTTACACACAAACACGCAAACCCACACACACACACACACACACATAAAGATAAACATAAAAATATGTTTAATGTGGACCCATCTAAAATATACATCTTTACATGAATCTGCCTCATATCTCTATTATTATTTTTGTTCTGCTACATAAAGTTGGTGAATCATGCGACACATAAACAAAGTAGCGCCGCTGAGAGATGAACTTTTAAAGTTTGACCAATTATTATTCTGTGTCTTGGAAATGTCTGAGAGGTGAATTATCCATCACATTTTAAAATGTCCTCACTCTCATTATTATTGCTCAGATTTGTTTTTCCGCCTTTGAAATGTCAACACCTTAATTATTGTTTATTTATTCATTTCTGTCATTCCACTCCTGACTTTTCTCACTTATGTACAGGCCTCGTAATTTTTTTTTTGTGTGTAAAGCGTCCTTGGGTCCCTTGAAAGGCGCTATATATAAGTCCAATCTATTATTATTATTATTATTATTATTATTATTATTATTATTATTATTATTATTATTATTATTATTATTATTATTATTATTATTATTATTATCTTCATTTACTCCCATGATTGTTGATTTTCACTCTCCTTGATTCATCCATTTATTTCTGTCATCCTCTTCCACTTCATCCCGCTTTCATTATAGAAGAATACCCTCTCTCAGTGTCGGTTTAAACCTCTTCCACGTCTTCTATTTATTTCTTTTTTATTTCCGTTCAATCTCATTCTTGTATTTGTTCTCCTTCCAACATTGTTTTCCTCCGAGTACTAATTTGGTGCCTCATTATTTTGGAACGGGAGCTGTCTTATTTCGCAGCCAGACGTCTTCATTACGTCCAAAGAGTTTTGTGTCAGAGGGAAAAATGAAAAGTCAATAATCATTAGGCTTATGAATAGTGTATGATGAGGTGTGTGTGTGTGTGTGTTTGTGTGTTTGATTGGCATCTGGGGAGCGTGGGATGAAAAGGCAGCTCAGTCGGTTGAATAATGCATGTTGTCAATGACCATTCATTTACATCAGTGATGACTGTGTAGGCTCTGTTTAAGTCCCTTAACTAAAACTCCGACATTTTCCCTTCAACATGCTGAAATCAATCAATGCAGTGGGGAAAATAATTTATGAAAATCACCCACCTTCAGCTTAGATTTATGTCTGAGTCACTAATGAGCACACATCATCTTTCCAATGACAATGGTTCCTTGGCATTAGCTAAAAAAAACAAAAAAACATTTTTAGAAATCAAAATCACATGAAAAAAAATGAACCTACAAAAATGTAAATTTTACGAAATATACAGTATGTCACGAAAAAAATCAATATAATGATAACGATATGCTTCAGTGTGGAGAAAACCTGATTTAATGCAGTTTCTAATATTTTATTAAAACTAAAATCCACACTCAGATATCCAGGTTTTTTCGGTTTGGATTTATTTTGTGTTACGGTCCTTAAATCTGATTATTGCTCTTTCCACATGTGTCATTATTTGATTGTGTGCCTTCTGCCTCGTTATGCTCCTCTCATTGATTTCACCTGCGTCTGATGATTTCCACCTGTGCAGAATTAGCCCCGCCTCCTTCCTTCATCCCTGTGTTCTTGTTCTTGTCACTTTCTCTGATGTGTTGGGTTGGCTTGGATCAGCGGATTTGGCTTTTGGAGTCTGCCTTTTTCACTTTTACATGGTAATTTTTTTGAAGATCTCCTGCATTTCCTCTTTGACCCGGGAAAAAGATCATGTGTTGGAAAACACATTCTCACAGTTAGAATTCAAGGTTTGAAAGATCTTATTGCGACATTTCGACGTGTTTGGTAGATTTTTTTTTGTCCAGTCAAAGGCTGTGTGTCTATTCTGTACATTTGGCTCTGAAGCTGCATATGGCCGAAGCCTGGTTTATGAGAGACGCTGTGAAAAGGGATAACAAATGCAGTGGTTTGGCAGATAATCACTCATCATAAGCAGAATGTGAAGTTTATAAATCCAAGCCACTATATCTATTTTTTTTTTTACAGACACCACACGAGAGTGGCATAGCTTTCCTTCCTGACTCCTCCTCCTTCCTGAGTCAAATTCCAGATTTTTTTTGTGTTTTTTGATTTTCTGTGTGGAATTATTTCTACTTTATTTTTATTGAAATAATGCACAATTAGAATGTAAAACGCAGCCGCACCGGACCATGATCTTTTGTGTTGCTCAGAGAAGGTCTGAAGCTTTTCACCCCCCCTAACCATCAACATCCTCTCCTACCTCCTTTCGTAACCCTTTGATTTATTCTTTCATTTTCTCCCCCCTTTCTTCCTTCCCATGCCTTTCTCCTCTTTTCTTCATCCACCCTCTCCTCCTCCATGCTCTCCTTTTATTTGTTCGCTCAGGTCATGTCATTGTTATTCTGTGCACCAGCAACTGCAAGGTTGCTGGTGTGATGGACAAAATGGCGCTGCCACTATGTGTGTGTGTGTTTTTTCAAAGGGCTGCAATGATCTTTCTT
Organism: Colistium nudipinnis; assembly: GCA_016785305.1. Taxonomy (NCBI): domain Eukaryota; kingdom Metazoa; phylum Chordata; class Actinopteri; order Pleuronectiformes; family Rhombosoleidae; genus Colistium; species Colistium nudipinnis. The sequence continues at coordinate 379,787 of JAFBJU010000601.1, forward strand.
ATGTCGCCGCAGTCCATTAAGTCTCCACTTTGTGTAGCCGCAGTTTGTGCGTGGGGTTATGTGTGTTTTATTTATTTCCTTCTTTTTGTTTGCGAGTCTTCTGACAAATGCACTTTGACTGGTGGAAGGGGCGCGCGTGTGGACTGAAGGGTGCGTTTGTTTGCTGATGCATGTGTGCACATGCACCGACGGACAGGTAGTGCGCGTGCGTGCATGTGCGTGTGTGCAAAGTCCCTCCTGCATACAATGACTTGTGACGGGTGTATTTTTGGAGCCCTCTGCTCGTTTTATTTTATTCACCCCCCCCACCTTCCAGGTTGTGATGTCAGCAGAGATTTTTTTTAGAGGGGATGCAACTAGAAGCGTGTGTCTCCTTTCTCTTTTCAATACCGCTTTAATAAATGACTACGGCAAACTTGTTTTTTCAGCCTCTGTCTCCCCCTGTCAGCATTGGTTCCATATTTATTGATGAAATAAGACAGTTTCATCCCCCATGTACAGTGAAAATAATAATACAGTCTGATTGTGTGTGTGATCCGCTCACCTATGATATCTTTCAATAAATTATACATTTTTTTATGAACCCCTCGTGTGGACCATAAATCCCTCATAATTCACATTAATGAAAATAAATGAGGTTGGAACGATAGTTCTTTTTCTAAATGGGAGTTGGGTCCCACGTGTACCACCTGGTTTAGATCGGTTGACATTAATGCCGCCTCACTTTGCGATAGGGAGGACATGTTGGCCAGATAAACGCACGAGGACCACATTTATTTTTTTATGATTAGCCTCTGGAGCTGGGAATGAGCCTTTTAATGTCTTATTTGCACTTCTGTTTTCCCGGGCGCAGCCTCTATCGGAGAAGCGAACTAGTTCCATCAGGAGCGCCGCTGGTCACGCGTGAAGCCATTTCCTCCCGCCGCCCGGTCTCACTTCACCTCATTACGTGTCACATCAGGATGTATGAAAAGCCAGCGTGTGGCCCCGGGGGGGGGGGGGCTTTATTCACCGTTCGCTCCCTGCTTCATCAGCGCGTTCACGGCTTCGGTCCCCTTTTCTGGAAGCCAATTGAGGCAGATTTGTGAGACCCTGGGAGGCTGCGGACGTGAGGTTCTGAAATAAACACTTTGCATATGAGACTACGGAGAATATTATGAGTGAGCCAGTTTGGTCCTAAGGAGAGGGGGAAAAAAAAAAAAAAAAAAAAAAAAGCTGCACCTGGCGTTAATAAACCTAACCGTCCCTGACAAATGTAATCACAGATAACCAGCGTGAGAAGCCCCAGATGTTGCAAATTAAAGGAACATTTCCTTTTAATGATCTGAAGTTACTACGACACATATATATATATAAAAAAAAAACCCTGATTGATGGCACTTAACAACTAAACTGTTATTGCATTCTACCCGCACGGATTTAAGTGTGGCAGATTTCATTGTAAAGTCTTTATGAACTATGAGCCTGAAGCTGAATGACTTTATTTTTTTTTGATCCCATCAGAACCTGGCACCCATCCCCATAAGGACCACTGATCTCAGACAGGTGGGTGTCTACACCCGACAAGGCCCTAAAGAGGTAGGAGAAAGACACACACACACACACACACACACTTCCCTGCGAGTGACATCACTTGAACCTCAGAGGAGCCGTGTCTGCTTTTTGTCGGTTCTCATTTCTCTGAAATAATCAGAAGGAAAGCAGTGTGTTGCTTTTTGCGTATGTATAACATGTACACCCTGTGCGTGTGTGGGTGCGCCTGCAGCCTGGCAGCGCGCCTCGTGCATCCGTGTGTTCGTACGCGGCTTTCATTTCGTCACGCTGTAACTCGTATGATTGAGGTATTACTGAAACGTTCCTGTTGCTGTAGAATGCCACTTTGTGACAATAAACCCATTTTTAATTTAAAATCATTTAAGTACAAATCATTTCTGGTGACCTTTCACCCCCACGGGAGCGTTGAAGCCTGGAGATGAACTCCAGCGTCTATAATCCCACTCATGAGGGGGGGCTGGTCTGTTTAGGGTAGAAGGCTAATTGAATGCAATTATGGACACCTGTGTTTACCTGCTAATTACTGTCATGATGGCCGCTGTGAATAGGCTCTGTTTAGAAAAAAAGAGGAGCTTTCCGGGTAACTTGAACGTGCCTGGAGTGAATGTGTTGAAATTACTCATTGAAGACAATTAAGCTTTTTGTGTGCATAGTTGGTGGCTGGTTGTGTGGAGGATGTGACATGCACATATACTGGGAAAGCCTCTTCCTTTTTTTATCCCTGTGATGAGCTCAGGTTATTGTGCAGTGAGACTATCAGCAGCACAGCAGTGGTTGTATCGGTCTGATATATATATATATATATATATATATATATTTTAAAAGCCTGCGCTGCCCTGCAGACATGGTGCAGTGTGGGAAATGAGCTCCCAGTGGGCTTGGAACCACTAACCCTCCTCTAACTGGGAGAGGTGGATAACCGGTGAAGGTGTGGGAGGAAATGAGTGATGAGGGGGAGTGAGGGGATCAGTGGACCTGATTCTGTAGTTTAGAGCATGTCAGTAAATGTCACGGCCAACCTACGTCTTTTCAGATGTGTGTGTGTGCGTGTTTGCGTGTGTGTGTGTGCGCGTGCGTGCGGACTGTAGTGATCTTAGCTAAAAGTGTTATTGCGCTCTTTTTCCTCCAGTTTATGTCCGTTCTTTTACTACTACGTGTTAACGCTGGCTGGTTCTTCTGTGTGCGTGTGTGTATCTGCATGTGTGTAGTTGGGTCAGTGGTGCTGTGTGTTTAGTTAGTGGTTGTGGGCCAGTGAATGGGAAGATGGATTATTGATCTTTAACTCGTTCAAAGCAGAAAAAAAAAACAACTCCATCTTGATACAGCTTGGACAAAGGCACACAAAAACACGCACGCACACACACGCACAATTGTGTCTGGATGATTTGTCTTAACTTCAAAATTCAATTATTTACATTATGGGGACCCGCTTTATGTCCCCATAAGGCAGACAAATCCCCATTATGTGACTCTGTAAAAAGATTAAGGTCCACACAACATGAGTAATTAGATCTCACACACACACACACAGACACACACACACACACACACACAGAGGGAATCCAGCAGTCATATAACTGAGGGACAGTAAACAGAGCGGATGTCAAAACGTAAAATCTTCATCGGCAAACATTTAAGTTAATAACGTCTCCTGATTGGCTGTTTTTTCTCTTTATCATTACTTCAAACCAGTTACGAACAATATGCTGACATAGTCAAATGTATCATGCAAATAAATGAATAAAAAATGGCCCCCGTATTGGAAAAACACCCCGTCACATTCAAGCGATTTTTATTCCGTGGATGATTTATGATTAATGGGGAAGTGTTAACATAATAATCATCAGATGCTCTCACACGACCTTGGTGTCGTCAACACAGCGTGTGAAGCGACAAAACGCATGAGACAACGGTGACACAACATTACACATCTGATTACACCGGCGGTAACTCACACTGACGGTGTGATTCAGCTGGGTTAAAGTGGCCTGCTCTTTTCAATTACACCAAATGGCCTAATGGATTATAACACAAAGATATAAGTGAAATTCAAATCTGGACCTCAGGGATTCCTGGAGATACTCGGCACCGACAAAAAGAAATCTATTAAAATCTAAAGAAAACATCAAAGCCTTTCAATCTCGAAGTGTATGTAATTTAAAATGCGCATGCGTATATATATATATATATATATATGTGCATAACACAATTGAATACTAGTTGCCAGTTTATTAGGTACATCACTTGAAACACTGAGAATAACTCAGTGGAGTAAATAAAAAATAAAGGAAGTAAACTGTGGATATTTTTTCATTTTTTTTGTCACATAGTATCGCGATTATTGGCGCAAAGAGGATTTTCCAGTGTGTGTGATTGGATTGTTGTGCAACGTTGGTTCTCTTTCAATTCAAACACTTCTCCACTGACTTTTAGTTTGAAATATATTTTCCCATTCTGTGCAGACCTAAGATTTAAAAAGATCAATATTGGGCCAAGGTCACCCACGGACTGGAGTGTGTGTCGCTCTCACCTCACCTCCCTCATCTGCATAGTGTACGACACTTTACCCGCTCGGTTTTGTGTCACCGGGCCACTGTCTTCAAGGCCGAGTGCGTCAGGCCGTACTAAGCAGGCTGCCACCGAGCAGCGCCGCGCTGTCACCACAGCTTACCGTGATGGATGAGAGGGGCGAAGGACGAGGGAGGGGTGGAGAGGGGGAGAGAGAGAGAGAGAGGGAGGGAGGGAGAGAGAGAGAGAGAGAGAGAGAGAGAGATGTTGGAGGGCTGGAGTGAATGGAAGAATGAATGAAGCTCACACATTCTCAAATGTCTTTGGCAGATGGTGCGCCTCCACAGGGAGGAGCTGTTCACAATTAGGAGTTGTTTTTTTGTTGCATTATGGTTATTACTTAATTAGTGAGAACCAATGAATAAGGAATTAAAATGTAAACTTGTACAATGTGCAGGTGTGTGTGTGTGTGTGTGTGTGTGTATATATGAAGCATTTCTGAATGATATATGTTTAAATACGCTTTCCCTGCTGGACCACCTAACCGAGAAATATGTTTAGTGGAGGAGTTCACTGGCAATTCTTGTTGTTCTTATAATATAATATGATTGATTCATTTGATTTCTTTTTTTGGCCGCAATAGCACTGGAAACAATGAATCCAGAAATTGTGAGAGATTAGATAATGACAAATAATTGCCTTCCATCCATTATCAATCCTGCTCATCCCGTGAGAGCCAGTTAATCCCAACGGACATTTTATTTTATTAATTTTTTTATAAAGTAAAGTCACCAGATAAATCTTGGTGAACATCTCTACGTCTCAATCCAGTTCATCAGAAGCAAGATAATTACAAACGTACATTTATTCTCTGACATCTTCTGTATTTTCTAATTAGCACCCAAGGAATCCATGAGCTAGGAAGATGATAATTAAAAAAAAATGGCATAGCAAAGAGTTGTGTGTTGGTGTTTTATAGTGTGATATCTAGTTTTCAAATCTTAAATTATAGATTCCAATAAAATGTTGATTTAAATTCCAATATTAGGACAGTTTTTGATTTGCCTCCTGCTCTGTATAGTCGGAATAATAATCTGCGTATCCACGGAGACGCCTGTGTGATTCTCTTGTGGGTTTTTTTTGGGACGTGGTGGACATGTCAGATGAGAATCAGCTGACTGGGAGTGAACAGTAAAGAGCCGTTGTACTGGGAGAGACATGTTTAACACTGGGACGTATGACGGATCCGTTCATGAGCCTGGTCATGAGGTCCACAGCTGCTGCATTTTTATTTTTTTATTTTTTTTCGCTGCTCGTAGTGCGGAAGAAACAAAGATGGGCTCTTCTGTGGCATGAAGTGAAAAGATCTGATTCGTCACATCATTGGAAACTGTCAGGATTCCGGATAAATTTCTTTGACAACCTTCCTCTGTATTTCCCCCTTTTTTTCATTCCCCGCAGAAAGTAGAAAAAAAAAAGCAGAATGCTCACAGGCCCTGCGGGATATGTGAGAAAGTGCACAGATCAACTTTCATTACCCACGAGTCTTCTGGTAAAAACGGGCTCCGCCTCCAAATATCTCCCGCCCACGCTCACGGTGAAGGTTGTCAAGTCTATTTCTCGGACGAATGTGAAGAGAGAGACGCAGGGATGAAAAATCCGCGCGGCCTGGTAGAAATGTGTCCGAAAGGCTTCCGTGTCAAAATGCTGAAGCACGTCGTCACTTTGAGTGACTCGGTTATTTCCTCTGTACCAAACATACGTATCGAACACATTAGAAAAAGAAAAAAAAAATGACACAACTTAATCAGATTCCAGTTGTGGTTTTTAAACTTGTGTCTTTCTGGCTACACACAGTGGACTGAAGATGTTTGGAATGTTTTAGCTCAACAGGCTGGTCATTTTACTTTAGTGGCTCTTGAACACACACAAGCGCACAAACACGCACACACGCACACACACACACGCTTAAAAATAGCCTCACTGCTGTCTCATCCGTGCGGGAAAATGCGACTCAATGAAAACAGCACATTCGCGTAATGAGCCGCCAGGAATTATCACTGAAACGGAGAAATGATCATTAAAAGCTGAAATAAAAAATAAACACACAATGGAAGAGAGAAAGTTAATGAGCCCTTCCGCTGGCTAATCCAATCCCACCTCCCCCTTCTCCTCGCTCCGCGTTCAGGGCTCTGCGCCCGCACAAGGCCAACGCAAAGGACAGAGACGCACACACAGAGAATATATGCAACAAAAAACTGCATTTCCAATAGTCATGTGCAGCCAATGACAGAATATATTTATGATATATGTATATATTTTATATTCTATGTATATTTTATATTCTATATACATTGTTTTATAAAATATACTTATATATTTTATTTTAAGTTTAAAGCTCACCAGGTTATAAAACCCAACTGAGCCTCGTTGGTGCCTATCTTCATTTGTGAAAAAAAACAAAAAAAAGCGAGATTAGAAGGAAATGTTTGGCTACGATCCCGCGGGATTTTTTTTTTCTGATGCGGAGCAGAAAGTTGATTAAACACGACGGTGACGTCACAGTAGACGGAGGCTGATGGAAAATGCTTCTCTGGGCAGTTTAAAGCTTTGTGACTCGCTGTGATTCAATTTGTCATCCAAGAATCCCTTCCATTTTCCAAAACCATCACTCGTCCTTGTGCCGGACAGAAAATCACATCGTTGTGTTGTGTTGTGTTTTCTCGCATACACACACACACACACACACACACATGGTTAATAAACCCACTTTGTGAAAGAGCTAATTATAGCAGCTTTTAATTGCTCTCTTGACTTCACTGACAAACGCTTCTGTTTCTGGCTAATCCTTCACAGGGTGTGTGTGTGTGCGTGTGTGCGTGTGCGTGTGCGCGTGGTAAAAGAAGATAAGCTTGTGATGCTACAAAGAGAATGTGTTGTCTGTCGTTGGAAGGATGGTGTTGGAGTTTATTGTCGGGATTTAGAAAAAAAAGTGTGTGAGTGTGATGTTGTGATGGGCCGTGTGTGTGTGTGCGTGCGTGCCTGCGTGCGCGCGGGTGTGTGTTTGTGATAAGCGGAATCAGGTTGTTTTTGTTTAGTGTTAAATTCCGATACCACCATGCACCTCTTTCTCTCCTCTACTTTCTCTCCCCTAATGCTCTCTCCCTCTCTCTCATTCTCTCCTCACCCTATTTTCCATCATTCTAATCATTCTTTTTTTTGGCTCCGCCTACAACTTATTTTTACGACATGATTTTCTACCTTACCTATTTCCCTGCCTTCCTTTTCATTTATCTTTTAATCAACTCTCCCTTCTTCATATGATACTATCAGGAGTAGTCTCTCTCTCAGAGGAAATGATTTCAAGCGGAATTTCTCTCTCTCTCTCGATGTGGATAAAATATTCCCTTCGATATTCTCCAGTGTCGCACAAATATGTCCTAAAAAAAGCTCCTTCACTTCATGTTTTAGTCTGAACAGGACACAATCTGATCAGGGGGTAGACTCGGCAGCAGATTAAATCAGTGCAGCTGGAATTGATTGGTCGTGTACGGTATGATGGGAACCAATTCGATTTGCTCCCAAAAATTCCCAAGTCCACCAATTCGTCTCCAGGACTGCACTGGGCCAAAGTGGCACTAAGTGATTTTAATTAGAAGGCTCTTAGACTGCCGTGGACAAGCTGGGGACCACTTTGAAATGTATTTGTTTTGTTTTAAATTACCCCAGCTGTCAAGAAAAGGCTTCTGTTTTATTCGGTGCTCTGCGTTGGCGTCCTTGCGCAGAGGTTAACCCAAAGTTGACCCCCCGGGATGTTGTAATATTTAATAGCTAAGTGGTCTGGGAGAATAAAAAAAAAAAAAAGGAAAATTGTAGTTTTCTGTCTTTGCAGAAGCCTGTTTTTTCCTCCCACACAATGGTTCAAACCACTGGGTGGTAATAGAGCATCTGTATTTTTTTATACATAATTATATATTATTATTATTATGAAGGGGGTGAAGTTTTATGAGGAAAGTACCACGGAAGAAACAACACATATATATTAAAACATTTGAGTGGTCTTGAGCGGATGGTGATGATTTCTCTGAAATCTCCATTTGTGTGGTTTAATGAAAATGTAAGATTCAGAAAGAGGAAATAAAAAATTGCCTAAACGAGAAGAGAATTCAAATAAAAAGCTTATGAGGAGATACAGGGAGCACCAGAGATAATAAAACAACAATTGACACATTTGCGGCATTTTCAAGATGTTAGGGTAGATGTTTGATTGACGGCCCGCCTGACGCGCCATTTCGCTGCACTCCATTATTCAGTGTGAAGGTGACGAGCGCCGACGTTTCTTTATGTAACTCCAGAACAGAGGAGATTCATTACTGAGCAGGAACGCCTGACTCGGCATTTTCCCTCCGTGCACCAGCCCCAGCTCCCACTGTGCAAAGAAGTGTTTTTTTTAGTTTTTTTTACTTGGTTTTTCAACAGGTCACTGTGCGTTGGTTTATCTCCAGCAGTTTTCCCTCACAAATCCACCACGGCTGCCAATCGTGTCTGAATATCGCAAAATCTGGTCACAGGTGCAGCAGCCTGCGCGTGCGTGCGTGCGTGCGTGCTCAATTTGAAGCCAGATTACTTAAGGCTTCATTAAAATTTCTGTCTATCTAAAGTCCTGTTTGCTTTTCTCCACACACGCTTAATACATTAGCCTAATGGTTGGGATGTACTGTATGTGCACGATACATTAAATACCTACTGTGAGTCACGTGTGTGTGTGTGTGTGTGTGTGGGTAGGGGGGGTGTGTGGGCGGAGTCAATTAGTAATCTGTATTCATCTCCTTCTCCGTCCTTATGCCTCAAATGAGAAAGTAGTGTCAAGCTGAAAGCACTTAGTGAAATTGGATGTTTTAGATCCCTCTCTCACGCACGCACACGCACGCACGCGCGCGCGCACACACGGACACACAGTCTGTATGACTTCAGAGGACCTCACGCTGACTTCCATTCATTTCCTGGAAACTCACTCTACACGTTACTTGCCTTATCCAACCCCTCACCTTGGTACATGTCCAAATAATAAGAATTATACACACACGCGCACGCATACCCTCACACAAACACACACACACGACGACACACACTTCATCCATCTGTACAACACTCCTCCTGCCGCTGACTCACACACTGGTCATGTTTGGCACCCTGTCATCATGGACGTGTGTGTGTGTGTGTGACGAGCGCGCATGTCTGGGTTGTGTTCTGGACGCAGCTCTGGTTGTGTGGCGCTGAATGTCTCGTAAATCATGATGTCGACTTCAAGTTAGTGATCAGTGTGGAGACTTTCTCCGTCAACCTGCCCATAACTCATGCCCTGTGTTGGATTAGAACGGGTTTTATCGCCCCCACTTTGCGTGGGTTCAAAGTTTGCTCGGTTAAAGAGGTGAAATGATTGAGTGTCAGAAAGAAATAAAAAAATATATGATTTATTCTATTTAATATAGTAATATAATATATATATTTAATTCCATTGGGGGAAAATACCTTCCTCTATAAAAGAATCCTATCAAAAATACCCATCTCAAACCTCAGCAATGCAGATAATAATAATAATAATAAAGAAATATAGCGTCTGTGTATTTTCATGCATTATATACATATAAGTGTTTTGCTGTGTTGCATTAATAACAGCCTCTGTACCTATATTGTTGTGTGATGACAGTGATTTATAAATGACAAGTCTAACCAGGTTGATTTGACATAACGAGCCGCTGCTCCGGCGCAGGTTTCCTCTCCTATTATTTCTGATGGAATGATTGACACGCGACACTCGTCGGCTCCGTGCTGCATTGCAGGCTCTGGGTCTGCAGCATCAACTCGGCGTCAGTCCTCTGCGGAATGGGAAAAAAAAGTTTTATTTCCTCATGCTGCTCAACTCTGTCGGCAAAATTCTCCTGTTCACTGGGAGACTTTGAGTGCAGTTGTGGATTGTGTTTACATGGAAAGCGATATTATGGTATGGAATATTGTCCCTGATTAGGACAAAGCAATGTAAACGGCGTGTTCTAGTCAGAAAAATTCTAGAATAGGAGATTGTGGGGCTTGTTAATTATTATTATTATTAATTTTTTCGATGATGATGCACATTCACAGTTACTATTAGTCTTTATATATATATATTTTTTTTTATTTCCCCATGGTGACCTCTCTGGAACTGTTGGGACCAAAGGTCAAAATCAAAGGAATAAATACTGTTAAAGAGCGCAGGCATCTGATTGGCTGACTGAGGTCGGTATCCTGGCTGCTCTGATTCCACAGGAATCCATGCAGAGTGAAACATTGCCGCAGGCCGTGTTCCTCCTTTAGCCCAGTGAACCCAGTCGATAGTTGACACTTAGCTCCATGTTGCTGGCTCAGTAACTTCCTATAATCCATGAATCATCGCGATCGTTACCCTGGCGGCCAGAGGCGCGGATCGACCCGCCGACTACAAACGGTGCCATGGTAATAAGCGGAGAAATGATCAAAGCCAAGTGTCTCACTTCTTCACGTTGCAATCGCTTTCCGATGCAGTGAGTCATCTCGTGGCGAACTCTGCATCTCCGCGGATGACTCCAGAGCCATCCGGATTCCTTCAGAGAACTATATTATTTGTGTTTTTTTTTTTTTTTTCCAGATATCCAGTGGATTTTATTTCAAAGTGACAAAAGTTTGATTCAATTCAAATATTCAAAACATTAGTTCACCTGCAGAACTTAGAGAAAATACATGGTCAGGCCATCAACTTTGACACCTTGAGTTTCTGGGCAAAAACATGTAAAAAATAGTGTTATTTATTGTTATTAAAATGTTTATATATGGTTTTTCAATGACTTCACGGCTACTCTGAAGAAATATTTTAAAGAATTAAATCGAATTTTACTCGAGGCCAAGACAGCAAGGCGTGGTCTGCACATAAACATTACTGAGAGCACTGAGAACATTTTTATTTTTTATTCTATAGAATATTAAACACATTGTTTTCCTGCAAGCTGCCTCTCTGCTAATAGTCTTTGCCATTATCCAGTGTCGCCTGCATTAATGCTCCATCGACAGAAACATTTGAAATGTCAGAAAAAAACACAACAACACGCACTGTAAAGCTGCCAGAGTCCGTTTGCCATTGAAGAACTCATTTAACACTCATTTAAGGTCATTAATAATAACGACGTAATACACATAAATAATAACCCGCACAGCTTATTGGCTTATTGCTCAAGCTTCTGAAAATTCTTAAAACTGACCATAGGTCTGCAAAACTGTTATTTTTCTTATTCTGGCAAGCGAGCTTGTGATTTATTTCACCACTCTCATTTTACTGAACAGTCAATACCGGTATTTGGAGGATTTGAGTTTTTTGAATGGTGGAAATGATTCTCGCTGGGTTCCGGTGCGCCTTTATTACCTGATAGAAATAATTGTGGGATTACAGTTGCATCAGTGTTTTTTCTGGTTTTGTTTTTTCGTGTAGAAAGTATTAGAGAGCATGAACTCCAGTGAATCTGAGTGAAGCCGCTGGACTTTGGCTCAGCGGTTTGGCTGTGTGAGGCTCCTCATTTAAAAAAGTGGCATGGGCGTGTGCCAAATCTTAAAAGCCTCTGCTCCAGGTAAATTTGGTTTTAGGGGTGGAGAGTTCACCACTTAATTTCACTTTGTTAAACGTGTGGGTTTTATAAGAAAGTTTTTCTTCATGACTGGTGCGTCACTTTTCAATCATTTTTCAAATGTGTCCTTTTGAACTTCTCAAAGAGGGAATCATTTTTTATTTATTATTATTGTTTGACAAATAGTCTCAAAACAGAGCACACGGAGGAGCTGCCCGGTTTGATGACTCACGGTTGAGCTTTTCACAGAATGACACGGAGGACACGCAGCGCTTTGCCTTAGTTTACCTCAATACCACCCCCCCCTCCCCCCCGGAGATGGGGGAGAAGGTGAACAGAGAAAATCACAGAGCAGAAAATGGGCAGATGAAGGGACCACATCAGAACTTCTCAAAGAGAGAATCATTTTTTATTTATTATTATTGTTTGACAAATAGTCTCAAAACAGAGCACACGGAGGAGCCGCCCGGTTTGATGACTCACGGTTGAGCTTTTCACAGAATGACACGGAGGACACGCAGCGCTTTGCCTTAGTTTACCTCAATACCACCCCCCCCTCCCCCCCGGAGATGGGGGAGAAGGTGAACAGAGAAAATCACAGAGCAGAAAATGGGCAGATGAAGGGACCACATCAGATCGACGGAGGGATATAATTACACGGAGAGAGAGAGAGCGAGAGGAGCTGAGAAAAAAGGGCAGAGGAGGAAGAATCGGAATATAGAAAAAAACAAAAAAACACAACGGGTTAAACTTTGATTAACAAAAACAATGAAGAGAAGGAAAAGTAATTTATTTATTTTTGTTTTCACCTTAATGTTGAAAAAGTGATTGGGTCCACATGACCAAGATGATGCTTTTTTTTTTTATTATTCTTAAAGTGAGTATGATGGGGCACCAATCAACGTTTTGATTGGTTGAACGCTCCGGAACGATTATTCCTAATTTATACAGTAACTTGAACTACTGGTGCTATTTTCCTCGTATCTACGTGTATTCACAGGAAATATGTGTTTTTGACTTTGCAGTAGAAGTCAAGGTTGCTTGTGAATGCCTTTTTTTTTTTTTTTTCCTTTTTTGAGCCGGAGCATTCATCATGCTGCCGTGCGTCCTCGCACACAAACTGTCCCACATGCTGCGTGTCCTTGGCCTTGGACGCAACGTGCCACCCATTGTGCAAAAAAAAAAAAAAAAAAACTCGCATTAGAGCGTGCTTTGTGTGAGAGGAATTAGCTTCTGCAGCAAATGGGCTTCCATAAAAAAAAAAAAAACTCGCATTAGAGCGTGCTTTGTGTGAGAGGAATTAGCTTCTGCAGCAAATGGGCTTCCATCTCTCTCAGGTGAAGCGGAAACCCTTTGCGGGGTGCTCTGGTACTGGAAGTGCACGATGACTTCTGATTTCAAAGCATCTTCATACGTATAAGGGTGGAATGGCAATTTTAGAAGAAAAGATGGAGAGGAGGAGAAGATGAGAGGAAATGGGGGGGGGCACAAGAAAAAGAAAAGCAGGAGAAGATGATCAGATTATTACATTGATATTAAATGACAAACAAATGGCTTTTTTTAATATAAAGTGTATAAACTTACAAGAACTCAAAACTACATAGCAAATAAAAAAAAAGTTTGGCTCAACACACCAAATTTTCCTTTTTCCAATCAAATATGTGCAAGTTTAAGTGTATGATCTCTATATTTTTGTCCTTTTCTTTGTGTGTGTGTGTGTGTTGTTGAGCAGAGTTGTGTTACTCCTTTGGCGCGCACAGCCTTCATGTCCTGATGCTGCCACGTTGCCCTCGACAACCTTCTGTGTCTGACAACTGAAAGCTTCCAGCTTTTAATCCCCCATGTTCCTCCATCGTTCCTACATCGTAAATTACCTACAGCATGTGAATATTTCAGGCCCAGCCAGTTATTGCAATTTTTTCTTTTGTGTGTGTGTGTGTGTGTTTTTTTTCTTCTTCCAATCTTTTCCATCAAACAGGGTTTCAAATCTAATTTACCGTTCCCACATGAGCAAAGCCACAGTGATGAGGTGACTGTGAACGTAGCACAGCATTCTGTAAAAAAAAAAATGAGAGCCGAGCCAAGTCCTTTCTTGATGGGAGAGTGAACCTGGCTAGAATATGTATATATATATATATATATATATATATATATATTCACTTGACCTCCGAGTACAACGTCAAAGGCAAATGGAAATTGTTGTAGAGCCTTAAAGACAAATCTCTGCTGACCACTGTCAGATTTTGGAAATCGATTTGTTTTCTTTATCTAACTGCAGCAAGACGGAGAATTCACTACTCGAAAAAAAGCTGTCATTTTTATCCAAGTTGGGGAAAGAGGGCAGGGACTTTTCTTTTTTTTTTTTTTACTTGTTGCCCTTTCAGCGTGTCAATCACCACTCGGCATACATGACTTTTTCCCGTGCACATTCTCCCTCATTGCCTCGTGGGCAGAAAAGTTAGAAAAAGGCTTAGGACTGGGATTATGTGACCTTTAACAGCTCCGCCTCCCGGACCCCAAAACTACTTTACCGACCTCACTTCTATCCCAGGATTTAAGGAGAAAAGGTTTAATGAAGACAGATAAAAAAAAAATTATAAAAATTTTGATTCCGCCTGCAACTGTCTCTAAGTCTAAATCTCATTCCTGATCTCTTCCAGTATTAATTGCAGCTAATGTCACACGCAGGTAGGAATTATACGGAGATAAACGTGGCAGAGGGAGGACATATTTGAAATATTATACATTTTCTTAAAAAAAATATCTTTTTATTTCTAGAGTGTTCTAATTTAAGATTTCATTTGTTGTAATGCTTTATTCAAATGCGCGCTCATTCGCATGCCAGTTTTCTTCATATCAACCAACCTCACAAACAAAATTCAAACACAAATGATAGCGTGCTATGCAATTCCAACACACGTCCCACTCACAGTGCACATGCACATGAGCCTATAGATCACCGCAGGCAGATTTGCCGTATAAGTAATGTATGTTTGTATCCTGCTTTTTTCCCATCATGCATGTATGCACTGCATCCACCATGCAAAACACATATTCACAACAACGACAAAACAACACACAAATTCATTCATTTCCACAGCTGACACAATCGGTGTCCTCCTCATTCATCACGCCACTACACTCGCATCCAACACACACGAGCTGTTAATCCAGAGGCCCCCCCCCCCCCTTCTTCATAACACACTACTACACACTATACACACAACTACTCTGAATTATCATGTTATTCACATTATCACCACATTGTTGTGTATGGAAAAAAAGAATTACATAAATAAAAGGTGGAGGCAGAATGTTTATTTGCCGACAAAGTTGAGCAGATATGTTCGTGGGCGGTGATTTTAAAGAGTGACAGATTATTCTTTTTTATTCCATTCCATTTGATCCATTATTAATCCTTAAGAGCTACTGCCGTACGTGTACTGGAGAAGAGCGTTGACTTTATATGTCATCATGGATGGATAAAGTTTTAAACCGCGGACCTCCTTCCTGTGCAGGTGAAGCACAAACAGATGCTGCTTATTTCCCAGACGTCCTTTTATCGCCATTTCAATGTGTGCGCCTGTTTGTGCGTTAGGTCTCACAAAAAAAGAAAATCACACAAAAATAATTTCCATCTCCCGCCACTCGTTAATCGGCCCGGAGCATCTGTAGCTACTAACTTGGGTACAAAATAACGATTTAAATCTGATGAAAAAAATGACATAATTTTTCCCTGTAGCTGTGCTCTGGGTTGTTTGAGTGTGCATGTGACCAATCAGTTTCATTTCAGACTGCTGGATTTATCTTGGGGGGACACACAGTGAATTGGGACCTTGCCCGTTTGCTGGGGTCTTGTCTCAACAGCTCTGGCTGTGCGCGTCTCTTTGATTTTGATTTTTTATTTTTTTTTTCACATCTGATGTCGCTGCAGAGCGTTTTTCAGTCCGAGCCAAACTGTCCCAGAGGCTGCTCCAGGCCAAACTGCCAGCCAAGAGGCTCGCGCACGCACACGCACGGATGACACCACCGGGCTCGATAACATTGCGTCTCACACAAAGAGCTCAGGCTGACATTTCCCTCGCAGCAGTGTGACATGCTGAAGTGTCTCTCGCCGTGTTCACTACCGTCCATGAAGCGGGATAATTAAATCACACTCATTTACAGGCACAGCGCACCCCACAGAGTCAGACAGCCGACGCAAGAACATCCACAGTATTGTCTGCTGTCCTGTGTCAGGTTGTAGCCTGTATTAATTCGATTTTTTTTTTTATTATTCAATTTTATTACACAAACGTACAAAACACTCTAACCTACCAGCTCTAATCTAATGTATAATGAGTTCTTATCATAATTTCCTTCAGGCAAAAATTGGTTTGACCTGTTGTGTGTAAAAACAGGGTCTTTATCCAATCTGGTGATAACAACACGCAGCTAAAACCCACAATTTTCAGCAAATAAGGAAAGACTATCTATGTATCTAGGTATTATGGTAATATGGGAGATTAAAAACCTTGCTTGAGTGGAAGGATTTACCATTCAAACAATTTTTTTTTCAAAACCTTTTATTCATTGTGCATTTATGTTAAATGTGACCTTAGAGAAAAGTGTACAGACACCGTTTTAAAGGATACATCCATTCACCTTGAGAAACACTACACCTCCAAAGCATCATGGGAAGTTTCCCATGTTTGTCTCGCGTGTGTCACAGACCCTCAGGATTCCCACGCAATGTGAGCGAGGTGTGTGTGCGTGTGTGTTTGTCTGTGGTCTTAAATGTTGAAATATGTCAAGGGGTCTTGAATCAGCTTAACATCCACTTCAGGACCGCTATTTGTGTGTGTGTGTGTGTGTGTGTGTGTGTGTGTGTGGACTGTCAACACTGGCAGATTAAATCTTCCCCACCATGCATCTCTGCTCTGATGTCAGGGCTCCATGAATGACACGACCTTACACACGCCAGCAAATCACTTATCAGCTTACAGCAGTAAATTCCTCTATATCTGAAGGTCGTGCAAAAATCATGTCTCAACTTAATCTTTGGCCTAAACCTAAATCTAATCCTAACCCCCAAAACCAAGTCTGCACACACACCCAAGTTTGTTCCCTGTAGCTTTGCATGTTGGGAAACAATGATTAGATATGATCTATAACTGCTCATTGATCGCCTATCTTCAAGGTCTTAACCTCAGCTCAGATTTTCTCCACGTTGGTGGCACAATTATTATTATTATTATTATTATTATTATTATTATTATTATTATTATTATTATTATTATTATTATTATTATTATTATTATTATTATTATTATTATTATTATTATTATTATTATTATTATTATTATTATTATTATTATTATTATTATGTTATATTAATAATAATAATAATAATAATAATAATAATAATAATAATAATAATAAAAGCACCATTCATACATGAATTGCAGCTCAAGGGGCTTCACAGAATAACTCATAAAATAAAGAAAATTAATAAAATAAAATAAATAAATGAAACACAATTAAATAAAATGTAATAACATTTAATAAAGTTTAATCACATTAAATCAAATTGTTGACAGGAAATCTTTCTCTGTTTTCCTGATTTAGTCTGTTTGAAGACTTTAGCTACATTCAGGTCAGTAAGACATTCTTCAAGATGCAGATTTGAACCAGCAGCAACAATCTGAAATAACACCACACTGCAATTTAGCTTTAAAAAAAAGAGATGGAAAGAGAGGGAGAGGAATCAGGGGGTGAGGTCAGCATGTGTCTGTCGCTGAGTCATCAAATGGATGAAGGGACGCAGACTGAGACAATGGAAACGCACACACACCAGTTGTGTAGTAACCTTACATTTGTCAAGGACATGAACGGTAATAACATGAATCCTGTATATTTCCATGATCTGTGGCTCTTTTATTTTGACACGTTTCTCACTTCAGCTCTGAGTCAATCAGCTGTTTAAACTTTTTTAAATCTCTTTAAAAAAAGTGTTTTTAACATACAAATCTGATTTTACAAACTATTTTAACCCATTGAGATGATTTACTTTTTAATGTAATTTTATTCTCTCCATGTCTTTAGAGTTTGCTTTACTTTTCATTATAATTATAATTTCTTCCCTTAAGTTGTGTGATCTTAGTAAGTGTGTTACAATGTGCGACATCAATTGGAGTTTCTAAAATATGTTTTCAGCAAAAAAGAAGAAACTGGCCTAAGAATTGGAGAAGCATCAGTTTATGTGGCAAAGCCCATTATGACGGGAGGGGGTGTGAAGGGTGTCGTTGTTGTCGTGGAGGCGTTGACGGACGACGTATGCTCTGGCTTAATTCATAGCCGGCATACTTGAAATGATAAATGGTGTGAACGATGGGTTGTTCAATTATGTCACAGCTGAAAAGAGCACAGCGCTCAGTCTGAGCTGCCTGGATGAATTTATAAAAAGGTTAAAGGGGGCAAAAAAAAAGGGTGAATTCGTGAAGTTAACCATAAGAAAACTTTTAATGACACAGGCATTGATTGTGTATATATATATGATATATCCTTTATATCTATAGACACACATGTGAAATGGAGAAACAGGGAGGAGTAGGTTCTGTTCATCTCTGCACTGTGTATAAATAAAATATGACAATAGAGTAAGAAAAAAAAAAAAATTGAGAAAGTATATTTTTCAGACGAGCAGAAATTGCTTTGGGCTACAGACTGTTTCACTCAAGCTGCTTTCTCCACTTTTTTTCATATATACTGTATATATATTTGTATATTGACTTTTTTCCCCTCATCTCTCCATTCATTCATTCACCTCCTCACCCGGCTACATGAGATCCTATACAGCAGAAATGCTCACATATACAGTATATACACACACACACACTTGAGATGAAAACCATAATCTTTGAGAGAGAGATAAAATCAGATTCTATGTGTTTTATGAATGGGAGAAAATGCAGTAAGTTCAATTCTGTAAAAAAAAAATAATAATAAAAAAAAAATATATAATAATAATAATAATAATAATAATAATAATAATAATAATAATAATAATAATAATAATAATAATAATACAAAAAAGCAAAAAAAAAGGTCAGGAAGCTGAGCTTGAGGGGAAATAAAGATTTGGAACTGGAGTTTTGAAGGAATGGTGGAAATGGTTTCCGAGATGATCATTGAAGCCGAATGATCATTACAGGCTGATGGGCCTGAGCCTGAGGATGTGGTATACTTTCCCACTGTCTTCCCACTCCTTCCCTCCGTCTGCCCTCCACAGCTAATGTGCGTTACTACTGGCTCGTACAGGAGAGGGAATAAGTTAGAAAACTAAGAAACTCAATTTTGGGTCAAAACAAAATACCGTCTACGGTTCTTTTTTTTTTTCTTCCTTTTGGCATTTCACCCTTTTTTTGTATGCTGCATCTATTTTGGAAACATAGACCACTAAGAACAACAGGTTGATACAGAAAAACAAAAAAACATTCTTACCAAATCTAATTGACAAAAAATGTCATCATATAGTTCATCATTTTTTATTTATTGTTTCCTTTTATTTTCCGGGGACATTAATGTTGAAAAAGATATACTTGTGCTATAATGTAGATATTCATCCATCAAAATCATCACGGGCAATAACAAAGAGAGCTGCTGATAGCATATAAGAATAAAATGATGATAATAGTATTTAAATTTTTTTGATTTACCTATCTGTGGGGTGAAATACATTTAGTTTTTTGACTGAATTATATATAAAAAAAAATAATAATAATAATATTTTTTTTTATAAATATATAAAAAACATTTTTTTTTATTATTTCACATGAGTGCTGAATGTTAAAACTTAACCTATTTCAAATGAGGTGTAATGAGCAATGAATTAACGGTTCCCTCAAAAAGAAAGAAATAAAAATAATGAAGCGCCGCTAGAATGAGGGAACCGTATGTGACTGAGTCATTGCTAAATGTCCCATGAAAGACACAGACCCTCTTCTTCCTAATTATGCCAGTAGTGGTTTCCAGAATGGCTTGTCAACCCCTCCACACGCGCACCTGCACGCACGCACCCACACAAACGCATGAACACCCACACACACACACACACACACACACAACCACCAGACCTTTTCCTGAACTAACTGCTTTAATTGGTCTTAAGACAGAGGGCTGACATGACATGACACCCTGACTAATGACAACAGTGTTCTGTTGAGTAGGGATGGACACACACACTTATACACACACACACAGACACAGACACACACACTTATACACACACACACAGACACAGACACACACACTTGCATGCACAAGATGAGGACCACACATCTTCATCAAAAGTCAGATGCTCAAAGAAGATCAAAGATCTAAAGTTGAAATCACTATTTGTTCATGAATGAATATACACGCGTGCACACGCACACGCACACGCACACACACTCTGTCTGTCCTTTGTTCTTTATTTCTTTGTCGATCTGAATTCATTCCTTATTCTTTCCTGACTCACATCCTGCCATTTACATTGTGCTGGGCTCAGCAAACTGTACGTGTGCGTGCGTGTGTGTGTTTGTGTGACTGCTTGTGTGTGTGTGTGTGTGTGTGTGTGCATTCATTCACAAATCCTATGCTTCTCTGCTGCGTGACTTTAATATTGATTCGTTGGCGGCCAAAGCAGAGCCGCAACACCTGTCTGTCTCTTGTCATCCTCCTCACTTTCCCAAACACATACTCACACACACACACACACACATTGTATATTATCAAGAACTAAAAGTGAACATTGTTGGTATGAATGGATAGTTTGGACATGATGGAAATACTGTGCAGCAGAAGTATTATCGCCATACCATGGAGGTATGCTGTTGCAATTAGTGTCGCATGAAAGAAGTAGTTTGTGTTTCCATTTGCAGAGGAGGCTGAATCAACCCATTCTTTATTTCACTCTTCCGAGCATGTAGGACAACCTGCTGCGGCCCTAAGGTAGCACATCACATGAAAGACTGTGTGTGTGTGTGTGTGTGTGTGTGTGTGTGTCCTCACATGTGCACCCATCCGGTGTTACACACTCCTGATGCAGATATAGGCGGCGCGTTCAGGTTAAACCATAAACGATGATTCTCATTTTCAGGCAGAGATAAAAATAAAAAAAATCTTCTTCTTCAGCTTTTTCTCTCCTTCCCAGGAAGGAGAAAAATAACAGATAGGTGTGTGTGTGTCTGTCTGTGTGTGTGTGTGTGTGGGTGTGTGTGTATAGGTGTATGTGTGTCACAGTGTGGTGCACAGCTGCCAGTTCCGTGTCCTGACATTTCGGTTTATTCTTAGATGTTGGACTGCTGCAAGGTACAAGAACCTGCAGGGACGCGCGCACATACAAGCAGACACACACATACACACCTACACAGACACAGACACACACACAAACACACAGTCCCGTGCTGTCTGCCAGATCTTTCTCTGTTGTTGAGCTCCCTCAGTCTACCACCTGAACCCAAGGTCACCTATGATACACACACATGCACACGCACACACACACACACACACACACACACACATACACACACACACATTAAGACCATTGAAAATGCCTATATTTTAAAATCAAAGGCCATTTAAAGAACATAAATAATAATGCAGTTTTCCCCCTGAATGAGAGCCGAGTGAATCTTTAGCGTAAATGTTCCCAGAGGCGTAATGCTTACATATTTCTTCCCCTTCAATTTGACGTGATCAGGGGAACGCAGGAAAAGAGAGAGCGGATATGACAGAAAGATGGAGAGGGGCTGAATGTTAGGAACGGAGGGAGCGGGAGAATGAGTGAAAGCCATTAGAACAGCTCGAAGCTGAGATTTATGCTCCAGCCAAACTTATTACAGACGGAGAACAGATGAATAAAGCACTGGGGAGGGAGGGAGGGAGGGAGGGAGAGAGACAGAGAGAGAGAGAGAGAGAGAGAGAGAGAGAGAGTGAGAGAGAGAGAGTCGTCCATAATTCATCCGGTTCCTCGCACCTCCTCCTTGTTTTCCAGCTCTTCATATCTCTTCTTATCTTCATTCCCTGAGAAGACTTTTTTTGTGTGTCTCTGCAACCTTGCTGAGACACGCAAACACACACACACACACACACATATGTCTATGTCAGACGGTCCCTTGGGACACTCAGTATGCCGCCATGATACAGATGTCCCACAGCCACACGGAGCAGACACACAAAACCTCATCATTTCGAAAAAATTAAATAAACACACACACAGAAACAACATGTATTCCAACGAAGTCTCAGGCACACACAGTTGTGAGTCAGCAGGATTTCTGTTTCTGTGGGGACTCGGCGGATAATAATAATTAAAACGTGCATCACATCCTCTGAGGCTGTGTCTGAATACTCTGACCACATGGGGGGAACGGGGCCGATGACATCACGGCCCGGTCGCCGGGGCAAAATGGGGAGGGCGTCAGATTCTTTTAATGGAAGAAAAACCCCATTTTCACCCTTTAGTTCGATTATTCGATTATACAGATTTTGCACTGTGTCAGACTGGTCACATGATGGTTTATATGGTTCCATTTCACTGTACTGTAGCATTCGCGTTTTATTCAAAGCTCTGTTTAATATTAATATTACACATATTCCCCCC
>JAFBJU010000601.1:405113-510600 GCA_016785305.1 Colistium nudipinnis
GGTTAGGGTTAGGGTTTACGGTTAGGGTTGGGGTTGGGGTTAGGGTCTAGGGTTAGGGTTAGGGTTAGGGTTTAGATTAGGGGTAGGGTTAGGCTTAGGGTTTAGAATAGGGTTAGGGTTAGGGTTAGAGTTAGGGTTATTGTTAGGGGTTGGGTTTAAGATTAGGATTAGATTAGGTTTAGGGTTGGGATTTAGGGTAAGGAGCTTAACTCTCCCAATCATAAGAAACATCAGATTCATTGGAACCATTAGATCCATTAAAACCTCCAGAACCATCAGAACCTCCACAACCATCAGTATCACCACAACCACCACAACCATCGGAACCATCATAACCACAGCGACCACCAGAACCATCAGAGCCATCATATCCACTAGAATCATCAGAACCACCTGAACCATCAGAACCACCAGAACCACCAGAACCATCAGAACAACCAGAACAACCAGAACCACCAGAACCACCAGAACCGATAGAACCATCAGAACCATCAGAAAAACCAGAATCATCACAACCACCACTACCATCAGAACCCTCACAACCATCAGAACCATCAGAACCCTCACAACCATCAGAACCACCAGAACCATCAGATTAATCACAACCATCAGAACCACCAGAACCGTGATATTCACCAGAACCATCAAGACCACCAAAACCATCGGAATCCTTGGAACCACCAGAACCATCAGAACCATCAGAACCACCAGAACCACCAGACTCATCAGAATCACAAGAACCACCAGAACCATCAGAACAACCAGAACCGTGATATTCACCAGAACCATCAAGACCACCAAAACCATCGGAATCCTTGGAACCACCAGAACCATCAGAACCATCAGAACCACCAGAACCACCAGAACCACCAGACCCATCAGAATCACAAGAACCACCAAAACCATCAGAACAACCAGAACCACTAGAGCCACCAGAACCATTAGAACCACCAGAACCACCAGAACCATCAGAACAACCAGAACCACCAGAACCACCAGAACCACCAGAACCATTAGAACCATCAGAACCCTCACAACCATCAGAACCATCACAACAACCAGAACCATCAGAACCACCAGAACCTTCAGAACCCTAACAACCATCAGAACCATTACAACCATCAGAACCACCAAAACCATCAGAACCGTGATATTCACCAGAACCATCAAAACCACCAAAACCATCGGAACCACCAGAACCATCAGAACAACCAGAACCACCAGAACCACCAGAACCATTAGAACCATCAGAACACTCACAACCATCAGAACAACCAGAACCATCAGAACCACCAGAACCCTCACAACCATCAGAACCATTACAACCATCAGAACCACCAAAACCATCAGAACCGTGATATTCAACAGAACCATCAAAACTACCAAAACCATCGGAATCCTCGGAACCACCAGAGCCATCAGAACCATCAGAACCACCAGAACCACCAGAACCATCAGAACAACCAGAACCACTAGAACCACCAGAACCTTTAGAACCATCAGAACCACCAGAACCATCAGAACAACCAGAACCACCAGAACCACCAGAACCATCAGACCAACCAGAAACACCAGAGCCTTTAGAACTATCAGAACCACCAGAACCTTCACAACCATCAGAACCACCAGAACAAGTGAACCACCGAAACCATTGGAATCTCCCCAACCTCCTGAACCACCAGAACCACAGCAACCACCACAGCCACTGCAACCACTACAACCACCAGAACCACTAGAACCATCAGAGCCACCGGTACCCTCAGAACCAGTGTTAGGGTTTAAGTTTAGGGTTGGGGTTACAGTAGAGTTTAGATTTTAGAATTTGGATTTTAGAGTTTAGAGTTTAGAGTTTAGAGTTTGGAGTATCGGTTTCGGTTAAGGGTTAGGGTACTCCTGCCCTGCATAGGTACTATCATTGGTACTACCTGTCCTGCACAGGTACAGGAGTACATAAAAAAACAAAATACAGCATCTCCTTCACGTGGGTTGCTGATCACTGAAAGAGATACCCCAATGCACTGAAATGTACAATGGTAAACAAATTACATGTTACATGTTATAGTTCTACAATAAAATGTGACATTTTGTACTTCATAACTACCTCTCAGAGTATGGAATACTATGGACAAAATGATTGGCAGATTGTTGTGTAGTCCTGTTTATTTGGAAACGTTAATGTTGTTTTCTTTGGAACTAATTTATATTTTTTCTAACTCTGTATTTTAATAAGTATCAAGTCAGTTCAGATTTAAAGGTCAGATAATCTTTCCTCACATGCTTCCGACTAAAAAGCATCTTATACTGTGTTGACTGAAGTAATATAAATAAATGCTTCCTTTAATTCTCTCTCTATGGCCCGCTGCAGGAGCAGGAGGTTGGTCTCCGCTCACCTCGGACAAGTATCAGTGGCTGGAGGTTGACCTTGGCCAGCGAACCAGGATCACCGCCGTGGCCACACAGGGCCGATACGGCAGCTCTGATTGGCTGATGTCGTACTTGCTGATGTTCAGCGACACGGGACACAACTGGAAACAGTACCGAGAGGAGGACAGCATAGGGGTGAGTCCGCAAAATTAACAAGTTTCCACTTTTAGCCCCCTAACAAGCTAAGCAGTTTTTTGTTGGTGTTTCCTTGCTTTGGTTGAATAAAGTGTATTTGCATTTTTTTATTTAACTTTGTGTTATCTCATAACAGCATAATTCCTTATTTTCAATCAAAACTGAATAGTGGTTATTCAAGTGGTGTTATTACACTGAATTAAAAAAGAACATAAACAATTTGAGGTATTTGATTTTTTTTTTTTTTTTTTATCATTTATTTTGAATTATCACAAGTTAAATCAGCATTTAGTATAAATGCATTTCCGTAAAAATGCAACTATGGTGTCGAAAAATATGCACATTTTACATTAGTCATAACACTTACAAATAATTGCCTACGTATTTGAATAAAGCTTTTTTAAATTGACAGGAAATAATGAAAGGTAGGATTTATCTGTCCTAACTATGTACTTTAAAGGGACAGATAAAGACGGCGTACAAAAGGGATCGGTAAAAATGTAAAAAATATACATATAAACAATACAGTAGTGACTGTAGGATGAAAACGAGTATATATCACTGGACGAGTGCAGCCACATATGGTGTTTAGTGACTATGGCCTGCAGGGATCAGTCGGTCCTGCAGAGATAATCAGAGTCATAAGGAGCCTCTGACACTTTGTTAATAATGCATGAGCCGGTGAAAGAGCTCTGCTGACTGTGTGGACCAGCGGCCAAAACACTTAAGCTGCTGTGGAACGTACACAAAGCGGCGCGGAGACGTGGCCGAGCGGCACTTCCTGGACCTGACGATGATCAGCCGCGTGCCAAAATCAATGAGCGACAGAAAAAAAAAAGTCCAGGCCTGGTGCTGGGAAAAAAGAAAGATTGGTTTATACCCACGTCCTCAAATCTCCAGCCTGCGCGCCCCAAGCTAATCCAGTAAATCAGGTGATGCCACACAAAGCTGCTGCGAGCACGCTCTCTCATCCTCGTCGCTCAGAGCGGTGCATCTGATTGGATGCCAAGGATGAGGATCTGGCGTGAGAGCAGATTCTCGCAGCTTAACAACAACAACAAAAAAAAAAAACATTTCTACACAATGCCAGCCACTTTTCAACATGTTTCTGAAGCTCAGTGTGTCAGAGGAGGAAACGTATTGGCAGAGCTGTCAGGTCAACAGCAACATATTTCCTCCTGGACTCCCCAGCGCACCCCATAAAGCTGTTTTTAACTGAACTGAACACCAGCATGGAGGGAAGTTTTCTATTTTCTATTCCATCGCTAGAGATGTGAAGAGAGCAATGAAGACAAAGGATTCCTCTGACTTCATATCTGGTTAAGTTTATTTTTTTGTGTTTAAAGATGCGCCTGAAAACTGGAAAAAAAATGAAAAGGAAATAATATGATATTTATGAATTGAGGATGTGGTGCATGTCAATAATGACAGGAGGAAAACAGGATTTTGAACAATTGAACATTAAAAACTTATATTTCTGGGTTTTAGAAATGTAATGCGTAGCTGTATCTGCTGCTATGTGTTCATTATTTTTTTATTTGATTTGTTTCCTTTCGTAGCAAGAACTATAAACATTTGATTACAAAAATATATTTAAAGCAGCAAAAAAAACACACTCACACGAGACACAAAATGATTATACAGCACATCATCGTCGTATATATAATTAGATCCAGACGATTCCAGAACAATTAACAAGTTAATCACCTGTCTAAGCTTTTACGCTGCAGTAGGAGAGCCAGTTAACCTTCATGTCAACTTCTACGGAAGCATGTTATTAGGATAGATGGGCAGATGGGAGCGATGGAAAGACAATGATCCATCAGGCAATCAGCCCAGAGTCAAAGAGAGAGACAGAGAGAGAGAGAGAGAGGGGGAGAGAGAGAGAGAGACCCATTGGCTCTCCAAATCCAATCAACAGACTGTTTATTGCTCATCCAGTACAATATCGTATCAGATTGATACGGCCTTTACGGGCCAAGCGTTGGATGTGTTCCTGTGACACAGATTTATTACCCACAAGCCCCAGCGGGATGTTCAATGCGTTTGAGGCTATTTCACTAATCTACTAAAGTACTGTTGTGCCTATAAACAGGCACTGATTAATTTGTTTTTTTGTGTTATGTGTACCCTGTATAAACTGTAGTCAGTTAAAATGTGATGCGTGTGTGTGTGTGTGTGTGTGTGTGTGTGTGTGTGTGTGTGTGTGTGTGTGTGTGCAGTTTTTTCCAGGTAACACTAACGCAGACAGTGTGGTTCAGCACAAGCTGCAGCGGCCGGCCGTCGCTCGCTTCCTGCGCCTCCTCCCCCTGGACTGGAACCAGAGCGGACGGATCGGACTCCGGCTGGAGACGTATGGGTGTCCTTATAGTGAGTCGTATCTTGGGACTGTGACTGCAGTGAAGCCTGTCACCATGGCAACACATCCAACATGCTCTCATCCTATGTTCTGACTGGATCCGTACAAATCACGAAAGAAAATGGATTCAACATTAGATTTTCATTGACACCAAGAATTTAAAAATCACGGAAGATAAATGGATGTGAAGAGAAATAACAGGAATTAAAAGTTACCTGTTAATCTTACGATTAACAGCATTTATACACATCCAAAGAGTGTATTCTCCAAATCCATGATTCAGTTCATGGCTTAAAGTCCACAGACATACACATACGCGGTTATATCCATACACTCACACACACACACACACACACACACATATATATGTATACATCCATTATCTTTACGGCTGATGCTTTTAGGGTATTCCGATATGTGTTAGGATTCACTAAGTTCAAAGTGGCAAGGTTCAGTAAGTCCAACTAATCTCTCCTACACACACATGTACACACACATACATGCTCACACCTTATCTAATCTCACCTGCCCAGGATTAATGGGGGTGCTGTACATTTAAATCCCATGTTTTGAACAGAATACAGATCCCGTCGTCACGCAGAGATCCACATTCAATGCTAAAACTCTCTTTTTTTTTAACTTGTGGGTTTTTGTGTAACGTGGTTTTTGACAGGAAGCTCTAACACCCAGACGCGGGTCTGTTTACTCTCTCTCTGCTTTGTTTTTTCCAGTCTCTGACGTGGTGAATTTGGATGGCGGAGGTCTGGTGTACCGGGTCAATCCCAGCCTGCGGACGACGTCCAGAGAGGTCATATCACTGAAGTTCAAAACCCTGAGGAATGCTGGGACACTGGTCCACGCTGAGGGACAACAAGGGCTCGCTCTTAGTCTGGAGTTAGAGAGAGGAAAGATGCAGCTGCTGCTCAGAACAGCTTTAGGTTGATTATTTATCCTCTCTGCCATTTCCATGTGTGTGTGTGTGTGTGTGAGCATGTCCTATTGAGATAGGCTGAGACGTGCACATTGGGAACTAGTAATAGTCTAAGAACACATAAAAGACCGTCTGGACATATTTGTTGATTTGTTCAGCTCTGCTGTCTATCTGTAATAGTCAGCGTGTGCCACTTCTCTCTGGTAATATCGGTACCCAAACATCTGTATCATCTCAAGGACAAAATCAACCCCCACTGAAATAACTTTAAATCGGTTCTGGATGGTTGAGACGCAGGCCAGCGCGTGATTGGTTCACATCTCTGCCGCTGCATCTCTGCTGGTTACAGCTGTGATGGATGGTTCCCCTGTGTGTGTGTGTGTTTGTGTGTGTGTGTGTGTGTGTAGGTTTGTGTGTGCGTGTGTTTGTGTGTGTGCGTAGGTGTGTGTGTAGGTGTATGTGTGTGTTTTAACTGGGTAAAACCAGCCACATGGCCATACGGTTCACTTCTCTTACATCCATCCATCCATCCATCCATCTTCTTCCTCTTCCATCTCTTTCATCCATCCTTCCTACAAAGATGGACAGCGACACTCAATCAGACCACACCCACTTCTGAGCGACTCAGTCAAACATCTAAGACTTAAATCCTCTTTGAGCTTCTCTCTTGTATTTAGAAATGTGCCACAAAAAGTTCAAGCAATATCAGAATATGCCTTTGTCGTATTGGTCATTATTACAGTTTTATTACTCACACAATTCAATTTTGAAACGGTATCATGTCAAAACGACCACAGGAAGAGAAAATGTCACTGTGAGGAAATTCAAACCAATCGCTGAGACCAACCATGACAATACACTAGTTTCTGTCTGTCTCTTTTTGTATGTTTTGTCTCCCCTTTCATATTTTTTTATTTCATATCAGAAGTGACCTTTTCATTTATCGCTGCAATCCTCATCTTTTTATCTAATCACCTGTACTTTTTTGTTTTGGACATGCTCTCGCAACTCTTTTCCATTTTGTCACACACAGCTATATTGGCCATTATTTTGTCTGTCATTATTTCTTTCTACCTTCCTCTCTCTCTTTTTTTATGTGTATCTCTCCATCCTAGCCCTCTCTTTCTCAGCATTGTCTTTTGTTCAGGGTTACAGATTGTGTCGCTAAGCCTAAATCTGCCGGGACCATTGACCCTTGGTCTGCCATCACGAACACATCCAGAGACAAACAGAGGCTTTATGAGGCAACTCGGAGCAACAGTCTTGCTCAGAAACAGAAACACATGGAAAACAAATAAACCAAATTATTTGGCGAGCAGCTAAATAGAAAATCTAACAATAGATGATGAAAGCTGTTTTGATTTGTGAGACACTGTGACCTTTTCCTCTGTGACCAATATCCAACTGATCTTTGAATTTTTTCATACGTGCTGACCCGTGGCTCGTTAATATTTTCTGAGCACAATCATGCTCCCATCAAGCAGTGACCTATCGATTCTTTATGACCCTCCCATCGCAATTCGTGGAGCGGTCGTGCTCAAGGACTCATTGACAGTAGGTTTTTTTACACAGGGGGCCGTTGCTTTTCTGTATTCCACACTAAATCCATTTTGCTTCAAAAACTAAAGTTAGAGCCTGGCATCGCAAACTTTTATTGAGTTTCGTGAACCAAAATGCCCTTTAACACAGTCGGATCTGGACCTACACTTAATCAGAGCAATGCAATGTGTGATGAGCACAAACAAAGATAAATAAAAAGAAGAACAGTTAGTGGAGTCTCTCACGAGATGTGAGAAGGCGACCTTTGTGTGATCCTCTATGTGGGATGCTGACAATATCTGAATATTCATGACAATAAAAAAAGTTTTTGATTGAGCCGTTGTTCATTTCCCTTGGCACCAGGTCAAATAGAAGGAAAAGAAACTTTATATGGAGATCAGAACATCACCTTTTTTTAATGATACCTCCTCCTCTTCTATTTCAGGCAGGACTTCATCCTCCGAGCTTCTCGCCTCCCTTGGCACTTTGTTGGATGATCAGCACTGGCACCGCGTCGTACTGGAGAGGCAGAGCTCCTACCTCAACCTCACTGTGGACAGACACACACAGAGGGTTCAAATCCCTGAGAAGTTCAACCACTGGGCCATGGAACAAGTGGGAAAGAGTGCAGAGAATATGCAAACTCCCAAATACACATTATTAGAGAAGAACCAGGAGTTTTAAGCTTTATATATGTTAATACTACTGCAGTTACACAATGAAGTTGATGTAAATGCGTTTTGTGCCCATCCAGCTGAGAGTAGGCGCAGGTCACAGCCTCGGTTCTCAGAAACAACTGGTCCCAAAGAGGAACTTTCACGGCTGCCTGGAGAACCTGCTGTTCAACGGTCTCAGCCTGATAGAACGAGCCAAACACAACGACATCCAAGTGACTCTAATGGTGAGTTCATGTGCATGTGCACCTTACAACCCCACAAAACCAAAGTGCCATGTCAAATGATCTCATATAATTAGGGTACGATTAGAGGAAAGGGCTGTCAAGTGTCCTCACAACCACACAAAGATATGAATGTGTGTGTAGGTGTGTTTGGTTCCCCATGGACCCAGCAGGATTCAATCTCAGAGGTAAAATATTGGCTTTATCGCTCTGATCTACTAAATGAGGCGCTGGCTGGTTAATGAACCCGGGACCAAAGCAGCTCAGAGAGTTAAGATTCTCACTAATGGATCCTTATCTGAGCCATCAGGACCGTCAGATGTTTTCTCCGTTCACGCGGAGCGAGTGCATTGTGTAGGGACTGTGAAGCGTTTCTGCAGGGAGAGCCATTAAAGCCACTCTCATCACAATAAAGGTCCGGACCACCGAGGAAAAGCATGAATTCTGGGTAAAGAGGTGCACAGATTCACATGGATGAATGCACAAGGTAATTGTAATGATGCTGTGGCTCCTGAGATACTTTCCATTCTGGGACTATTTTGTGTTTCCGTGTGGGCGAGGATAAAATGATGTATATAAAAACATTAATATAAGCCTTTTTAAATTCTTAATAATGAATTCTTAATATAATGTTTAATTCTTAATAATTTAAACCAGCAGGATTTGAAAGTTGGTGCTGGAGTCTCCATGTTTGTCATCGTATTTTTTCCTTTTGTGTTTGCTCCAGTTTTCCCTGCTTCCGATAGGAATCATTGTTTGTCACTTTAACTACACAACAAAGGGGTCTTCAGATGTCCCCTGTGTTTTCAGACCATTATCATCATACCCGGTGAATAATCCCAGAGGAGGGCTCGGACTGTAATGTACTGTCTGCTAACTGCAGGTGTCATCACCACTACTCAGAACAATGGTCTGTAATAGAGATGTCAGGATATAGTGTAACACGGCGCGCACCTTCATTAATCTTCTTCTTTTATCTTCCTTTACATCCACGTTGGGTGACTTTGTTTTTTTTTTCATCCTCTTTGCTCTCCTCCTCGTACCTTCAGCTTCGCTGTTCTCATTATGTTAAAACTCATGTCCTCTTTAAGGTGACTTGCTTGATGAGAGCACTGTGACATAAGGACACCTCCGCACGCCCTCTGCAACTGATTAATATTCATGTTTTTATGTTGCTTTAACTTTGCAGTAATCTTTTTTTTTCCCCTCTATGCATCCCTCTATCACAGGGCAATGTGACCTTTTCTTGCGCCGAGCCCGTTTCCGTCGCCGTGACGTTTCCCGGCCCCCAGAGCTTCCTCCAGTTGCCGGGGGCGACCGCATCCATTTCGGGGGGCGTGTCTGTGGGGTTCCAGTTCAGGACGTGGAACAGGGCGGGGCTTCTGCTGACCTTTGACCTTGCTCGGGAAGGAGGAGTAGTGTGGTTGTACCTGAGTGAGGCCAGACTCCGGCTGCAGATCCAGAAGGCTGCCAGGGCTCTGCTGGAGCTCACTGCAGGTTAGTCCACACACACACACACACACAAACATACACTGAAAACCATTTCCCCCAAAATTTCAGATTCACAAATAAACCACTACCAGTAGAATAAATGGCTGCTTGCTTATTTACTGACTACAGTTTTCTGCAAGTTAAGATAAGATAAGATAAGATAATCCTTCCTAAATAAGTAAAGAAATCTGTGGAACTGAAACTATAGGAAACAAGAGCTGGTATCGAGCTCTGTCGAGAAATGTGAAGATCACTACTAAATAACCCCTTTAATTAAAAGTAAGCAAGTGATTTATTCTTAATCTAAAGATATTGATTATAGCTCATTATTATAATTTTTTTTACATACAATGAATTCTGACGAAGAGGAAAGTGCTATTGATTATTACAGTTTACACTTGTAGAAAATAATCACACCATTTTAAAAAAGATGTAAATGATTGCCTTGTGTGTAATGAACTCGGGGTTAATTGTTGAACAAACAGTTACGCACGCGCGTCTTTCTCTAACGAAGTCGCTAACAGCTGCACTTTGCACACTAATTACGTTCACTCCTGTGTTATCCCTGTCGACAAAGCTCCGGTCAGGAATCCACACAACACAACGACAACACGTTGCGATGACAGGACCGCGTTCTTCAGCAAGGCATTGTCGTAAAAAGGAAAACGACGCGCCAAAAAAAAAATGGAGGGGATAATGAGATATTGATCTTTTTCGCTCAACGCGCCACACTGGTGGGGCAGATTGCGACGCGGAGCAGGTCAATGACTCAAGAGGAGGCAGGAAGAGAGGCAGACACCTGTCGTGGACCCAGCAGCTCCTGATGGTGTTCGTTATCTATCGGTTCCAACGTACACACTGCCAAATCAGTTTCTGCTCAGGTCCAATAATATTCCTCTAAATACTGTTTCATTGCGAGGCAACAATTACAAGCTGTGCTTTCAACGGCAATAAGGCGCCTTTGTGTGTGTGTGTGTGGAATGTCTCCTTTGGACATTATCACACCAGCTCGCCCTCTTCTTGGAACAAAAACCTTTCGCAGCATCCGTCGCATGTTTTAATCCCTCCGTGTGCAGCCATGAACAGGAAAATAAAAAAAGAAAAATGAAAGAAATCAAAAATAAATCAAAACGCTGTTTGTGTTCATGAGTTTGTTTTGGTGCCAAGGTTCCTCTCTGAGCGACGGTCAGTGGCATTCTGTGGAGCTGAACTCCAGAGGAGGAAGCCTGAGCGTGGCCGTGGATAAAGAAGAGGGCGGAGCCTCTCACGCCACCCCGCCATTTCCTCTCACCACGGAGACCCCTCTCTTCTTCGGTGGTGAGAGTTAGACACTCAATAAAACACGATCAACAGTCGGACAGAAGATTTGTTGCATTTTTAATAGTTTGTTGGACAGTTGTCATTTTCTCTCTCTCTCTCTCTCTCTTCTGGTCAGGCTGTCCAGCTGAAGGCGACAGTCACAGGTGCAGAAACCCTTTCAGCGTCTTCCAAGGCTGCATGCGTCTCTTCACGCTGCACAACCGGAGCGTGGATATAATCAAGGTGCAGCAGAAGCAGCTGGGGAACTACAGCAACCTGCATATGGACATGTGTGGAATCATTGACAGGTGGGTTCCCCCCAAAAATCGTTTTTCTTTTTCTTTTCTTTCACATCTCATACAAGCATTGACGAATGATCTCCAGAGACCTTTGACTTGCCTGATTTCAAACAATCTGAAGAAATCCATAACTTTGTGGTCCAGTGTTGAAGCTTTTTGGTTTATTTGAGGCTGAGAAATGTGCTTCCACCCTGGCATGATGACAACATACAGTAGTTATGAGGGAGGAAAAACAATTTTATTTCTGGAGGGAGCATCCCCACTCCAGTTTTTCTGTTTTTCCAACCACCCAAAAAAGCAACATCATTTTTTTTTTGAAATGCAATCTGCCCCCGGGAGTCATTGCAAATAGAAAGACTATTGATTAGAGCGGCTATATAAGCTCGTGATTAGTTTTTATATATATACTGTTACTCTGACTAGCAGTCATTGAAACAATGAACTGAGAGATGAACGCAGAGCTCCTGATTAATACTTTGGCTGTAAGTCGTGGACTGTGTGATGATGATGGATGAAAGTGCAAATCACCCGCGACAACGCCGAGTCAGAGAAATAACTGGAGCTGCAGCGCAGGAGCGAGAGAGAGAGAGAGAGAGAGAGCGGCCCTGGTGCCGCGCCAAATAGCAACACAATTAATGAGACAATTAGAACAATTACAGACCCACACACACACACACACATTCATGGGATATTATAGTTCATGCAGAGGTCTGACACCGCTGACTGGAACAAACCTGTGACATTACATACAAAAAAATGTGTGTGCTCGGTTTCACTCTGCTGATTGAACTTCTGGCCCTTGGGATGTTTTGTACTGGAAAATCAGTTGGAAAATGGACTCATGCGTGGTCCTACTCAGCCATGTATGTGGGTGTGTGTGTGTGCGCGCGTGTTTGCGCGAGTGTGTTTTTTTCACACTCCATTAACAGCACAAATGGATCTCAAACCCACCAGGAGCCTCTTTAGGGCCACATCAGTTCAACACCTTGTTTTGAAGGGGCGGGGAACCCCTTTTTCCAAACTTTAAAAACCTCCGAGCGCCACAAACTGAATTATTGAACGCATAGTGCACACAAAACAATGTCTGATGCGAATGTTGGAGCAAGTTGTGATGTCAGATTGTAGCAGCTTTTTAAGCTTCTTTGCTGTTTAATGGCTCACCACAAAAATGCTAAAGGAGAGCTTCTACATTACCAACAGTAATGATTTGTTTTTGTTTTATTTCTACAAACATTGCAGACTGGCTGTTGAAGAATGTAATTTTTTTTGTCTATTGTTACAGCCGCACTTGTTAATAATTGTTAATAATTGCTTAAAAATCTATTATGATCATATATGCAGGTTTTTATTGACTGAAAACAAAAGATTGGTGAGCACTTTGAGTCGAAGATGGGCCGAGGGCTCTGCGGGGTTACACACACTGTCATCAATGTGGACAAAGTGTGCGTGTGCGTGCGTGTTTTTTTTCCCCCAGACAAAATTGGCTGGCGTCGCGCTACTCGGTATCCAGCTGATGAGTGAGTGTTTAACAGGCCTTTCTCTCGGTGCCTTCGTGTGAAATATGAATACTGAGTGTCAGAGAATGACATTTCAATGGATTTGTGGATTAAATGAGGCAGTTGAAAGGAGATTTAACTGGCGTCGCATCGACGTTGTTTTGTTTCCGTGAGATAAACCGGTCGTCGGAATCTATTAGTGTCATATTTTTCTGATGTCGATTTGCTTTCAAAGATTTGAACGCTCCTGGGCAAGTGCATTTTTTAAGTGAAAGACATTAAATACAATTCCTACATCAAACAAAAATGAATCTCGGGGGGGGGGCGGGGGTATTCTGCTGCTGGGATGTGTGGCAGCAGGAGA
This sequence comes from Colistium nudipinnis, assembly GCA_016785305.1. Classification (NCBI taxonomy): domain Eukaryota; kingdom Metazoa; phylum Chordata; class Actinopteri; order Pleuronectiformes; family Rhombosoleidae; genus Colistium; species Colistium nudipinnis. The sequence goes on from JAFBJU010000601.1 coordinate 418,349, forward strand.
CACTGCACAGATAGAGATGAAGAATAGATAATACAAATCAACAAATGTCCTGCAGCCAGGAAAGAAAGTGTAAAGAGGCATATTGCAATGAGCCGAAGCTAACGGGCCAACCAGGAACTGCTGAAATATTTACCAGCAGTGAACTTTTGCCCATAGTGGATTTACCTAGTTCTTAAGTACAAGAAATACAAAAGTAACATCCAAAGAATTATAATTCATCCAGGGGTGCCCTGTATACCGCCATATATGATGGTGCAGAGTGTCATCTAAATGTTTTCACCCCTATATTTAATATAGCACAAATGTCGCAAATGTTGCTTATAATTGGTTTATATATGTATATATTTATCAACAATCCAATTTAAACAAATTACGGGGCACATTCAGTCTCATAATCGGGTTTACTGGTGGTTACAGGCCCCCCACAATGTGCAACTTCATTTTGACATATTTAATCAAATCAAAGCGTGACAATAAGCACCTTATGTGCTGTGAATCACAAATGCTAACCAGCACGTCGCCCCTAATGGAAAATTTGACCTCCAAAATAAAAGTGACAATACTTACTGTTTCCACTAGTTTCATTATTTCTGATCCTCGTACACACACTTGGCCATGAAATGAATAACACGGTGGAGCAAACATCATTTAAAAGGCGTTCTGCACATTTAATCAAAAAGCTTTACATAAGGGACAGATTTTTTTTTTTAAGTATTGAAAGCACACTGCGTTTCTGAAAGGTTGATGGGAGTTTAAAAGCCTTTTTTTCCGTTTCATTAAAAAATCTGTATAAAGTCACAAAAACACGGGACAGAGGGTGAGAAGGTTGCAGATGTGTCCACGAGCACACTGAGTGTTTTCTTTTATTAAGAAACGACTGAAAATAAAAGCATCCATCTGCTTTTAAAGCGCACTTAAAAAAAAAAAGTGCTTCACCTTATAATAATAATAATGAGGTGGAAAAAAGAATGCCTTTGTATTTTTCCGTCAGTACACTTTGCACAATTGCTTTCAAATACAGGCTGACCAAACAAGCAGTCTGCACAGCCACTTTGCAAAATACTGAGTGATATGCAGTTACATATAATTCTCTTTTTATTTCTGACACACGCTTGACTCAGGACTGAACTTAAACTCTTGAGAAACTCGGTGATGAACTTTGAGGTCTCTCTCTCTCTCTCTCTCTCTCTCTCTGCCTCTCAGGTGTTCTCCCAGTCACTGTGAACACGGAGGACGCTGCAGTCAGTCCTGGGCCGGCTTCCACTGCAACTGCTCCGACAGCGGCTACAGCGGAGCCACCTGCCACAGCTGTGAGTCCCCCCCCCCCCCCCCCCCCCCCCCCCCCCCCCCCCCCCCCCCCCCCCCCCCCCCCGCTGGGGGTCCCCCCCCCCCCCCCCCCCACCCCCCCACACTCATCATAGTGTCCACTGCCATAATAAAGGTTGTTAAAACGGCATTAAAGAGCCAGGCAAAGCCTTTCAGATGACCTAAGTGTCCTAATATTGTGGTGCAAAGAACGGCGCTTCAGCACTATTTCTCTAAATCACAGTTTACTGCCACACCCGTTTTTCCCACTTTACTGGTGATGTGAGGAAATTGGCCTTGTCTGGTAGAAACGATGTTCACACCCGCTGATCGACAGCTTCATTTTTGGATCGGGGTTCGTTTTGAGCGAACACGCAGGCGACGCTGCTTTCTTCAAGTCACTTTTGAATGAGTTCCCTTTCGTCACCTGAGACCGCAGCCTTTTCCCCTTCAATTGAACCAAAATCTGCAAAGAAATAAGCACGTACAAAAGTCTTTTTCCCTGTTCCTCATTAGTTGAATTTGGAAGATAATCATGACAATACGTCCCAAGATGCATTTCCTCTTGCAAATTGGAGCTGACAGAGAGAAAGAGGGGGGAAGAGAGGGAGTGATGACGGATTTTTTTTTATGACTTGTTGCATCTGGTGGAATGAATAAAACATGCTGGAGTGCAGACGTGTGTTGTTCATGAGACACTTCTTTCTGATACCGCTTTCAAAGTTGTCGCAGGTTCTCTCCACACTTTAAACTTCAGTCCCTATAGAAAGGCTGTCATTCCGGAATTGCCAATGACAGATACGCTGACAGGCAGTATTGTTTAATAATTACAGTTGCATATGATGTTTTTTCCCCTTTAGTGTTTTTCTCTTTGCAGCCTGCAGGGAACATTTTTTTTTTTTTTTTTTTAGATAAAACATCCACTTAGTGAGCTTCATGTGATTCCTGCCTCCACACACCTATAATTATACCACCTGTTTGTGTGTGAGGGATTTAATGTAGGTAATGAGTCTGTATGGAACGAAAACCAGAATGTCGGCTGAATCACAGAAAAACAAAGGGCGCTGAGGGTTTAGAGTTTATTCTGATGCTCTTGATGATCCGAGTCCCATCTCTCAAACCCAAAAGAGGAGCGTTCCCCAAACTCATTTTTCATATTTCTGAAAACGTCCTCTGAGCACGCCGAGGCACTGTGGTGGATAAAAGGCCTCTGGCTGTGGGGAGGAGGAGAGATAAACAGGTGAGAGAGTGTGGGAACCTTTAGATATGGATTTGACTGGATTCTCTGGGACTGCAGAGGAAACACTGGTGCGTGTGTGTGTGTGTGTGTGTGTGTGTGTGTGTGTGTGTGTGTGTGTGTTAGTGGAAGAGGCAGGACTGATAAAGCTTTTATTTATGGACTGTTGCTATTCCCATCAGTCTCTGATGGATTCTAATGGGACGATGATTTCCTCCCTCTCTCTGCTGATGGTTCCGTGACACGTGCGGCATGTATGACGAGCCGTGGTCTCCCCCCAGATCCCGCGTGCTGACGTGATCTCATTGTTTCTCCCTCACAGCTGTGTATGAACGGTCCTGCGAGGCGTACAAACACAACGGCAACACCTCGGGACACTTTCACATCGACGTGGACGGCAGCGGGCCAATCAAACCACAGCTGGTCTACTGCAACATGACAGGTGACAAACACGCACGCACAAACTCACGCTACAAGCGGATTTTTTTTTTTTTTCGTAGCATTGAAAGATTTTTTTGATTTAATTTGTGTGCCGGTTGTGTTTTGTTGTGTCGGCCCGCTGTGTAGAGGAGCAAACGTGGATGGTGATTCAGCACAACAACACGGAGCTGACCAGAGTCCGGCCTTCTCCAGGTGTCCACCAGCATCTGATCCACTTTGACTACTCCACTGACGAGGAGCAGCTGAAGGCGGCCGTCAGCCAATCGCAGCACTGCGAACAGGAACTGTCCTACCACTGCAGGAAGTCCCGCCTCCTCAACACTCCAGGTAAAGTTTGATTTTTATTTTCCAGACAGACTTTTGATTCAGACATTCCATATAACAATATTATGTTTAAAATTAGGTTTAAATGATTATAATGATTTGATGATTTGTTCAAGAAGTGCAGGGCTATGAAATAAAAGTAATGGGATGCATCCCTTCTTTAGTATTTTATTTTTTTTTTTCTAAACATTGATTCAAATCTGAAAGATAAAGTCGCCAGTTTTACTTACGCTGGCTTTGTGATTTAGCTGGAAATCATTTCTGCTTCATTAACCAACAGCGAGACAAAAATGTCCTCACACGACATGAAGTTAAACAAGCAAACATCATAATCTCTGGTTGTTTCTGTGTATGTCAAGGAATTGTTTTATTATATTATATGATTGTGTTACTGTCACTCAGTCTAATTTAACAAGGGCGACTTACGGAGCGCCTCACTGTGTCGTCGCGTACAAAAAACAAAAGCAGCTCCTCCCTCTCTCTCTTTCACCTCTCGCTCCACGGCACACAACTGAATTAATTGTTATGTTCAATGCCGCAGACTCAATTAGGTTCCGAGGAATTTTTCTTCTATTTACCAGTGAGCCGGATAAACGAACCGTGTAAGATTTGTTCAGATGTTTCCTTTGTGTGTTTTTTTTTTATCTTTGACAATGACTTGACCTTAACAAAGTTAAATCACCCAAAAGTGTTTACGACTGATTAACTATCGGTTATTATCATTAAGCAATAGCAGACATTTAGTTTTCTATCATGGCCGCGGTGTTTTGTCCAAGAACAGTTTTCAGTTTTATCGTGAGAGCTGAGATATATACTTGGAAGAGATGGAAAAAAAAAAAAAAAAAAACGACACCGGGGAAAATAGTTTGATGTCTTTTTTTTCAGCTTTCAGCTTCTAAAGTATATTTTGGAGGAGTTGTTTCAGGAGCTATAGGCGCTACATTGTTCAAACAAAAGACAAGTCTCCAGTCAGCACGGTCACCTGTGTTATTTGTTCCCACCTTGGGTAATTTCTTGTGCTATTTCTGGACTTTCATTTCCCACACGGCAAATATCTGCTCGAAAAGCTCTCATCTTCTTGTTTTAGACAAAAACACATTTTGTGCGAGAGGAAAGGTTTCGTGTGAAAGGACCGAACCGTAAAATATATTTTCTACGTGGGTTTTGGCGTGTGGGTGTGTGCGTGCTTGCGTGCGTGCGTATGTGGTTTGTGTGCGTGTGTGTGTGTGTGTGCGAATGCGCGCATGTGTGTGTGTGCGTGTCTGTTTTTCAGAGGGCTCTCCGTTCAGCTGGTGGCTGGCTGGTCCAGGATCAGATGGTGTCCAGACGTACTGGGGTGGAGCTCAGCCGGGCAGTCAGCAGTGTGCCTGCGGCCTGCGGGGCGACTGTGTGGACCCGCAACACTACTGCAACTGCGACGCCGACCGCACACACTGGTAGCGCAAACAGTTTCTCTCGCAATCACACACATCTCAAATCCATTGTTTTTTTCCCCTGCATGTTCCCTCCAAACCCCTCGTGTCTATTTTTACTGAATATTTCATCACACTAATATTTTGCCGTACACTCCAGCCCCTCCTGTGCTGTGTGGAGTTTTTTTTCCCTCCACTTGTGCGTTTTGTTTTTTTTCGGAGCTCCAAAATGCGATGTGCATGAAGTTTCAGGATAGTTGTGATTTCTTTTTTTTGGACCTAGGTACTGCATCTACTATCTTTTTCCTTCTCCTCTTGTTCATTTCAGTTTTACTAATTGAATTAATAAAAAAATAATAATAATTCAACCCTTTCCTGTTTTGTCCACCGCTCAGGGCCGAGGACTCTGGCCTGCTGATCCATAAGGAGACACTCCCGGTCAGGGCTGTGGTGCTGGGTGACATCCGGAGGCCCGGATCAGAGGCCGCCTACAGGGTGGGACCGCTGCGTTGTCATGGAGACAGTAAGCCACCCCCCCATTTTTTTTTTTTTTTTTTATAAAAAAACTTACTGCCTGGTTACAAGTGATTCCAAAAATAAGAGACATCATCTGCTGCCACTTTCTTACTGTGTCAAACTGCATGACATGGTCAAACATCATCTACATGAAATCACTTTTTAGTGAGTTTTATTCACTGCTTCAAACAACCGTCATTTTTTTGCTCTTCAAAATTTGTTTTTAATTATAGTCCTAAGTACATGGAAATGAATCATTAATATTTGGTTTAAAAGCATGGCTCGAATTTCTTCACAGCTTTGATTTTCAGATAATGTCTTTGGCCAGTAGACCTTTCTTTTAGCACAGTGAGTGGTTTCATCATGTACCTGTTCTTTTTGTTGTTTTTTTTAAGAGAACTTATGGAACGCTGCGTTTTTTGACAAGGAGACGTCGTACCTTCACTTTCCCACCTTGCACGGGGAGCTCAGTGCCGACATCTCCTTCCTGTTTAAAACCACGGCCTCCTCCGGTGTGTTCCTGGAAAACCTGGGCATTAAAGACTTCATCCGGATCGAACTCAGCTGTGAGTCCGAAAACCTTGACAGGCTCTTTATAGTGTGCGATTTATAGTGCAATACATATCAAGTGGGGTTCTTTTATTTCTGTTTATGGGTCTAATAGGGATGCAGTTATAGGATGGAAGTTCATGTGGAAGTTAACTTTTTGTTTATTTTTTGTGAAACTTCACAAATCGTCTTGAGAGACCTGGTCGGGGATGAAAAGCGTCCGTAGACTATTGCACTTTGTGGAGTTTATTTTGTCTTCTCAGGCCGCTGGTGCGTTTCTAATGTTTAATCCTCCTTCAAGCTGCATTGTTTACGTTTTTTTTTATATTTTCTTCCCCCTCATGGATTCCACAATTTGGCCTAGGTGTGACAGAGTTGCATTAGCCACACGCACACGTAAAGACCGACTCATAATCACTGCAGCCATCTTGAATTTAACTGCAGTTTCCGTGACCCCCCCGGGGGCCATTTTCTCCGTGACCCACGGTGCCGATTCCTGTCCTGGGATATAATAACACACATTGATGGGCCCCACAATGTATCATTTGGATTACGACAGTAATAACCAACACTGTAGTTGTGTAGTTTATGTGCGCCATGGAAATGTGGCGGAGGAGGGGGGGGTGTGTGAAATGTGGGTTTATAGCCCTCCATAGATTGTGCCGTTTTTGAAATATAGCCGCATTACCCAACAAGGTGTCCTTGTGCTTAGGCGGTTATGACGGTGATTCAGCGAGGTATGAAGTGTACGTTTATGGACAGCCGTGGCGCGGGTTATTTATACAGACCATGAATCAGTTATTAAAGTCACACATACATACATTTCCTTTTGAAGGAGGCTGTTTCAGAAATGGGATTTTAAAGAAACACACACACACACACACACACACACACACACAAGCCTCTCTCTCCTCCAGGGAAATCAGTGTCACGGTGGTTGTTCCGGTGCTGAACGTTTGTGTTTTTTTTTGTTCTTTGCTTTTACCGCGGCCATAGACGATGATGACGTCTAAATTTAGTTAGCAAAGGCTTCTGGGATGTTGTTTTACTTTAGTAGTGATTCATCATCAGCATCCAGCATCAGGGACGCAAAAAGTGGCTTTGCTCTCTCTCTCTCTCTCTCTCTCTCTCTCTCTCTCTCTCTCTCTCTCTCTCTCTCTCTCTCTCTCTCTCTCTCTCTCTCCTGCTATTTATTACTTAAATCTGCAGAGAACAGCAGATTCACAAAACACTCAGTCATAACATTTAGATTTGAACTTTGTCGTGACTTTCTTTCTCCGTTTGTTTGTAGTTACACATGTATAACATTTTGTAATTAGAATATTTCGATTTTTAAATTCATTGCAATTTTTTTTTTAAGTTTTCACGGTTTTCTTTTGATGATCAATCCAAAAAAAAACGTCACTCACACCGGACTTTATAAATCTTTCTGTGTTGTTTTTTTTTTTCTTCTCCACTGTCTATATCAGGCTTCCGAATTTCTCCCTGCAATTCAATTCTTTTTTCCTCTTCCCTTTCCTCCCGAACCCATCCAGCCTCCACTCGGGTGCTCTTCTCCTTCGACGTGGGCAACGGGCCTCTGGAGGTTCTGGTGGAGTCCGACGTCCCGCTGAACGACAACCGGTGGCATCGGGTCCGCGCCGAGCGGAACGTGAAGGAGGCGTCGCTGCGCCTGGACCAGCTTCCTGCTTCCACACAGGAAGCTCCTGCTGACGGACACTTCCACCTGCAGCTCAACAGCCAACTCTTCATAGGTGAGGAGGAGAACCTCTGTCCATCACATCTTATACAGCTCCGTATTATATTTTCTTACACTCGGTTGAATTTTGTTCCTTCAGTCACTTTGTGTAGTCGGGTTCAAGGATAGGTGTCTGTGTAGATGACTTCACAGAACCAAGCATTTCTTTTTCATCTCACCATGTGTTCTCCTTTCTTTTATCATCCAGCCTCCACTCGGGTTCTCTTCTCCTTCGACGTGGGCAACGGGCCTCTGGAGGTTCTGGTGGAGTCCGACGTCCCGCTGAACGACAACCGGTGGCATCGGGTCCGCGCCGAGCGGAACGTGAAGGAGGCGTCGCTGCGCCTGGACCAGCTTCCTGCTTCCACACAGGAAGCTCCTGCTGACGGACACTTCCACCTGCAGCTCAACAGCCAACTCTTCATAGGTGAGGAGGAGAACCTCTGTCCATCACATCTTATACAGCTCCGTATTATATTTTCTTACACTCGGTTGAATTTTGTTCCTTCAGTCACTTTGTGTAGTCGGGTTCAAGGATATTTCCTTCCACCCTCGGGGGCCTGAAACTGCATCTCTCTCTCTCTCTCTCTTTCTCTCTCTCCCTTTTATTTGGGAGCTTTCTTTTTATCCCTTGTGCTTTTGAGAAAAACACTAGTTCAGCATGTATCTCTCTCTCTGCAGCTCCTCCAGGAGAAAGTGGCTTCATCACAGAATCTCAGCAATTGTTTTTTTATTTCTCTTGTCCTTTGTAGATTATTCTCTTTCGTAAATTTGCACCTCTATCAAGAAACGTTGATGAAACATCGAGAAGTTTTTGTTTGCTTCTTCCAAAATATTAGCAGTGGCGGTTCTTTATTAAGATTTTGGAACCAACAACATCTGCATCAGTGTTTTCCTTGTTGTACTGCCATCCTATGTTGTGTTTCGTTGAAGAGCATATCATTAGGATCTATTTATCACAAACACACCATCAAGTTACAGCTACAGTGATTCTAGGGCTGTAGCAGTTTGTCTACAGTCAAACCTGACACACCACAACAGCCAACACAGGATCTGATTCTGTGTGGAGCCACACGGTGCTCACATCAAATCTTCAGCGAAAGGCAAAAAATATTATTATAATTTTTTTTTCACATGTTAATGTGTTATTGACGGGAGCTTCCTGTCTGCTCAGCAGTATTGGATCTGAAAGCTGCCGAGTGTGCACGTCTGCTCTGCAGGGATTCTACAACCTCTTTATCCACACCCCCTGACAGACAGCGATACAGTACTAGAGTCTGACCTCCTCTCACGGCCCCACGCGAGCAGGAAAATGAGAACGAAATCAGTCCTGAGCTACATTGGCCACACGCCACCCGCCGCTCAGCACGGCTGGATGTGAAAGTGCTGAGGGGGATGGTACCTGACCACTGAGCAATCATCACACTCTATAAATATGTAGAAGAGAGCAGGGATTTTTACATATTTATATACATATAGTGTGTGTGTGTGTGTGGGGGGGGGGGGTTCTTAAATCAGTTTATGAATATGAAGCTGTAAGTTATTCATCAGCACTCACGCCACAGACTGAGAATATCAACCCACCGACTTCATCAGAGCTTCATTGGTTCCACTTTGAAAACTCTGATTCTCTATTTAACCTCTGAGTCCTCCTCTGTGTGTGTGTGTGCGCGTGTGTGTGTGCATCTACACGGGGAAAAAATAAATAATCAAAATCCATCACTTTATTGTTTAGGTTTTCATCGTTCTGTAAACACGATCTAAGTCCCTTCGTGTCAGTCAACAAACTGTGGAGGCAAAAGCCGACCAACAAACAACTGTTTAGATTGGATGAAGGCAGCGGGGAAATCAAGCTGGATATTGATTGGCTGAATGTGTGGTGGCTGTTAATCCGCCGCCATCTGATTCGCCAGCATCAGCCCAAACGCAACATACATGTTTACAACCGCGGAAGGAAACAATGGCTCATGCAAATGTGCAGAATATGGGACTGAATAGTGATTATATTCTCACCGTCTTTGTTCGGTCTATATCGCCGGTAGCGAGAGTTGTGTATTTTTTGGCTGAAATATAGACGTAAAGTACACAATGTACAGTGCGCATACATTAGCATGAATATGGCTCAGCTTAAATCCACAGCATTTCTGCGTAATCTATATTTGCTGTGCACAGTTTATTTAGGGGTTTGTCTTCTCGCCTCGGACAGGAAAATATTTAGGTTTGTTTGGATTGCTTACATTTCCATGATAACTACGCAATATTATTCACGTGTTTTACACTGGAGACACGGACTTCTAAAGTCAGCCTGCGTGTTAACTGCATAAAGCACAGTGTTGTCTTGTACTCATTTATGAGCCATATTTCCACTTACAATGCATTTATGAGCCTTAATTATTCCTCGAACCGATTTATAAAGCGGAAAATTGCGTCACCTCCATTAACATCACACGGTAAGGTAATGCCTGGAATGGATTTATCATCCATAGGATTGCTTTTACAGTTTTTATACGTCCTAATATTTGCTGATGGGAAATATCCACACACTCACACACATTCAGGTGATTTTCTTTTTTTTTTTTTCACCACCAGAAGCTTTTCACATTATCCGTTGCACTGCCTGCTTCGGTTAGATAAACATTGGCACCAGTGTCGCGTTGTGTGTCCAGAAATGTGTTTTGTGTGGGAACGGTACGGTAAACACAGCGATTCAACTCAGAGTAGAATAAAGCCGGTTGTCAAAAATAATCTTGTTTTCGTCGGCACTGTCACAGTTCAACAATGAAATCCCATGTGCAACTTATTTTGAATTCATCTATTTATAAATTTCGTACAGATGGCTGATGGAATTGCAATTTTATAGCTATAGAATGCTTTAATAGGTAATATATACCATAACCACTATTCTGGAATATTAACACCCGGTGCAACTCCTTTTTCATATATATATATATAAAAAGCATAGCATTATAGCATTAAATGCAGTTTAGAGCTTTCCTCTCCATCCGGACTTTTCTCTGAGAACCTACAGATGCAGGTTCTCTGTATTTTAAGCCACATTCATCATCTTTGATCTTATTCTCAATTTTTTTTTTTTTGTTTACGTACACGCTACGATTTCCTGCGGAGAGGCCGTAATTGTCTTGCTGGAGCCGAGGTAGAAATTCCTCCTGATCTCCAAGGTCTGGCTGGTGGCTTTTGCTCTTTTGGTCAGCGAAATTTCTGAAATGTCTTGGATTCTTTGAGCTTAGCTTTTAATCTTCGCTCCACAAATCCCTCGTTAGGCTTTTGACGATGGTGATGATGAGGATAATGATGATCTCAGTGTCGTTTGATTCCACGACTCCGTTCCACCACTGCGGCCACGCACTCCTGTCTCCAGCTCTCTTGTTTCCTGGTCTTTGTCAAGTTTCTTCTGAGTTTAACTCACTTTAGTGCTGCTTGGCGAAATTAATATTTGCTGTTGAAAAAGATATCCACTGCAGTTTAACAGCGTATGTTCACAATTCATGTCGATGTCGTCCCCTTGAGCCTTTTTTAAATTGCAGTGCAGCAGTTATTACACCTCTGCAAGTTAACATTGAAGTAAAGTCTGATTGGATAAAAATACTGCGCTCGCTCTCCCCATGTGATTGGTTTTCATTGATCTCGGGGTCCCACCTCAATATCAGACTTTGACAGGAAAGATATCAAATGAAGTTACCCGCAATACTTTTTTTTTTTTTTATGTTTTTTTGACAAAATAACATCTCAAACTCAAAGTTATCTGCACGCTCTTTCATTGGGTCATTTCCTGAGAAGAGTGTTGTTGACAGCTTCGGAAGCTTCTGGGGCTTCAGGAGTGAAATGTGGTTCTACACATGACAAACGCGAGGGAAAAAAAAAAAAAAAAAAACAATGAGAAAAACATAGAAACATACAGATCGCGGGAGACACACTTGTTCTTTATCAGCGAGCTGAGAGTGTCGTCTTTGATTGCTTTAATCTTTGGTTCTGGTTATCTACAATATTTGAACAATGTGCCTAAAGGAACAAACGTATGTGTTTCTGCGTCTGTCAGGCGGCACGGCGTCCCGGCAGAAGGGCTTCCGGGGCTGCATCCGCTCTCTGCAGCTGAACGGCGTCCCGCTGGACCTCGAGGGGAGGGCGGGCATCACGCCCGGGGTCCGAGCCGGCTGCCCGGGTCACTGCAGCAGCTACGGCTCGCTCTGCCAGAACCAGGGCCGCTGCCTGGAGAGAGCCAACGGCTTCCAGTGCGACTGTGGCCCGTCGGCCTACACCGGCGTTTTCTGCCACACAGGTACAGGCGCATGCGCACACACACACACACGGGCTGTCCTCATTAAAACACACAGGAATTATATGGACATGCTAAAGCATGTTGGATATAAGGGTCTGAAGAAAAGTCGGCCGTTTGCTAAAAGGCGCGTAGGCAATTTATTTGATTTTATTTGATCACTTTTTTTTATCAGTTCCCTGGCAGGCTGCTAAAAAAGTCCAGTCACAGAACAGACAGCAGTGAGTTGTGAAGACTTTTAGAGAGAGAGAGAGAGACAGAGATTGGCGGTGACGCCTGCCTTGACCTCTCTTTCTGAGGCCTGTCAAACGCGTCCACCCGCTCCGCACCACGCTGTCACATGTTACTGTATCTCACAGTGTATATCTCAGTAGACGAGGCTAGAACTGCCTCGATTTTTTCCTGCGTCAGCTGTTGGTTCTTTTCGCAGGAGGCTGAAGAAGTCAAAGCAGGTGACTGTAACAATGAATATCTCCATATTTAAATATAATATAATGCAATATAAAATATTCCATATCAAGAACTTATGGGGAATAGGAGTGAGTGATATCTAGAAAATTCTATGTGGGTATATAACATGAATATAGGTATTTAAAATCGAAAAGTCATAGGAATCTACGTCCTTATTGGAAAAAAAGGTGCCACGCTCGTCTGTTGAAAACATTAAAACGCTTTTATTCAAGTTTCAAGAGGTTGAGTCAATGGCTCCAAATGTAAAGTTCTTCATGTGGTAATATTTGTGTTGCCATGGAGACTGTTTCTAAAGAACAGCTTCAACTATTGTATCTTACAAAAATGTACTTTTCTTCTCCACCTATGCTGTGGCTATAAGAAAGAAAGATTGTCACTAGCCCCGCCTCTTTCCTGCAGAGGTGTCGGCCCTCTTCAAGTCGTCCACCTCCGTCAGCTTCAGCTTCAAGGAGCCGCACGAGTGGAACGGCAGCGCCCTGCCCTCCTCCGTCTTCTCCGAGGTGACGCCGCGAGGAGAGAAGGTGTCCCTCAGCTTCAGGACCAACCAGAGTCCGGCTCTGCTGCTCTACGTCAGCTCCTACTCCACAGAGTACCTGGCCCTGCTGGTCAACAAGCACGGTCAGAAACACGAGCAAGAGTTGCAGTTGTGTGGTGGTTAAATTGTTCTTTTAGAGCTTTCTTTTCTCCTTCCTTTATTTCCTGTGTCCTATTTTGGCTGCATCCCATTTTTTTTTTCATCTCTAGATGTCTCCTTTTCGCCACACCTCGTTCTCCTCCCTCAACGTTTTTCAATCACTTTCCGCACATCTCCTCCCCTCATGCCCTCATCCTCATCATCGACCTCTCCTCCTCCCTCCCTCCATCTCTCCCTCCTCATCCTTTGCTCTGCAGCTTTCCCAGATCTATCAGGATCTGTCAGATCTTTCCTCTCTCTGGATTCAGCCCGTCAGCCTCGACCGGCCTTTAATCTGTCCAGCTGGGTCGGCTGGCTGGGGGAAAAAAAAAGGAGTGTTCACTGGTTTTTATCAGTGACACCCGATGGGTGATGCTGAGGGAATAAAAGTTTGGCTTTTAATGGGTGACAGGTCAGTGTGAGTCTGAATAAAGCAGCCGCAAACTCACTGCTGTTTTTTTTTTAAAAAGTTTGAGAGCCAGTTGAGCTTTTAAGAGTAAGAGGATGCACTTTGAGTTGAACATCACATTTTCGGCATCCAGGAATAAAACAGGCACTTTGCGGCTGCTGGATTAGCTGGAAATGGATTGTTCTGCTGTTAATGACTCGGGGCTGATAGTGGACAGGAGTGCGTTTTAAAAGGTTTGGTGCTGACGGTGGAGTTGTCGGGGAAAAGGCACATTGTCTTTGAATGAATGTGTTTAATTAAATTGATGAGATTTTTCCCATGTTTGGTTTTAATTCTTTCTTTTGCCCGAGTGCTGCAGTTAAACTTCCTCAGCTGAGAGAGAAATTATTATTCAGTCATTCACAAAAGAGATTCAATTGAAGTGTGTGTGTGTGTGTGTTTGTCTGTGTGTGTGTGCATGTGAAGATAAGCTGGAGGTGAGGTACAAACTGGACAGCAGCAGAGAAGCCGACGTGTTGAGGAGCAGATTCAGGAGTTTGGCCAACGGACAACTACACACTGTTATCATCAGGAGACTCACAAACTCTGTGTCTGTGCAGGTAACGCAACTCACACACACTCACGTTGTGTAGTTGTGCACCATCATCCTTACTGATGAATGTTGAATGTTGTTGATTAAAATTGTTAGTATGTGCTTACTCCAAAAAAGGGGAAAAAAAGTAAGCAAAAAGTGCTCACTCCTAAAAAAAATTAAGTAAAAAGTGTTACATTTTTTTTTGGTCCATCATGGTAAAGTTTTAGGACACCTTGCTTTTTTTTATAGATAATGAGGAACCTGCTGTCAGCGCAGACAGTCAACGTTAAAATGTTGGAATACTGGAACTAATGATGGAGCAGAAACACATGGTGGATCTGTCTCCTCAGATATATAATGAGGCATTAAAAACAGCTCCATATGAAATATGAAGAATCTTAATCTTATCTGGATCTCCTGGAACGTTTATCCTGTTAACAGCAGCCTGGGATGATAAACAATTTACGGTTCAGGGTGTCTGTTTAATTATCAACATGGTGAGATGATGAAATACAAGGTGACCTCCTTGTCTCGTATGGGCGCAGCCTCTTAAATCACTGATGTATGGTACGAGGGGAGCATTTCGCCTCAAAATCATTACATCGTTAGTCAGGTGGCCCTGGACAGGAAGTTCATCCAGCCGTTTCCTGTTTGGTCCGGCAGCGTGGAGTCTCCCCACATTGTCTCGTCTCCCCGCCCAGAGCAGGTGACCCGCTGAAAAATGAGTCACTCTGGGAAACCGGTCCACCGTGTCCGGTGTTATCAGAGAGGCCGGAGTCCAGTGTGCTCCTCCAAAAGTTCACCTCCCAGAATCCACTCTGTTCAAACAACCGCAGGTTATATTCTCCCCAAACACAGGAAATAAATCAAATCTATTTTGGGCATCAACAAAAACAACACTTTGTCCTGCAGCTCCATGCTGTATCTTAGCAGAGGCTTGTAACCACTGTTCATATATTATTTAACATGATAATATTAAAATAATATTATTTTTAAACATCTGTCATTATGAGGAATATCCATTAAATGGGGTCACAGAGATTTATATATAAATATATATATGTTTGTTGTTTCAGATCGACCAAAACGCCAGAGAAGATTTCAACCTGACGTCTGACGGGGAATTCAACGCCATCAAGTCTCTGCTGTTGGGCAGAGTTCAAGGTAAATAATAAGAAGACGTGGAAAAGTCCCAAAATTGCATTTTGAGGTATACAAATAGGGTCTTTATGACATCAGTATTACCAGCAGAAATGAAACCAAGTATTTAGATGGATTAATCATTAGTCATTATGAGATATAAACGTTGAGAATTGACTCTTTAGGTAGATGTAGATTTTTTTCTCTACATAATCGATAATGTTCAAAATACTAATGTTATTTATTGTCCAGTTTCAACTGTAGAACTCAGACTCAGTTATTTGCTGGGTCATGATTTATTCGCTTTCCCATCAGAGACGGGCCGAGATTTAAGTTGTTAATAATACGAGGGGAGCCATGAGCTACACTCACAGCAACATGATGCTTTTCATCCTAACACTTCTGCTTTTCACACTTTTTTTTTTTTTTTCTTTTTTATTCCACACCGGCTTTGTGTTTTCAGAGGCTCAATATTAAAACCTTAAATTCAAATCAGTCGCTTCAGTGCAAAAAGTGTTTTTTGTTGCTGAATTTTATTATAAGAATAAATCCACACTTGGTGTCAGACACCACAGACTTTTGTTTTGTCTGGATGTACAGTAAATCCTCAGCTGAGTGTGTTGTTTTTTTTTTAAACCCGTCATGTCAGCATGTGACCTCTCGTCCCCTCAGTCAGACCAGAAGCAGCAGAGAGTCAGATCAGGATCAGAAAAAACAAAAAAACAGCAGGAAAGTGAATTTTCTGTCGTTCTCTGCCTAACCCGTCATCCATCAGTTTGACTAATGGAAGGAATGGAGGATTTTTTTTTTTTTTTATGCAGCTCTATCTATTTTTAGAGAAGTGCACCAATAATCCTTGAGTGCATTATTGTGTGTTGGGAACCATTATTAAGTGTCTCTATAAAGTTTTTTGTTTGTTTGTTTTCTTGTGCATTCCGTTGTCTATTGGCCATGTACAACCACAGCTGCCACTTTTCTGTTTACATTGTGAAGCTGCTAAACAAAAAAACTTTTCTCACATTCTAGAGATGAGTAAAGTAAACTCAAGGACACACACAGATGCACACGCGGTCAGCGCCATGTATGTGCTGAATCTGATGTTCCCCTTGCTATATAATAAACTACACATCAGCACTTTCCTCCCAGTTCCTCCGCAGCAGAGACAAACTACACATTAATGCAGCTAGAGATGAACCATCAAGCATCTTAATCATATCAGGATCTACTGCAACACTTATCTTGTTAACAACATTATGATGAATGAGGTAGAGTTCATCTCCTGCTGCCTGAACGTCTGAATAATTATCAACACAGAGAGATAAACCACAAGGTGACCCCATCTTGTATGGGCCCAGCCTCCTGTGACTTGTGAGGCTACAGTGAAATACATGGTGCATCTCATCTTATCATTTTTCTATTATAATTAATCAATTTATCTCTGGAAGAAATCATTGCAACAATAGTATTTACAAATAAAACTGAAGGTGTTTCCGTCTACAAAGGAGTCAACAAACTTCAGAGATTTTCAGATCAACACCTTGGAGCTCTAATATTATAAAAACAAACATTTGGGCGTTAACGATTCTCTTCTTTTTCAGATAAACCAGAATGACAGAGAAGAGTTCAACCTGACGTCTGACGGAGAATTCAACGCCATCAAATCTCTGGTGCTGGGCAGAGTACATGGTAAGAGAGAAGTCAATACTGTATTTTAATCTAAACATAAGTAGAGAACACAATTTACAACTACACAAAATGCAATTCTCCAATGAAGGAGAGGAAAAACAAATGAAACAGTAATATTAAATATTAATTGTTGCAAAAAACTAATGTTTTAAGTATTTACTCCCTTTTGTGCAAAAAATTGACCCACCAGCTTCGGTCTCATGTGAGATGTTAGATCACATCTAAAAAAGACCTGATGCATAATTAATGAGTAGCTGTGATTATAATGTGTTGCCCTTTCTATCCTAATATGTCAGGCAGCTTTAAAGAACCCTCAGGATAAGTACAGATATGTTAACCATCCGTTTAAGTCAATAGATTGAAAAAAAACCACATCATCATCATCATCGAAGTGTCGTTTTTTAAATCCCACGCGGGGCCTTGAATCAGAGTCGGGGTGGGACAGTAATTGGTTCTGTCATGACTTATTCATGTTCCCTATGCGAGGGAGGTATAAGCTGTTAATAACACGAGGGCACAGTAAGAGCCCCCTGAAAATACCCACTGCAATACTGTTGATTTATGGGGAATAAACTGGCTATTAGTAGTAAAACATGAGTCATGTATTTGAAGTGGCTGTCAAAAGATGAATTGTACTATCAGGTTGTACCGAATTAATATAACATGAGAACGTTTATTTTTTATTAGAAAAGGGGATATGTAAGTAATAAGTAATATCGTCATGTGCAGTGTAAAAAAAGAACTAAAACATGCAGCAATATTTTATTGCCATGTGATACTTAAAAGTGAGTCCTCAAACATTTTTTTCCGATGTGAACATTTTATAATTTATTGAATAGATTTCTGTTTTTACTCTGCCACTGCTGAAAAAATATATAGTATTAATGTGCATGCAAATTGATGTATTAGTGCTGAATTGTCTTTGGCAGTATAATTAAATAAATGTCGGACTTCTTTTTTTAATTGCTAAACTACTTTTCAAGAAAATCTAGTGTCAGCAAATTTGATAATAATGCAATATGTATGAGTCATGGCAGAAATATACATTCCACACTGTTCCTGGTCTTTTAATAGCTTTGGTATGTGTGGATGTAGTGTAAATCCTCAGTGAGTAGCTCAGCTCATTGTGTTTTTTTTTTGTTTTTTTTTAAACCCATCATGTCAGCATGTGACCTCTCGTCCCCTCAGTCAGACCAGAAGCAGCAGAGAGTCAGATTAGGATAAGAATAAACAAAAAAACTGCAGGAAAGTGGATTTTCTGTCGTTCTCTGACAAACCTGTCATCCATCAGCCTGACTAATGGACCCGGAAGAAAATCCAGAGAGCCAGAGAGGAGATGATTTTTTTTTTCTTTTTTTCTCCTGCTGCTCTCATCATCATGCACACGTGTCCTGCTGCTGTTTACACTGCTGTGAAGGAGCAGAGGTGAATGATGGAGGGGTTTCAGTTTATAAGAATGAGCAGATAGAGGACGAGGTGGAGTCTGTTGGTTTGAAGGATGGAGGCTAGAATCAATAACCTAAAACTATTGTCCTGCACCGATAACACGATAGTGTGCAGCAGAGTCCGTGAAGGGAATAGAGATGTATCATTCTAGCCTGATTTTACACTTTAGTTAGATATACTGTGAGATGTCCAGGTGCTAGAAGGCAGATTTTATGACTTTTACACTCTGCCAGGCTAGTTTTTATAACGAGATAAAATAAGCAGCTGTTGGCTGGAGCTTCGTTTTTTATCTACAGATCCTCACAGTTGTATGAATCTAATCTGGTAGCAAGGTGGCAAATATGCTTATTTCCCAAAGTCTAACTATCTAACATCTAACTTATGCCTTTATGTAATAATTGTTCACCACTTATAATTGTTTTACAAAAAAAAAATGTAATATCTTTTTCAGGTTTTGTCTTGTCTGCTTTACTTTTTTTTTTTTAATTAGTGAAATATTCAAGCTGTGGTAAATGTAACTAAAATGAGGAAAATTAATGGTGAATGGTCTGCATTTATTTTAGGCTTTTAGATAAGGACCACTCATAGTGCTTTACTTGTTTTGCCTTCTACCCCACACACACGCGCACACATGCACACACACTAATAAGGCACATCAAAAAGCCATTTGTGATCTATCACACTCATTTTCACACACTGGACCAATATGAGGTTCACTGTTTTGGTAAAGGACACTTTGGCATACTGACTGGAGGAGTGGTGTCTTGAATCACAGACCTTTGGTTTTATATCTTGACCCACTCTCAGCAGAAGTCTGAAATAACATTGTTTTACAAGACTTGCTTGTTTTAAAAATGATGTTATTTCAATAAAAAATAAAACAATTAATGTTCTTTCTCCCCCCTCAGACTCGGAGGCCTTGGAACCAGACCTGTCCAGGCTGGCGTCTCTGGGCTTCACCGGCTGTCTCTCCGTGGTCCACTTCAACTCCATCAGCCCTCTGAAAGCCGCTCTGCTCCACGCCGACTCCGGGCCCGTGGTCCTCTCCGGGCCTTTGGTGCCATCCAGCTGCGGCTCTTCAACAGCAGAAGTCTGAAATAACATTGTTTTACAAGACCTGCTTGTTTTAAAAATGATGTTATTTCAATAAAAAATAAAACAATTAATGTTCTTTCTCCCCCCTCAGACTCGGAGGCCTTGGATCCAGACCTGTCCAGGCTGGCGTCTCTGGGCTTCACCGGCTGTCTCTCCGTGGTCCACTTCAACTCCATCAGCCCTCTGAAAGCCGCTCTGCTAGACGCCGACTCCGGGCCCGTGGTCCTCTCCGGGCCTTTGGTGCCATCCAGCTGCGGCTCTTCAACTTCAGCCAATCCCTACGCGGCTGAGAACAAGCGTCACCTGTCAGGTGAGACCAGGGTCTGAAAATTAACACAAAGTCTGAATGGTGGGATTTGTTTTTTTTTTTAGCTTGAGACGAGATGTGATTTGGGTTTGTGATTTTGTGACGTATTTATGTATTTATGTGTTAATCGTGTTTCTGTAAGGAGGTAAAATAAGACATCTATAATTGTGGAGAACATATGGTGCAAATTCCAATGATTTATAAATGTATTAACATCTCAGTTAGGGTTAGGGTTCAGTGTGGATTTATTTGCTGACTTTAGATGAAGATTTAGCAACATTTTCAGGTCGTGGCCTCCTCCATCCTCCTCCAGTGCAGAGGCGAATTTCTATTTTGTTGATTTAATTTTAATTTTAATTTTTTCCAATAATGGAAATGTTATTATACACTGAGTGGGTTATATCCACAACACAACTTACAGGAGAAGGATTCCGAGGATGTTTTCACCCTTGGCATTTTTTTGGTTTGTTTAAATGTCTGACCCTTTTTTGACGAGATGTTTTAACTGAATGGAAACTGAAAGAGATTCTCTGTGGAGGCTCATTAGATATGTACAACCTGTCGAGGACATTTCTGACAGTGTGTTAGATGAGATAATTAATCTGGTTTCCTCACGTCGCGCTGTTCTCCTCCAGCTTCATGTTACCGTCATAGTTCGCTTCTTTTTTCACCCGAGAGCTCTAATGTTTAGTTTTTTTTTAATTCTTGCTTCTTACTTTCCAATCTTCTCTCTTTATCTTTCATTCTTTCTTTCTTTCTTCCTTCCTCTGCTGTAGACCAGTCTGGTTCAGTGGGTTCAGGTCAACCTCTAGTCAATACCTTGAGAAACGACTCGGCTCTGATCGGAGGTACTGAACTGTTGCTCTTCTCGATTCTGCGTGCTGTATTGTTTCGCTGTGTTTGTGTCTTGGACCGTTCCTCAGAGAGTCAGAGATCGCATAGAATATTGAATTGCTCCGATATACTCAAATAAAAGCCCCCAAAGGTGATGTCGTGAGCAAAAATGCCTAGTATAGATTGAATGAATGTAGCAAAAAAAAAAAAGTGAGTCAAGTCATTAGAAATTGTCGATTAAATCACGATGACTTTGTGTCTGAGTGCACAAGCTGAACAAATTAAACTTCTGCAGAAACGACTCGCTGATGGGGAAACTTTGGCACGTTATCTTCAAATACGTGGACATTTTAAAATATTATTATACAATATTCTTTTTTAACGAATACAGTGCGAAATTAATATCTGGCATATTCTGAAATTCCAATGAGGTGAAAAGATTTTTTTTACTCAGGATAATGAAATGTGCAGAACAAGCTCCCGACGTGAGGAAATGAACAGAAGTGTTCACCATGTGTTAAATTAGATCTGTGGAACGTTCAGGACCCCAGGACAGAACCCTGAGGAGGAAAAAAGGGATGGTCAGAAATCATGTGGGAGTTTCTCTGTGTCCAAAATCCACCAGGAGGGATAACATTTTTGGAGAGTCGGCAAGCTACGAGACTAAGCAGGGTTCAGCAATATGAACACACATTAATATGCCACAGTTCAGCTAATTTATGGACTTGTGTTACTTAAATACTTCTATTATTACTTATAAATCACAAGAGTATAGAACAGCGCAAAACTGCATTCATAGGACGTTAAAGTTACAAAGGGGCCTGGCCTCAGGATCCATGTTTTACACGACTCACACAGGGCTGCATGTAAATGGATTTTTAATTTTTTTTCTAGACATGTGAAACAGCTGTTTAGTTGTATTTAGTTTATAAAAAGGACAAATCAGATTTTTTTCTGCACGTTAATGTCACAATTAAACATCATCTAACTGTAGATTAGACAGCAGATCATGAATGTAGTATTTATTATATTTTAGTTTGAAAAATCTATCTGTCTTGTGTTTCTGAGAGGAAGTGTGGGTTAAATAAGAGGAGCGCCTCTCTGATGGAGAGCGTCCAGGTGAACCCGGGGTGAATGTCCTCTGCCTTGCAGGTGCGATAGCGGTGGTGATCTTTGTGATTGTGGCCGGCCTGGCGGTCACGGCCAGATTCCTCTACCGGAGGAAAGAGACGTATCGGAATCAGGAGGTGAAGAAGGGGGTCAAACGGGAGGACAGCCCGGAATTTCCCTTCAACAACCACACCGCGTCCCAGGACGTCACCGGGGAAAACCGGAGGGAGTATTTCATTTAACCCCCCCGAGGCCTGACCACCCGATGGACCGGTGGAGTCCGTCTGTCCGGGCTCAGGATTTTTACTCTTGCACTCGGAGCTGCTGGAGTCTTCAGTCCAAAAAGAAAAAAAAAAAAAACAATCAAACTTTTTTTTTTTTTTTGTATAGTGTTGAATAAAGTGATTAAAAAAATCAAAAACAGACTGAAGAGCTGGAATGATGAGGCATATCCTGGTTTCAGAAACTGTAAATACTAAAAACATGTGAATATTGGCATCCTATCTACAATAATCTTTCCTTAGGGACATTTTCCTTTGTGGATCTGATTTTTTTTATTTAATTCTTTTTTGGAATCATTCATTCCTTCATTCCCATGACTCATGACTGGATTTATTTGGTGGATTTCTGTGAGGAGGAGAAGGAGGAGTGGGAGGAGGATGAATGGAGGTTGGACTGAAGTGGAGGAGGACATGTCTGACCTTTTATGAAGAACCTCCAGAAGGATCACTTCTCTCAGAGAGGGCTGTGGAGCACCATGAACCGGCAAAAACGACCAAGTATTGTCAGAGTCTGGCCGAGATCCAGGATTCATTCTTTTTTCAATGTTTTTTTTTTTTTACTCTGCTCAGAACATGAATTAAGCATCTCCATGAGGGATGAGTGACATTGTGCGGCCACTGTGCCAGTGTGCATTTGAACATTTGAACCAGTGATGCACTGAAACTTTTATTCAGCTGATTTCTTTTCCACTTTATTGCCATCTATTTGCCCCCCCCCTTTTCCCGTTACTGCAGTTCTTTCTTTTCTCTCACGATTTTTCTCTCCATCATCACACGAAAGCACAAGAACATAAGCAAAACTACGTGAGCATTTAACTTTGGTGTGAAGCATTTTCCTCGCGCCTTGTGAGAATTTGAGTGACGCTTTCAGCAGGCACAGCAGCTCCGTGGCCTCCCTCACTTCCTGCTAACCTGCCTCGCTCTGACAGGTGGATTGTGTCAGGACAGAAAGAGAGGAGACGATCGCCGTGAAACAGCAATCGCTCAGACGTGAACGTAATGAAAACACCGTCTGAGATTAGCAGTGAAAATGGAGTCAATCCGTCCGTCGGCCAATTCAAGCCCTGCGTGCGTGTAAAGAGTTGTGAGGATCCACACCAGTTGGTTATCAAACACACACCAACGTCTCTCTGATGGCTTTTTAATGAAGAAACGTACAAAAAATGTGCATCATTCATCCCTGTTTTTTTTTGTTTTTTTTGTGTTTTTTTTCGTTTTTTTTCTTACATCCTCCTTCAGCGTGTTGTTGTCAGTAGTGACTTCAGAAAGTGATTGTGTGGAGAGGAGCTGGTAACATTGGCAGATTGCATACAGTTGGAGGACACTGCATTATAATACAGCAAAGCAAGAACGGTTCTTATAATCCAGAGGAGGACGTTTGATTAATTTTTCAGGCTGATTTCCAGCGATGAAAAAGGTGTTGGATCTTAAATCTTTTTTTATTGTAAAACCACTTGTTTAAAGTTGTTATCTGTGGAATCGTGGTGTTGGTGAATAACGGTAATGTTTTGTGTGCGTGTGTGTATGTCTGTGTGTGTGTGTGTGTGTGTGAGTGACCTGCCATATATAATATACCCATTCTACCCATATGCTGGTTGTTTGACTATCAACAAAGAAAATAAATACTCGTAATTTGTTTTTTTTTTAAAGATCATTTTTTATTCATTTTAAGCCAGAGATTTTTGTGTGTGTGTGTGCCTGGTGTTTTTTGATGGATTTTTTTGGATGAATCACGATCTCAGTAAATGTTGGAAAGCGCCTCTAAATGTGCTTTTAGAGCAATTGATGAGCCAATTTGCCGCCACATTTACATGTCGGAGGGACAGAGAGCCGACACAACAAAATCAAACAAAGACGACGTTTGTCGGAAAAGGAGGATAAAGAAATAAATAACCCTCCCAGCTCCTTTTGTTTCTTTGTTGGCAGTAAATGAAGCTGACAGGTAGCACCGACCTCCCCGCTTCCTCCACCAGAACAATTTACATACGTTTACATCTTTTTATTATTTGCTCTTTCAAAACCGGGGCGTGGGAGGATGCACATCCTTCACCGCTGACACTTCTGCTGGCTATTAACACTCTGCAGATCAGACCTGAGGGAAATGTGTTGAGCATCCAGGAGCACACGGTGTCAGAGAGATTCTCGCTCAAGAGCCACTTGGCTATCAGTAAAAAAAAAAAAAAAAAAAAAACTCAGACGCCTGAGGTTGTGAAATGATTCAGCGGCCTCAGATCACTGATTTATTAAAGTCCCTGAAGTGGGGGACACGTTGCGGAGCTGATAACTGACATCTTTAGCATCATTAATGATATCAGAGACGCGGTGAAGGAAAACGCCGCCGTTAGCCGCGTCAGATGGAATCTGCGGCCAAGTAGAATTTTTAAATGTGAGGAAAGGTTCTGCATGTCGAATGCACAAGTGGTTTGCGTTGTATATATTCAAATTAGGTCAGTGATGACTTTTTGTTTTATATTGTACTGATGCCATTTCATGACGTCTTTTAAACGATGTCCTGTCAGGTTCAATTGCAGTTGTCAAGTTGCATTACCACTTCCTGCTGTTATTACAATTTCCCCATTTATATCATACAATGATAAATGATTGCAATGTGTTTGTGACTCTAATCTGATTGGTTAATGCATAACTATATACCATGATGTTTTCTGGCTTGGTCATGATCAATATGAGCTTTTGCCTTTCATATTTTTTAAGACCATATATTTCCTGACCTCCGCCTTGACCTTTTGACCTCAAGCGGCCTTAGCTCCAGTGGGAACCAGAAGCTGATGCTGTGAATCATAATTGGAAAATGTAGTTTTACATCACACTGAAAATGGATCATTGCTCCTGTTGGACTCTGTGTTCTGAATGAGTATACCTCAGGCTGAGAGGCTTTCGGACACCTTCTCCTTTCCTGTCTGTAAAAAAAAAAAAAAGTCATATATTCCACAGCCGTGGAAAGATGAATAATCCGAAGCCTCATTGGAGTCTTTGTGTCCTTTGATTTTCTTTGTTTCATGGCTTTCATGATTAATGGGACAGGTCAGTGAGATCTATAAGTCACATTTACAGAAAACAATAAACCCTGATGTTCATCATCATCATCATCAAAAAAAAAAAAAATCCGTTAAAGTAAGTCCTTCAGTTGACAAGTTGAATATTTTGTGTGTTGACTTAAATCTCTTTCGTTATCCACCTCCACTTCTCAGCCGCACTCTAAAAGCTATAATTACAGCCGTGACCAGTTGTATTCGTGGCTGTGCAATGACGAGGTGTTTTCACTAGACAGATCTGCATGTTGATGACAACAGCTGTGGCATGCTGTGTGGTTTTTGCGACTTGTTTTTATTTTTCTTGTCATGGTTGTGTCTGTATTTGTCTATATTTATGTTGTGCTCTGGAACCTTAACCGTCTCTTCTTCTTCTTTTTTTTTCCTCAGATCAAAAAGAAAAATCACTGCTGCGTTGGCTGCGAGGAAATCTACACCGAGGCCTGAAAATGGAAATGGAATCGACTAAAGAGAAAAACAATATATTTTTGCTCGACAATAAGTTTAAACATAGATTGCAACTTATGATGATGCCGATTTATGCTCAACTGTGCCCATTGGTTGATTATGTGACGCGGTCGACCTTCAGGTGAGATTTTGCTCTGTCTCAAAAGTCAAAAATGTATTGTAACATGGACAGTAAAAGGTGCATTTACTCAAAAACTGCTGCTATTGTTTAACTCTGTAGTGTGAGGATATTTTGACATGGGTAAGTTAGTAAGCAATTCAAACAGTACAGTAACTGTCAAGAAATGATTGAAAAAAATCTGTAAAATAAATAGATTGAGTGAGTTGAGACTCACAGCATTATCTCTCCTGTGCTACATCTTTAAAGCAGTGTCTTGATTTTTTATTTTTTTTGTGAAGTGTTTAAAGTTTAACTTTGAAAGTGACAGAGCTGCGAGGGATTTGACAGCTGTAGACAGAAGAGTTTCCGACAGCTCAGCACTGGGATGGGTTTTATTATATCGCAGCTTGATAAGAATGGCCTCCAACTGTGGATCTGCACTTTTTAATGACTCATGTCCCTGTTTTCTTTTTTCCTACTCCCAGCCGTCTGTGCGTCCTCCGTCCGTCTCTCCCGAGGTCAGTAGCGTCTATTCCTGTGGATTCATACAGACGTCATTGCTCATCGCACACTCTCAGGTACCTTCAGGATTTTTCTCTTCTGTGTTGTAGGAGGGTTTAAATCATGCGGAGACGTATCCGGCTGCAGCCGCCGGCTCTGTACTCATTTCATTCCTAATGTGCACAATCAATTTTTTCCAAAAGATGAGGATTAAGATCTACTTTCACACGAGTGTATTAGCAGAGTTGTAATGAGATGAGTGAGACAAATAAAATCACTGAGACCGTTGAGCTCCATAAACTTTGGCACATAGCCCGGTGCTGTAATATTATTTCAATGCAGTAATGCAATAGCACACAAAAAGCGTTCGGTTCATCACCGGTTTACAGTAAAGCCTTTTATGGCTTCAGTGGTACTGGATGATAAAAAAAGAAAAAAGAAACAGATTTTGAGTATCGGATTCTTTCGGGCTTGTTCTAATAAATACATCCGATGTGTTAAGTCTGCACAGTAACACAAATGGACGTGTGTGTTTTCAGTGACCTTGTCTCAGTGTCTGTTAAAAACAGATTATTTTCTATAGAAGACGAAGTATTGAGAGGTGTAATGGAATTCACGCTCTAGCTGCTTCTTCTCAAAAGTCTCAGATTTAATCAGACCACCCCCCCGCCACACACACACACATACCCCACCCCCTCACAGTGATGGTGGACTGGATAATTACCTGTGGATGCTGTGGGTAGACAAACTAACAGCAGCACTTAATGAGAAAAAGGCGTTTACTTTAAGAGAGAGAAAAATATCTTTGGACTCTGCTGTGGGTTCTTCTGGTGGACCACAGGGAAGCTATCGGGTGTTTTAGTATTTTGAGCCAAACCATGTCTTGGTGGTGGTGTGTACAAAAAAATTGCAAAATGCAGCATGTGTTCTTGTGTAACTGACACCTCTCGATGTGTGTGCATAATGTGACACGATACTAAATATGGATGGACCCAGAGGCGACAAACTAACAGCAGCACTTCATGAGAAAAAGGCGTTTACTTTAAGAGAGAGAAAAATATCTTTGGACTCTGCTGTGGGTTCTTCTGGTGGACCACAGGGAAGCTATCGGGTGTTTTAGTATTTTGAGCCAAACCATGTCTTGGTGGTGGTGTGAACAAAAAAATTGCAAAATGCAGCATGTGTTCTTGTGTAACTGACACCTCTCGATGTGTGTGCATAATGTGACACGATACTAAATATGGATGGACCCAGAGGCTGGATTCGATTATTTAAACAAATCGGCTGTTGGTTGTTGTCCGTAGGCTCCTCATCAAGCACTTTATAATCCCAGATGTTTCTGATAAAAAAAAAATGTAAAAATTAGGAAATATGGTACAATGAAATTATGTTTTCATTTGGGGAAGTGAAAGATTCAGCCGGTCGTATTTCCTTTCCGAGGAACAACTTTCTGTAAAGAGATTATATTTTGGCTTTGCATGTCTCTGTAGGGATTAAGATGCTTTATTGGACAGGATTGTATTTTTTATTATTTTTCGGTGTGCTGCAGATTCTGTTATTCAAGCTGGTACCATTTTGTTTTTTCCGAGTTGTCCAAATAAAGGCTTTCCTCCTCCATGCAGGGCGGAGAGATTCATTGGGGGAAGGCTCCTGATGAGGTGATTAGCAGGAAATTAAAACCAGCACCACCCCTGCTGCAGTTAGAGCCGTGCAGGGGCGTCAGACCAAGGAATGTTTTCTCTGTGCGAGTCATCACCTGTTGGTTTCATCTGTTGCATTTTCACAGGTGCCCCGCCATTATTCTCCTCAAACACGGAACTCATTGCGTGTTGTAACGGACACGCGTGGCTCAGGACGAACCGTGTTTCCCGGCCAGGAACGTGACTCGAGGCTTTCTTAGACGATCCCTGTGATGGTCGAACGTTTGAAGCGGGTTTATGGTATGGTAGAAACACGGGAATCAGAGGAGGAGGTGAAAATGAGACCGGAGAGATTTCTCAGACAGAGCCGAAGTGGAAACATCAACGTGACGTCATCGAACTCGTCTCCTTCTCTTTTTTTCTTGCCTGTGATTCTCCTGTGCAAAATCTGTCTCTTTGTCTGAATGCGATTTTTGTTTTCATTTTGGCTTTTTAACCTCTCTTCCTAAAACTAAACCACCATTTCTGCATGAATAGGCCATAATGATTTTTATAGCTATAGCTTATAGCAACATGAGGTTTGCCACGGAATGTATAAATATGTCATTATGCTTATCAGGGTCATTTATGCAACAACCAAACTTCACAGCGACAATACAAAAGCGGCGAGGCGACACTTTATTTGGCGCAAATACAGATTCATGAGAACAGAATATTGTGTCCTCAACGTCAGGCCTGTTCAGGATTTATTTACGCGAGTGTCCTCCGCTTCAAAATAGGTTTAATCCTGCTCTTCTCTAAATGATCTTTGTCTTTATTTTTTGTTTCATCGGATTTTTGGACTCTACTTTCTTATCTGTGGGACTGAAAGGCAGGAGAGCAGAGTTTTCAGGAGACGGAGGAATCTTAATTAATAGTCAAGGTCGTCCAAGTGCCGCATCCTCTTTTTCACGGTTTATCTCCGGCTTCATACGAGCACGTGCACGGGTGAAACTGGAAACAATGTGCATAGGAAGAATGCATTGTTGGATGGTGAGCTTGCGAGGGACGCGCGGTCTGACTCGTCTCTGTGTGGAGGAGGAGATAATGGGGGAGTGTGAGGATGATCTTTTAAAAGCACACGTTGTATTGCGTGTTTTTATTTCGATATTTATGTTTTACAGATAACAAGGGGGACTGATAGTTTCCCATCAGAGATGACAGCGGTGTTATCTGGGGAGAGTCAAGATGCCCCTAAACTGTGTCGGCAGAGAAATGTGATACATTTTGAAAAAAAATGAAATAACCCTTTGTCCCTTCATAGAAACAGATATTGTTCTTATGGACAGCTCAACCGCACGTGGGCAAAGCACTGCTGTGCTCTAAGAAGCTGAGATTTATTTATTTTTTACAGCCTCCATTAGTCTATTCAAAGCCTCAGATTAAATGCCAGTTTCCTCACACTGGCACATAAAACACTTGGACTGTGTTGAGGCGATGTGCAAAGTGCTCAGCGCTGCTCTGACGATTGCTGTGTTTTTCAATCACGTATAATTGTCCCTGTAGGACGCCTACCGTTTCCTTCCAAGTATCAGCTCAGCTGTCCCATTACGGCCCATGTTATAATGCTCTCTCCCCATTTACCCTGTGGCACACCTCCCATCACCAGACGCCCACAGCCTGTCTTTTACCCAAGCCTCCTATTTGTTGTGATCTCCCAGAGATGCCCAGTTATTGCCTGCTCTCCAGGAGCCTTCTTATCTTTCTCTCTCAAATTACTGCCTTTTATTTATGTTTTTTTTTTCTTCACATTTTCAGTTTGCTGCTCCAGGCGTGGTCCGCTTTCCCCTCGAGCGTCACAAACTTTGCCTTCTCATTTTTATTTATTTTCATGCCATTTTTTCCACCCTCACCCGTTTGACGAAGTCAGTGTGAAATACATCTTGCCGAATCAGAAGCAGCGTGCATTGTTCAGCTTAGCGCCTGGGCGCTGTTAATCGCCAGAGGGACAATAAAGCTTTGACAGTGGCCTGGCAGAGGGAGCGTCGACGTGTTTCTGGTTCCCTGATAAAATGCTCAGAATTTTTCTTTACTGAGCCTCACAGGAAATGAACTGTGCAAATATTACCACAAATCTGTGAGGTGAACATGTTCATTTCTGCCGTGGCAGTGCGGATAAAACCATTATGGTCAAGTGTCGCATGAATCATAAGTGCCAACGCGGCTCTGCTTTTCAAAGGCCAATGTATTTACGTAACAAGGCAAAGAGAAATGTTTTCTAACCACAGCTTAAAGCCGGCTAAGTGTCTTCCGAAGGGAGCATGAATAATGCATTTTATTAAAATGGATGTCTTTAACCTGAGACAGGTTTGCTGTTTTTATTTTGCTCTCGGGGAGCAGAAGAGCTGAATTAGAGCTGACAGCCGCGTTTTCATTTCCCCAACCGGGGGAAGCTTTTAGATTTAAAGGCAAGCATGGCGATTCATGTTTTTTATTTATGGTTTGCTTAATGTCGGTGTTGTGAGGCCCTGCGAGAGCCAAGCCTTGATTAAGGCCAGCACTAAATTAATTGACATGACTTGGGGGAGAACATTGAGCGTGTTCAAAGCAGCCCCAAGTGAAAAGAGTTTTTTAATGAATAGAAAAAAACATCATCAGGAAACAGTTTGAATGCAGTAACACTGTTAATATATGAGACGAAACCATGACCTATTTGATATTCAGGGGTCTTGAGGACATGAGAGAGAAATCTTTCCTACCTACAGTTCAAAATGTAACCTTCGAAGAGAAAAAAGCAAGAAGTCTGTGATTGAGAGCTCAGTCCAGTTGTTTAGTTGGTTGTTTATGGGGATGGTTTGTTGTTAATTTTGTTGGTTGCTTGTTTGGTTGGTTGTTTATTTGGTTGGTTGGTTTGTCGGTTGTTCTTTTATTTGTTTGGTTGATTGTTTGTTTATTTGGCTGTGTGGACGGTCGGTTGTTGTCCCCACATACATTCATATATACATTTTTTGATGTATCAGAATTATCAATACTCTTGTAGCTCACATTCATATCGCAATCCGTTCCTCATTGAGCTCAGGAGCCACAAACGATGAGATCACCTTAAAGCTGTGAGGGTGCGGGCGGGGGGGGGCGGGGGTATGTTGATAGTTTTAATTAGTCCAATCTTTGATTTACAGCTTCAAGATAAGCACCTCCCACACTGAATCATTAATTCACCACGCACAAAAAAATCTGCCAAATCTGTGCATCACACGTGAAAACACCCACGCTGTTTTAACAGAGAATCAGATTAGTCATTCACCAATATAAAACCCTGTGTTATCAGTGTAATCCATATTCAGGCTCCACCTGGATCCTTATTCCCACTCGTCCAAGCTGATGGGCAGAGAGTCAGTGGGGCTGGGTGTGAAAGGTCGTCCACGGCTCGGTGCCATTACTCACTGTGCTGTTTACGCTCCAAGGTCAGAGCTGCTGATGGATTATTAGTTTACTCAGCTCTGAACTGTGGGAGACAGAGATGGATTTCATGGAATCACGGTTACAGCTGTTTTTTTTTTCCCCCTCTGGATCTCTCACACTGGCACAGCGCGAGCAGCTGAAGGAAAAATGACCTCCGTGTTTTATCGAGTGGGAGGATGAACAAAGACCAGAATCACTTTGATCATCATGTACATTAAATGTGAAGGAATTTGGAATTTGTCCTCTAGTCGAGACAGTCAACACACTGGATAGACTTAAAAAGGTTGTGTACAGCCAATATGTCAATACACATCTGCTGCTTTGTTGGATTGAGCTGAAAATGACAGTGAAAGATGCGATGGACCATTCTTTCATTCAGTAAAAGAAAATATTGTTTTGTTTTTTTGTTACGCGATGTGCAAGCAAGGCTGCTTTGCATTAAAATTTCAACTACAAAATAAAATCAGGAGAATCTGATGCCATCTTTAAAATTCCCTAAAATACTTTCCTCAAAAGAGTTCTTCAATACAAACGCCGTAAAAAACGATCCGTTGAACCGCTGCATCTATAAACCTTTGGTTTTCAGTGTGAACAGGAAGAAAAGTTCAAGTCAGTTCAAAGATGTGGAAACATCTGCGGCATTCCCCTCAGGTTTCACTGCATTGATACACAATAACTCCCCGGCCTGTATGTGTCCTTTAACCGATGAATATGTTCTGATTGGGTCAGATGCCAATGCCAGTATAACAGAGTGAAACCTTTGCGGTAATAATATCGGCCAATGCGTATGAATTATCCTTAGTGACAAATAAATGTCATTGAGGCATGTCATTTTTTCAGTTTTACCATGAACATTACATTAAACCGTTATTTATAAATTATAGTCATCAATGTATCATTATGCCCATCGTTCTATAGCTAGTGTTCAACAAATGAATGAATGAATTTTGGCAAATACATAAACCTCGATGGACTGGCCAACATGTCTGTGTACGCGTGTGTGTGTGTGTAAGTATGCACATTTCTTTGCATGAATGTGTGTGTGTAAGTAGAATGTCGTTTTTCTCCCGGTTCTATAGGAGCTCATATCTGCTCATAACTAACGCTCTGTGTGTGAGACACACTGCGGCTTTTTTAATGGAGCATAAATCTCTGTCATCATTAAAGAGGTGGTTCAGCATGTTTTAAATTGGAATCATCATGTCATTCTACGGAGTAGATGAGGCGTCGCCTCATTTTTGGAGATGAAAGTGGGAGTCTGTGTTTTCAGGTGAGAAGGTTTCACTTCTCACTTCTCCTCAGTATGACCCTTTTTATTGGGTCGTTCTTGGACCTTCTCATTACTCTGCGGCAGAAACATGCGGGGCAACAAATGATTCTGCAGATTCTCTCCCGTTGCCGGTTTCCTGCTTCTCCGGTCGGATCATTTACTTTTGTATTCTTCAGTGCGGTGAAACCAGCAGCAGCCATTAATCACGAGTCTCAGTATTCAGATTTTTTGTTTGGTTGCCCGCTTTTTTTTTTTCTCCCAGAAGGCCACTGGTGCACAGCTTGTTACTTGTGTCTGCTTGACTCGGCCGGGCCCCAGAGGCTCGTGGGTAATCTTTCATCCGCCCTTTTGCGAGGAATCCTAATCCATCCGCTTGATATTTCAGCATCGCTGGCTAAACCCACTCCCGCTCGCTCCTAATTACCAGTTCACAACCAGTCCCCGCTGATATAATTATGGAAACGTTGTTTTCTTTTGTAAAGCTTCTTTTCAGGCCTGACGCTCCTGGATCGGAGGGAAATGATGGCGCTAAATACCCTTTTAGTTATCATGTCGTTTTTTAAAAGAGCATATTTAGTTCAAAATACATAATTGAATCTTTTCATCAACCTGCTGTGTGATTTTATTGTTGTTTCTCGTATTCAGAATGGTTAAACATGACCTCCTCACTGTACCGCCACTCCTCTGCCAGTAACTGGAAAACATTTTTACCAATGTGATTGGTCTTGACTGGAACAGAAGTGAAGATGAGTCGTGGCCACTGACAGGAACAGAATCTGAAAATAAATGATTTAACTCTTGGAACAAAAGAAACCTTGTCCAGAACAACAAAAAAAACTTTGAGAAATAAGTTAAACTCCCTTTTCTGTTCCTTTAAAGAGGATAAAGTTGAAATAATTGAACAGAAAGTATTGCGTAGCCTCAGCAATAAATAGACACTGTAGCGTTAAACTTTTAATTGATGGACTAATTCTGCATGGATGGATGGTTATTATGTCCTTTACTTCCATTATTGTTTGCTTAAGCAGTGTAATCTAATATTTCTACCTAATATTTAAAAACACGGTTGAACAAAGTGAGGGGGAATATACACTTTTGTTTTATCCCGGAATAGTAAAGTGTTTCGGAAGATTAGTGAGAATAATGGAATATAAATCACAGACTGTCACTCAGCTGTCCTGTGTGATCTCAGCAGCTTGTTTCTGATGTCAGTTCACAGATTTCATCAGCCTCTTTTGGAGCAGGAGCTTTAAATCTTTAAGAACACATCGAAAGTCAGAGGAGAATCCTGGGATCAGTTCAGTCAGTCAGTGAAGCTCCAGGGGCCGCAGTTGAGAAGTGCACGATGTGAAGAGTGTGGAGACACAAACTAATTAATGCGGTTGATGTCAAAGGCCAAAAAGGCAAAATAATACGTATTTAGTTTGTTTTTAACTTGGTTTTGTGAACTTTGGGTTAACTCTGTCTCATTTCCAGTCATAAGTATTTGCAAATAAACCGTATCTTTATAATTACAATATAGATGTGAGCAGGAAGTTGACCTTCTCTTCTAACTCTTGGCAAGAATAATATAAATACATATTTTTTCAATTCATTAAAAATGAAAAACACACAGTAGGCCAAATCTAATAATTCCATCAGCATCTTGTCCAGCAGCTAATCCAGCAAGTTATAAAATAAACGTTTTTTAATTCATATACATGCGTTCATGCAAAGTACGTTGTTTCCATGTTCTATTTTTAGCTCATTATTAAACATTATTTAAATCACCCACAGATATATCATGTGAAAGACTGATTGGAATTGAAAATGATCTTTTATGGGTTTTTTTCTGTTCATATCAAACTTAAAAAAAAAAATTACAGTTCAGATATTTTTTTCCAAATATTTGTATTTGTAATTTAATTTTTTATTTTTTTGAGACGTTCAGTGCAGTGAGGTTGAAACCTTGATCGCTTCAAAATAATGCCAATTGATGCTTATTAAGTTATTTTGCTTATTTGTGCTGAGTGGGCGTTTGCGTGTTTGACCTTGAGCTTTTGTGGGTCCGTTTATTTTCACCACATTGGATTCAAATATAATATTAGAATCTCTGCCAGACGCCTGCATGCTGTCTTTTTCTAACCTTCGCTCTCGGCATCCAAATGTTCAGAGGAAGTGGAAAAAAAAAATAATGAAAAGATGGTCAGAGCCATGCATGGCTAATGTGATTGTTCTGACCACTTTGCTCTCTGCGAACGTGTAATGGATCATTTTCATGCTCAAAAAGCCTTGAAAGAGAAATTAGACTCACGGAGTTGAAGCATTTTAACTCCTCAATCTGCATAATGAACTTTGAGCTGCTGAACCACGACTGCCATCTTCGCTCTATTTAACTTTCTTTTTTTCCTTTTTTTTTTTTGTTTTTCTCCCGTTGTCTCTTCCACGATGGTCTGCGGTCGGCTGATAGCAAAAAAAAAACAACTCTGTAGCAGTGTGGAGCTGTGATGTGTCTATCAGCAGACACACAAACTAATTCACTTTCTCTGAAGCCATGTCGGGCCTCCTCCTCTTCCTCCTCTTCTTCCTCCTCCTCCTCATCCCTTCCTCTGTCAGACCTTCCCTTGTGTCCTCCTCTCGAAATCCATCCCTCCACACTTTGACTCAAAGGAAGTGTTTTGTTGTTTTGTTTTGGCTTGATCCACTCAGACGTTTTTCATAGAACGTAAATACACGGCTTGACCTGCCAATCAAAAATACAGTTCAAATTATAAATCTAAAATCTGTATTCATGATGTTAGATGCAGTGTGCTTTCAGTTGAACGGTCAGTTTGGAATTTTTGGGCGTAATCAGTGTTCACAGTAACACAGAGAGTGTGTATTTTTGGAGAGTACTGCAGTGAGATGGCGATAAAGGAGGAAGAGACGGGATTTTAGTTGAGGACAGAGAAGTGATGGAGTTGAAGTGAGAAAGTGGACACGTGAGGGAGGAGGAAAAAAAAAGAGAAAAGTGACAGAGAAGGAGAAAAGCTGTCAAGCTGAAGGAGGAACATATTTTTTTCCTCTGTGTCATTCTCTGTTTCCCCCCAGAGGATCATTTCAACTCTCTTCCTCTTCTTCGTGATCCAATAAAGGTTCCCTGGTGAACCCCTCTCTCGCTTTCTCTCTCTTTCTCTTCTCTCTCTCTCTCTCTCTCTCTCTCTCTCTCTCTCTCTCTCTCTCTCACTTTCAGAGGGGGGAACCATCAACAGTCATTTTCATCCTGAGATGGTGCAAAGAAATGCAGGACAGGTAGAATACCGAGAGACTTTAAGGACTTACTGGAGGAGAAATGCACAAACGAGCTAAAGAAGAAAAAAAAGAAAAATAAGGAAAAATCCTAGTTGCTGTTTTTTCAAGTCAAATTGTCTCACGAAGACTAGAGTGTAGGCACGATGTGATATTTCATCGTTGCATGTGTTATTTAGTCACAAGCGCACAAACTTCCTGTGTGGACACTTGTGAGCTCCAAATGCCACGGAGCCAATGTGTCGTCAGAGAGCGATAACACAGATTTCATGTGCAGATAAAAACGAGACGCCTGCTGCTAACGGTTCTTTTGTGTGTTGGCTCATCTCTCTTTAGGAGCCTCACACACGCCGATGGTACTGTTCCAGCCACGGTTACCGTCCTCGCTGAGGATTTCTTCTGAGCGAGGAGTCAATGGAGGTGAACATTGTAACGTATGTCCTCCTGAAAACACACAAACAAAGACGCACACACACACACAGACACAATGTGATGTAGGAGCAGTCCGGGGACAAATGGAGTTCAACGTGGCCGAGTTGTCCTGCAGCATCTCCTCTCTGGATGACCTGCGCAGACACGGGTCAGGGGAGGAGATTGTTCTGAGGTCAAATGTTGGAGAAAATAAAAAGGCGAAGTTTGGGAATTTGAGGAGCAGCTCTGTGGCCGAGTGTCGGAGATGTTCATTGATATTTTTTTTCTGCTGCTGCTGCTGCTGGATCCAGGTGATTGACAGGTCAGGGGTTTAGAACCGGCGCTCTGGCTTAAAGGGAGGCCGATGGGGGGAGGGTGGGGGGGGGGGCAGGTTGTTTTTTTGTTTTGTTTTTTGTGGCCAGGAAAGTGAAAGGATCTGAGGCCGGCTGAGGTGAGGGGTCCAGCCCTGGGAAATGCCCAAATCTGTTTTTTTGTGAAACCCTGAGAGCTCTCCGGAGTGTCTGGGATCAACAGATCTCTGAGCTCTGAGAGGAGAAGCCAGAGAAGAGCTGAAAGCTCAGGTAACTTTAGCTGAGCAGCATGGCAGAGAAACCGATGGTGTGGAGGAGTGACAAAAAAAAACAAAAAAACACTGCACACGTTTGGTTAATGTGCCACGTCGTCCCACATCGACGTTTATCCACCTCATAGCTCATTTGAATGATTTGGTCAATCCAGCAGTTTTTTTTTTTCTCCTGCTCGGTCATATGGAGTTATTGTCGAGGGTCTGTCTTCAGCTCTTTTTTTTCCCCTCTTTTCTTCCCTTTCTCCTTCTCCTGAGCTCTGTTTTTCTACCCTCGTGTTTCCCCTTGATAACATTTACGGGGAAATAAGCCGTTTTCTGCCATGCAATTCTCTGAGGAGTCACCTTCCATGATGCTTCGAATCATCTTAAAGCATGAAAGGCTCCACAGCCCTCTTTCTTTCAGCAGCCTCAGACCCGGTTCCGCGTTTTTATTTTTAGACGGCTTGTTAAGGACAATCCTACAAGGGAGGCCCAACAGATAAAGCTCTGCAAACCATCTGTCAATTTTCTACTATAAAGTACTGTGTGTCCTCGGTGAGGACAAAGTCGCTCACAGTGGTGCATGCAGGGTCCAGTGTGTGTGTGTCTGTGTGTGCGCGTGTGTGCCTAATTTTATAGAGCTGCATTTGTGCATCTACTTATTTACATGCGTCAAATATCACCTTGATTGTGATGTTGAAATTGAATTGACGTTTCTGTCGTGTGTCGGTCTTGTGCGCTGGGCCATGTGCTGCATAATTCCCTGTCCCGCAATAGTTGCTAAATGGATTCAAGGCTCTGGTCAAACAACGATGCAAAGGCAGGCAGGTAGACGGGTTGATCGGCTTCCCACACAAAGGCGGACAGGCCCCACAGATTCCATCTGACGCCAAAGAAAAGGAGCGTTTCATAGGGAATGTACGGGCCAGGGGGCTGAGAGTCTGGCTGTCTGCGGGAGGAGCCGCCGCTGCTGCTGCTGCTGCTGCTGCTGGGATTATTTAGAGCGATGCTTGGAAATAAACAGGTTGAATATAGAGAAGGCTGTCAGAAGAAATGATCCATATTTCCAGTAAATGGAATGTCTGGGGGCCTGGGAGGTTCTGATAAAGGGTAATGACACGTATATATGTATATATACACTCATATTCACACTAGCAGGTTCATAATGTATATATGCAGAAAACACGGAAACATATTCCCAAACCTGCAGCAGTAATCTATCACTTCCGTTCCGCTGTGTGTACATAGAGCTACTTTACCTTCTGCATAGAGACTGAGCTGAGATTTCCCACGCAGCAGATTGATTTACAGCTGAGCCACGGGCTGTAATAAAAAGGGGTTAGTAGATGAGATAATGTCACCCAGGGATAAAAATTCAGCTTTTATGTTTCACTCGACTGCATTGAAAGTTAAACCAACAAATTAAAAACCCCTCCAAACCCAAGCATGATTTGTGTAGCTCATACACGGAATGTATAACCCTATTTTTTTTTATTTTTTTTTAATGCGGCTCAGCCTTCATTAGTCACAGCATTGCTGTTCAGTGGTCACAGAGATTTGCGTGTTGATTGACAGGTGCAATGTGTGCGCGTCTGAGCATCCCAACTAATGTTGACAAATTATTATTTTTTGGGCCGCACCACGTCGCAAACTGCCGCGGCGTGAAATGAGCTTTAATTGCAGCCAGTTAGTACAGCTCTGGTGTTGTTTGTGCTCTGCTTCGCTCCGGCAGGCGCGGCGACACTGCTTTGGTTTGTAGATGAGTTGAATATGTTGACGTTTGTCGAAGGTGAGCACCTGGTAACATTTGCGTGTGTGTGCGAGGATGCAACAGTTGGAACGTTGGCGGGGGTTTAGTGATTCGGCAGAATTAGATGAAAAACGAGGTCGGAGCTCTTCAGCGGATTGATTTGAAGGGGCCTGTTTTTTTTCACATCCGTCCTGTAATCAACCGCCGCCGATCTGAACATGAAGAACACTTTGTTGTTGTATTAAAAAAAAAAAAATCTGATTCAAATTCACTTTTTTTCTTCAACACTCAGACGAGTGTGAGCGAGGTCGCGTCAGGTACATGAACCTCCATGTTGACAATACTTAAACCTACATTGAACAACGCACTGCTGCATTGGCAGATTAACTAAGACGCAACGATAAAGTTGAATAGGTTAATCCGATTGGCTGATCGGATGTATGGGAAGCCTCGGGACATTGTTTCATCAATATCTTTATCGGGAGCGAACACTCTGTGTGTTTATAGAGAGAGAGATTTGACTCGGAGCTTTCTGAAAGGCAGCCGCCGGACCCCGGTCGTGTCTTTATCTGCCTGTGATGAGATCTCCGGTTTATGAGGATGATCTGGAAAAATGAGGATACAGCGCTCAGGCAGAACTTGTGAAGGATGCTGGGTGCATAGCTGTATGCAGCGGTTCGGCGGAATTATTAGTTTGTTGGTTGTTTTTTTTTTTGTTTTTTTTCCTGCTGAGTGAAATGATCTGAATGAACTATTAATGCAAGTTTGAATTTGAATTTCATTCAATTAAAAATATCTGTTTATTCTGAGGTACAGATCAGCTCGCACATGCTGCGGACCTCCGTCGTCCGCTTCTTTGCATGTATATGTAACGTACTTTGCGTCCGACAAAGCCATCGTTGAGACGATGCGTTATGAATATTCATTACAGCAGACCCGCACAATATACTGCCTGGTGTTTATGTGTTGAATTGTGCTGCACTTTGCTTTACGCGAGTCTTTATAATGAGAAAACACATTTTAATTATCTGGACATTAAAACCAGCAGATATTTCCCCGCAGGGAATTCTTACACCGATTAACAATAAACCGGTCTGCTGGTTAGTGCTGATTTAAGCTACAAGTGTTGAGCTTGTTGTGTGTTTAACAGTTAAGCTACTCTGATTGAACCATTTTTTTTTTTTTGTTTGTTTTTTTATCTCTGCTGACTGTTGCTCATTTCATATGCGTGCACCGGCAACAGGCAGTTTTAAGTTTTTCCGGGGGGATTTCCATCTGTCCGTTGGTCCCATTCTCTTTAATGTGATCTTATGGAAAAGCCTGGCAGGAATATCTTAAAATTCATGTTGACTGTTGAAATGTTTATTCAGATTTCCGATTGTTGTCAGAGGTCATTGTGACCTTGTAGAACATGTTTGTTTGCAACATCCGAATATGAGCTCAGAAAGACTATGAAGACATTCAATCTCTTGAGATTGTATTTCTTTATTTATTTGTTATTACTTCCTTATAAATGATTGGTGGAACATTACACTGTGCATGTGAGACTTTTGTTCCTGTGCCAATTTAGTTTGGGCCAGTTTTATGGCCAGCATTTTTGTGGCAACACATTTACAACTCTGGAGCCTCGTCTCCCAGAGATTGTTTGTGTGCTCTGAAAATTGGAGTGGGCAACATGAATAAAATCTATCATCTGTCTCTCAGAAAATTAAATTGAGAAACAGTTTGTAGATAAAACAACCAGATGGGAA
The DNA here is from genome assembly GCA_016785305.1 of Colistium nudipinnis. NCBI lineage: Eukaryota > Metazoa > Chordata > Actinopteri > Pleuronectiformes > Rhombosoleidae > Colistium > Colistium nudipinnis. The sequence continues at coordinate 458,405 of JAFBJU010000601.1, forward strand.
TGTCTGTGTTTGTCTAATCCAATGAATGCAAACATATTCCATCACAGTGACGCTTAAGTTGCAGAAATCTCATTTGACACAAAAACTCAACCCTGCTGATTGGTTTGCATCGTTGGTCTCATGCAACCAAAGATTAAATGGACAGATGCCCTGTTATAATGGGTGGAGCAGAGCTTTAGCCCACAGGCAAATGATCGTCTCACACCAATACACAGTTGTGTGCCAAAGTGTGGGCCGCCGGGCAAAAAGGTTCTATGGAATGGGGAAGTGTTTTGGTGACTGATGAATCATTGGAATCATTATTTCAACGGAAAAAGAAATCAAGTCCCAAATTCAGGCATGTGAATATTTGCTTGTCTCCATGGTTGTCTGCAATTGAATTAAATATCTTCGTGTGATGAGCCGCCGGTCAGATAAAACGAGACACGTGGATTCGTCCGTTTGTGATTGTGGCATTTTTCATTTGCGTTCTGACATTTTGCGGGCAAAGTTTTCTGCTTCCAGCTGTCGACCTGTAGCGGTGCTGATTCATGCGTAAAATCACCACACATTGAAACACAAAAGGCTGTAGCCAGCAGCCTGGTATGAATGAGATCGTATAGTTACAGTATTTTATGTTGTTCATTACAACAGACTGCGTTTTATAATTTTTTTTACCCCTGCCCACTTCTAAGCTCATCCGTCTACATTAAGTTTCTTGGATCTTAACAAACTGCCACAGCCATTATGCCATTAGGTTTTAGCCAAATATAATCTAAGGCTAATTTCTGAAATTGCTAATCAGGTCTGTAGCTGCAACTGCCATTTTTATTATTATCACACCTAAATAATGTTGTTCACTAAGGTCCTTGGTTAGTAAGTTTAACATTGGAGTAAGAAAACAAGCAAAGTTTTATCCATGAGAGGCGGCAAATGGTGAAGAAACTCATTTAAGAAGAGGTTTTGAAGAAAACGTTCTTCTCCCCACTGTGAACATGCCTCTATAAAGGAAATAGATGTAAAAGCCACTGATGTCATTATTGCCACTTAACCGCGGCTGGTCGCGCGCAGCTGCTGTGAAAGTTGTGTAATTATATATAATCACAGCCAAGAACATCCTGTCTGCTGTTACTGTATCAGGTTTAGACAAGAGTGTCACTCAGTAATTATCTTGGACTGTGTCTGTGGGTGTTATAGGAAAAATCGCAGGAAGTCCATTTAGTGAAAAACGTTTAAGTGAGCAGGGTCAAGCTCCAAGTATAAGTTTAACACAGAAACACGTTTACCTTTATATTTGCCAATATAATATATTATTAATAGTGCTGGCCAACGATTACATTTTTTAATCACATTATTTCCTGCGATTAATTAACCAAATGCTCTCATTGGTTGAGACTGACCAACCAACCAATATTCCGCCCCCTCCTGTGACCCCTGGTCTCTCTGTATGTGCATTCTGAGCCAATGAGAGAGGGACTTAAGAAATAAAAACTGCAGTTAATGCACAATAAAATAATTGGCAGCGTTAATGAGTTCATGCGTTAACCTCAATCATCACGCATTAACATGCCCAGCACTAATTATTAATTCATTGTCAAAAACTTGAGGTGATTTTCTACCTTTGTAGTGAAACCTGTTTTTTTTTTTACAGGAGAATGACATTAAAAAGAATTGATTCAATCAATTTAATCCGACAATAGACTTCGGTAAGCATTTGCTTTATTTTGGTAGTGTCAGATATTGGAAATGTAGACAACAAAAGGTCAAACATGACTACAGTGTAAAAGTAAGACGGTAAAGCTATTAATGAATAAAACCCCTTTCAGAACCTCATTTTTTCTACGTTAAACATCGTCACAGTGAAACGTGTGTTTATTAGCCTCCTAATAACAGCAGTTAATCAGTTGCATAGTTCATATGTTTCGGAGGAAAAATACTGAAAAAACAGAACATTGTAAACATAACAGAGACGTTAAATAGCTCAAACTTGACCAATGGTTCACAGCTTGTTCCAGACACTTTCCAGCGATGCAAAGTAGATCTGTTGTAAACCAGCAGCAAAATAATAACACGAAAGAGCTGAACTCCAACAAATGTTTAACTTATTCGATACAGACCTAAGGTGCGTGTGAGCCTGTGTCATTTTCACAGTTTAACAGAAGAAGAAAGTCAAACTAAATTGAAAACAGAGAAAATCCTTTCACTTCATAAAAATATCAGGAGGAAAGGCACCAACATTAAGCAGATTGTCGTTCCAGTTATTTGGGGGCTTTCAGGTCCCAGATTCAGTCGTCCTTCACTGATGTCTTGCGACGCCCTGGAGAAAAAATATAGATCGTCAACACTAAATCAAAACAGATCTTAAATCAGCTTAAATTGAAAAGGGGGGAAAAAAAAGGTTGAATGTAGGCAGAAACGTATTAGTTGAATTTGTGTTGTGTTAAATTGTGTATTTATATAAGTATTGTATGAAGATCCCTTCCCAGGTTGGAAATAAGAGATGCAGGTGATGCACACCTCGGCCAAATGTAACTGCTTTCTAGATAATAATACTTGAAAAGTTTTTTTTTTTTTGTTTTTTTTTATAGTATCTCGTCTAAAAAGCATAGTCTAGTTGGTCGTCCAATAATGTATAGAAGGTCAAACTTCAAACATGCACAGCACTGTCGGCAATGCGAAAAAATATGGTAGAGGTAAAAAAAAAAAAAAAAAAACTTCTTAGTATTGTGTGTAAGTGTGTGTTCCAGTGGGAAGCGAACTGGTGACCATGGCTCCATGAATCTGACAGTCCACAAACCAACATCCTTAGCAGGTGCGCTAACTTCACGTACATGTTATTTTTTCTCGAAATGTTTTGGATTGCAAGACCTGTTTCACAACCCCTGGCAATAAGAAATGAAATACATAAAACAACGTGTATGTGAAGTTAACGCACCCCGGTAAGAATGTTGGTTTGCAAACTGTCAGATTCATGGAGCCATGGTCGCCAGTTTGCTTCTCGTGGTAAGCGAACCCACGATCACGCGTGAGCCTCTGGCTCACGAACCTACAGCCTTAAACGGTGAGCTAACGTCACATGCCATTTGTGCCTGCAATATGTGGTTTTCAAGACCTATTTTAAGGGTCTTTGATACATTCATATCTCTTTAGCTGTTGCTTCTAATTTGGCTTCTTCTTTCTCCTCCAGGCATCCTCTCTGTTGTCTGTTACTATATGTATTGGATTCAGGATGTGGCGTTCAGAAGAAACTCAGTGAGAGACGTCAGCTGAGGCGTCTGGATGTGTGACTACAAACGTGCCCCTGACTCTGTGATAATTCACTTCATCATTACTATCATATTTAAGGTTTTAGGACAACTGCCAGCCTTGTGCCACTCTCTTGCCCTCTTTCTTTCTCTCAACCAAACCAATTCCAGCTAACTGCTCATCCATCTTTCAACAAGTCTTGTTCTTTCTAATGTGTGTGTCTAATGTGCCCAGCTTGAATAAAGAAAATAACAATGAAAGATTCAAAATGGTAACATGTAAAGTTAAGTTACACATTGATAGATAATTTGAATGTTCAGTAACATCGTATGTTATAATAAAAGTATATTTGCTGTTCTTTGCATTTCTTTCCAGAGACAATAAGAATATACTAAGAGGTCAAATAAAATAGGAGAGAAAAAAAATAATATTACAATGTGGTTAAAATTCTCATAGTACGGTCAGCGATAAAGTCGAAAGTCATCCAAAAATATGTCGGCAAAAAATGCTTTAAAAAAAAAAAGTAAACTAAAACATGCATAAAAAAATGCAAAACGCTCAAATATATGACTGAGGTGAAAAAAAGTAAAAAAACTAAAAAATGTGTATGTCGTCCAAAAATATCATAGCATACTATGTCCAAAAATTTAAAAATAGCAAAAAATTTAAATAAATTTAAAACATGCATAAATACATGCAAAAAAACTCAAATATATATGAGTGAGGTGACAAAAAGTGGAAGAAAAAAAATGTGTACGTGTCCAAAATTTCACCAAAAACGTCATAGTAAAGTATGTCGTCAAAAATTGACAAAAAAGTCTAAAAATGAAAAAACATGCACCAAAACATGCAAAACGCACAAATATGACTGAGGTGAAGAAAAGTGAAAAAAGTGGAAAAAATTAAAAATTAAATTGTATGTTGTCCAAAATTTTTCCAAATCGTCATAATGTTGATATGTCGTCCAAAAAAAAAAACGTGAAAACATTCATAAAAACATGCAACATTTACAAATATGACTTAGGTGAAGAAAAGTGCAAAAAATGTTTTTAGTATGTTGTCCAAAACTTGGCTAAAAACGTCAGAATAGTATGTCGTCCAAAAAAGTCAAAAAATGAAAATACGGGAAAACATTCATAAAAACATGCAAAACGCACAAAATATGACTAAGGTGAAGAAAAGTGAAAATAGTGTTTTTTTTGTATGTCATCAAAAAATATCAAAAAAGTTAAACAATTAAAAAAACTTGAAAACATGCGAAACGCACAAATATGACTGAGGTGAAGAAAAGTGAAAAACTGAAAAAAAATTATAATAATTATGTTGTCCAAAATTTGTCCAAATCGTCAGAATGGTATGTCGTCCAAAAATGTCAAAAAAGTAAAAAAATGAAAAAACGTGAAAACATTCATAAAAAAATGCAAAATTTACAAATATGACTAAGGTGAAGAAAAGTGAAAAAAAATGTTTTTAGTATGTTGTCCAAAATTTGGCTAAAAAAGTCAGAATAGTATGTTGTCCAAAAAAGTCAAAAAATGAAAATACGGGAAAACATTCATAAAAACATGCAAAACGCACAAAATATGACTGAGGTGAAGAAAAATGAAAATAGTGTTTTTTTTTGTATGTCATCAAAAAATATCAAAAAAGTTAAACAATTAAAAAAACTTGAAAACATGCAAAACGCACAAATATGACTGTGGTGAAGAAAAGTGAAAAAAAAAAGTTTTTAGTATGTCGTCTAAAACTTGGCTAAAAACGTCAGAATACTATGTAGTCCAAAAATGTCAAAAAATTTAAAAAACGGGAAAACATTCATAAAAACATGCAAAACAACAAATATATGACTGAGGTGAAAAAAGTACATTGTACGTGTCAAGAATTTCACCAAAAACGTCATAGTATCCAAAAATGTCAAAATAGTTAAAAAAATAAAATAAATTGAAAACATGCATAACACATGCGAAAAGCTCAAACATATGACTGAGGTGAAGAAAAGTGAAAAAAAAATGTTATACTGTATATGTCCTCCAAAATGTGACCAAAAATGTCATAGTATAGTATGTCGTACAAAAATGTTGAAAACGTAAAAAAAAAAAAAAAAAAAATGAAAACATTCACAAAAACAAGCAAAAAGCTCAAATATGTGACGAGGTGAAGACAAGTGAAAAAAGGGAAAAAAATAATTGTATGCCTTCCAAAATTTGACCAAAAACGTCATAGTATAGGATGTCGTACAAAAATGTTGAAAAAGGCAAAAACTGAAGAAAAAAAAAATGAAAAGATGCAAAAAGCTAAAATATATGACTGACGTGAAGAAAAATGAAAAAAGTGAAAACTTTTTTGTATGTCGTCCAAATATGTCAAAAAAGTCAAAACATTTAAAAAACGTGAAAACATTTAAAAACACATGCAAAAAGCGCAAATATATGACTGAGGTGCAGAAAAGGGAAAACAAAAATGTTTTTAGTATGCCGTCCAAAATTTGACTAAAAACGTCATAAAAAAAATGTTGTCTAAAAATGTTGAAAAAATTAAAAAGAATTGAAAACATGCAAACTGCTCAAATATATGACTGAGGCGAAGAAAAGTGGAAAAAAGGGAAACATTTTTTTTAGCATGTCGTCCAAAATTTGACCAAAAACATCTTAAAATGTCAAAATAGTAAAAAAAGTTTGCATATATACAGTATATATATTAAAACATGCATAAAATGCTGAAATATATGACTGAGTTGAAGTAAAAAAGGGAAACTTTTTTTTTTGTATGTTGTCCAAAATTTGTACAAATCTTCATAGTCGTATGTCGTATAAAAATGTCAAAAAATGAAAAAAACATAAAAACGCACAAATATATGACTGAGGTGAAGACAAGTGAAAAAAATTACATTTTGTACGTTTCACCAAAAACGTCATAGTATAGTATGTCGTCCAAAAATGTCAAAATAGTTAAAAAAAAAATGTTTTGAAAACATGCATAAACACATGTTAAAAGCTCAAATATATGACTGAGGTGAAGAAAAGTGGAAGAAAAGGGTTTTTAGAATGCCGTCCAAAATTTGACCAAAAATGTCACAGTATAGCATGTTGCCCAAAATTTGTCAGAAGGCGTTTCTTACTGTTTTTCTTCGCACGTACATCTTGGCTCGCAGGGTCAGGGGTGGAGTTTCCTGTGGTCTCCTCATCTTCATCTGCCTCCATCTTCCTGTCCTTCTTCTTCCTCTTAGGTTTGCTGGAGCCTGGAGACGAGGTCTCTTTAGGGAGCTCAGCAGTCAGGTCACTCACAACATCACTGTCACCCTCCGCCAATGGCTTCTTCTTCTTCTTCTTCTTCTTCTTTGGAGGTTGGTTTTCCTTGGAGGAATTCTCCTCCTGCTCGGTTGGCTTTTCCTCTTCTGGTGAGCTGTGGTCCTGGGGTGGATCAGCTTTGGGTCTTTTGGTTGGTTTTGGCGGAGGTGTCTCCTCTGCTACCTCTTCAATCCTCCTGGAAGAGCAACATCATCATATTATTATTATTAGGTTTTATCCTTTTTGGTTTTTTTTACATTAATGAGTTAAATGACCTAGTTTAAAGTCAAAGTTGAGTTAAAAGCCTGCACGTACATTGCACAATAAAGATATTTATTTATTTATATCCACACTGGCTATCACACATTCTATTCAATTTCAATAAATTTTTTTATTATTTTTATTCCCAGAGTTTACCGACTTTTTTTTCCCTGTCTGACCCTCGGGGAGGCTTTTGCTCTTCCTCATCCTCAGTCTCCTCTTCCGGCTGAGCTTCCTCCTGAGACGAGATTTCTTTTTGGCAGAGGAGAGATGAGAGGAATTTGCATCTGCTTCAGAAAGAGAGAGAAAGAAAAAAACACACAAAAATCAATGAGACGCACAGCTACAGTGAAACAGTGTTTTTAAGATGCTTTTTCTCCAATTCAATCAAGATGACATATTTGATTCTTCACCTGTTGCGTCCAGTTCCTTTTCTGAGACGTTGTCGCCCTCTGCTGGTCCGTCGTCAGACTGCACCACCTCGTTTTCCCTTTTCCTCTTCTTTTTCTTCTTCTTTTTTTCATCTCCTGTGGGATTCTCCACCTCCGTCTCATCCAACACCTCCGCAGCCTGCACCACCTCCTCGTCCTCCTCCTTTTCTACATCTTTAATCTTCTTTTTTTTCTTTTTAATTTTGTTTTCCGACAGAGTGATGGCCGCTTCCTCGTCTTTCTCCTCCTCCACTTGCTCTTTCTCCCTTTTTCTTTTTTTCGCTTTCTTGACTGATGGAGTTACCTGGGTCTCCACCACCTCCTCCTCCATCTTTTCTTCCTCTTCTTCTTTCTGATCCTCCTCTTCCTCCCCCCGTCTCTTTTTGCCTTTCTTTTTCTTTTTGGTAGACTTGGATAGAGAAGGACTCTCGCTGAGTGTTTCCACGGTGGACTCGTCTGTGGCTGGTGTTTCTTCAGTTTCTTCAATATCTGTGGCTCTGTCCTTTTTGTTCTTCTTTTTCTTTTTCTTGGGAGTTTTCCCCTCGTCCTCCTCTGGGGGCAGCTGGCTGGCTTCCGGCTCGGCTGCGTCGCCGTCCTCATCGAGAATGTTGATTTTGATGGAGTCGCCTGGGTCCGTTTGCACATCTGCATCTTCCACTTTCAGCTTTTCTACGACACAAAAAGAGAAAGAACATACTAAGTCAACTGTATGTGATCTGCAGGACGATTTACGCACAGAGGCAGAAAAGACAAGAAAGGAAGAATGAAGGTGAATTTAGTAATTTCATGATTTGTTTAAAGTTCGGCCCATAATATCCTTTGCATGTCACCCTTTGATTAAATCTTGCTTAACTTTAATAGCCCTGCAGCTTCAGAGCATTTTTTGTTTTTTTTAATTGATGCACAGTGACGTCGACGCCTGAGACTTTCTTTCGTGTTTGAACTTGTCGCATCAACAGAAGCACAGGTGGAACTATTTAAAAATACTTTCTGTTCCAGAAACAGGTGCAAAGCAGTGGGATGTAAATAATGTGGAGAAGAAGAAAAAATTGTTCATGTGAAATCAATTTTGACGAGCTAATTATTATCAGGAGGAATGTCATTCTCAGATATGTCTTAACGAGCTCTGAAAGCTAAAAACAAATGCCTTCGAGAAGTGACTGACAGTGTGGAAAACTCTGCTGCAATCCTTCAAAAATATTTAGTTTTTTTACGCCGAGGGCCTCGAGGTGAAAAAAAAATCTCCATCTTTATGTCTTAAGCATTTTTCTTGCAAATAGAGTAATCCTAAAGTCAGATACGCAATGGTGCTGCAAACTTTTTACTCTGAAAAAAATATGTATATTTCTAGTGTTAAATTAAATGCATCAATGGGTTGAAAAGGAAAAAATCAGCTATAGCCAAACTTTTCTGAATTTAATGTTTCTGCAACAGCAGATATATATATTTTTTAATTAATTATTTGGCCCTTTTGAGATTCTCTGTAATGGAGGAAATGGTCTGATGATCCTCCTTCTTTTCAACAGCTCCTGATTCTCGTAAAAGACACACAAAAAAGACAGAAAGACACCTATTGGTTGTGGATACCTTCAGGAGGCGGGACTTCATTGTCTGCAGGCCGCTCATTGGTCTCCTCCGCTGTCGGATCTGAGCTGGTGGACTCGGCCTGGCTCGACTTCTGCACAGAGGATTCAACATCAGGTCAATAACAGACTCCAACAGCAGATACAAAGATTCAGAAGAAAGTTTTGATTTTCTTACATTCATATTTTACCTAACTTATTTTTTTTTAATCATTCAATTTCTTATTTTTCTGTGGCTCTCTTGCCGAATCGGATTTAACCCTTATGTTGTGTTCTCGTCTGCTGTGACACCATTTCAAGTTACATATGATACATACTTATTATATGAATGACATTAAATCATTACATTATTGAAATCAATTTAATGAATCAATTAATTAAATAATTACCATCTAGCTTTACATAGGGTTAGAACATCCCGATTCCATTTCTTAGGCAGAAATAAAATATATCTTATCGTCATGTTTGACGATAAGATATATAAGATATAAGATATGGATGTTTTTTTGGAATCTGAGATAAGACTTAACAGGAGGCACTCACTGATTCTCCAAATACCGATCAATAACTAATACTTCACCTCCGCGACACTGCGTTCCTCATCCTCTTCTTCTTCCTCCTCCTCCTCCTCCTGAGAGCATGGAGGTGTGGCCTCGGATTGAGTGAGAGCTGACTGCTCCAATGCAGATGTTTGATTTGCATCATTGGGGGTGTCCGTGGCAACGTCCGACTCCTGAGGACGAGGGGCAAGATAGGGGCCGTGAATGTTTTAAAGTTGGAAAAAAAAAACAGACAACTTTAACACGTAGAATGGTTCACTCATATCAGCTATGGATTTACTTTTAATGTTAATAAAAAAATAAATAATCATACATTATAAACAGCATAAATAGTAATAAATATGTATATAATAAAAGTAGCCATTATCATCAGGACTGAGCACAGATATTCTTTCTGATCAAAAGGTTATTTTTGTTAACCAGAAAGATTTTCATAAACGCCCGAATTGTTTAAAAACACAGGAAGCCCTTCAAAATAAAAAATGTGTTTGTATTATTGGGTGGAGGAAACTTGCACAGACACATACTTCAGATTCAACCTCAGGTCACTAACCTGTTTTGGCTCATCGTCGACGTCTTCGTGCTCCGTCCTGTTCTCTGAGCCAGGGGCCAGGGGTGGATCCTCGCTCTGATCTGAGGCCGCTGGTCCGGGATCAGCCGGGTCCGAGGAGGCGGGCGTCTCCGATGTGTTCGCTGCCGATGCCTCAACAGGAGCCGACGGATTAGTCCCGGCTTCTTCTTCTTCTTCTACATCGGCCTCTACCATCTGATGACGGCAAAAAAACAAACAAAAACAAAACATTTAAACAGAGCAGGAAAACCATAATGAACCATTAACACAATAAGACACACACATAGTCAGGCCTCTGGCATGTCTGGTGTGCGTGGGGGTGTGTGTGTGTGTGTGTGTCTGGTGTGCGTGTCTGTGATACAGACAGAGGCCTCTATAAAAAAGCAATGGGGCTGATCAAACAGTTAAAGTGTTTAAGTTATTATAAACAAAACAAAAAAATCAGTCCCTACAACTTTAGCAACAAACCAAAGAGACGAATGCGCAAATACTTGTGTGTTGGTATAAGCACACAACAACCCTGCAGCTACATTATTACAGTGACTGGACGACAGCTATGTGCGTGTCTGTGTGTGTGCTTTTTTCCCCCTGTAGTTCAATTTCCATCAGTCAACATCTTTTCTTAACACCTTCACTTTTTGAATCTAAATGTCTTTATGGTACAAACAAATCAATGCTTGTTGTTTTTTGACTGTACATCACCAGAATCACAGACTGGGTGACTGTCTCTGCACACTGGTTTGTGCTGGATATTGTGTGATCAGGATCAGTTGTGTGAGGTGTTTACCTCTGGCTCTGTTCTCGTTTCCTCCTCCTCTTCCTCCTCCTTCTTCTCGTCTTCCTCCTCGTCTCCATCAGGCGTCTCTGCGCTGTCGTTCTCCGGGTTTGTGGTTTCATCTGCAGCGTTCAGCGGCTGCTCACAAACCGGTTCATCTCCGTTTCCTGCACAGCTGAGCTCTGCAGCGGGAGTCTCCAGGACATCTGCCTCAGGCCCTGGAAGAAGAGATGATTGAGATGTACACTATAAACATACTCTGAAAAAAGAATTAAACCTGGAATGGAATATTTAAAACGAAAAAAGACAATGCAAAAAGAATTAATAAAGCCAAACCAGAATATAGGGTGGGAAATTGTGCCAAAAAACAAACTTTTTTTTTTTAAATTATTAAAGTTATTGCAATAAGCTAAAGAAAACATATTCATGAACTAATTGTTTAAATTAGAAAAGTTTCACATTTTCTCAGATCTGAAAACGACAGTGAACAGTTCATCATCAGCTGGAGTGAGAATATTCATATTTGAAATGATTAAACACGAAACAAACCAAGTAAAATAAATAGATAAATAAATATAGTTTTACCAAGTGGAGGTTTAATATCCACATTATGTGCCCCATTGGGAAATTTGCCGCATTTTTCTTCTTCAGCGTTGCTCGGTTCTGATTTGATGCCCATCTTCATAGAATCCTCTGTCTCCTGTTTGGCTTGCTTGGCTATGGAACACAGTCTACAACACACACACACACACACACACACACACACACACACACAAAAAAAAAAACAAACACACATGCAGTGATGACACAGGTCAGGTATTTGGCCAATAAAGAGGTAGAAAATGCCTTAAGTTGAAATTTCCATGCTGCTTTAGAAGGGATTTATTACATACACCTTTTGGACTAATAATTAAATGAAAACTTAAAATGTATCTATTTTTATTTTATTCTTTTTAACTGACTTTATTTTAGTTTAGTAACCACACTGGGAAAATCCATCAGCCCCGGTTGATCTCATTCATTCAGTCATTTATCTACTGGCCATTGTATCCTTCTGCGAGGCAGACAGTCATTTATTCCCACACAAGTGCACGCATGCGCACACGCACGCACGCACGCACACACACACGCACGCACGCACACAAACAGTGTGTGTCTCAAAGATAATCTTCTCGGACACGGACAGTTTCTGTCCAAACAGGATTATCGACCGCATCACTGAGCCAATATAAAAGAGCTGAGAGAAGACTTGGACGCACACGCACCCACACCCGCACACACACGAACACACACATCAGAGCAGATTAACTGTAGCTACATTATTACAGTGACTGGACAACAGCTATGTGTGCGTGTCACATCAGCGACATGAGGATGTTTGTGACTCACTTCACCCATCCTGTGTAGATATCATGTAGGCTGGAGCTCATCATTGGTGTTTCCACCTGAAACACAAACACACAAACCCACATCAACATCTGTGTTTATTTAATCAAACCGTTGAAGAAGCACATTTTCACAAAGTTACATGTTATCAAGTGGCAGGAAAATGTTCCTGCAACTCAACTACGATGACCATGAGAGGTTAAAAAAATAAAAATAAAAAAAAGAGCGGAGAGGGGAAAAAGCTAATTTCCTGTGATTTAGGAAAGATTCCACTTTGATGCTACATGCTCCCGGAAATGAATTCACGCAACAGAAAAAAATATATATATGTGAGGACTATGTGAGGGAGAAAAATCCTCTGAGTGAAAGAGATGGTTGTTCCTAAAATAACATCGGCAACTCTGGACCAAATTCAGACCAGAAACCAACAACAAATACACATCTGTAGTAATTGCGCAATACAAGAAAAAATAATATATAATGTTGGAAAAAAAAACTCAGGTTTGATCATATTAATGGTTCATATATACATATATTTTTTTTAAGATTATAGAAAAATATATTGAATCCATTACTATGATTATTGACCACTTTTTATTTATAATTGATTCAATTGATCCAGGGGTCTCCAGAGCCTCAGAGCTATAGGAGACTTCTATAATTATTATTACATATTATTAAAGTAACATCTTGAAATAGCTGTTTTTTTTATATACAAAATATTGAGATGTATTATATTAATAATTATCTCAATATTAATAAAGACAATAAATACAATACATCTGTTTGAATCCAATGACTTGAACCAATTAATCAAAGTTATCAAAATGATTGCAAGTTATTTATTGATTAATCCACAAATCACTGCAGTTCTCACACATTCAAATAAAAATAAACAAGAGTGAGCATGAAATAGTAAAAAATGCTGTTTGTACAGCTCCTGAAACATTATGTTCTTTTTTCTCCAGGAGGCCAATGAAAGAGGCCATGTGCTTTACGACTAACACACACACACACACACACCTACACACACACACACACACACACACACACACACATTTATTATTTAGCTCCTTACATAAGATGCGTGACACAAGTAGGACGATGTTAAAGCAGAGGATTAAACAGGTCACTTGTGCATCAGAGTGTGTTAATGCTGCGTGTTGTTTGTTGTGTTGTTTGTTGTGTTGTGTGTTGTGGTACCTGTGAAACGTGTGTCTCCAGCTCCTGTGCAGCTCTGTGCAGGCCGATCAGCTTCAGGTGCTGGTGGATCAGAAAAAGCAGAGCCTCGTCGTCCATGTTGTCACACACCAACACACACACAGACACACAAGTGATGTGAGTGATGTTGCTCTCCGCACTTCACGTACCGAACTGTGACTGCGCACATGGGCGCCGCTGCCGACGCCCCCCCTCGCAATGCAGCCTGGGAAGTGGAGTCTTCTCCTTAGGGAAACGACAAAAAATATTCTCAGACTAAACCTGGAAGATCTTGGAACAATTTTACTCCCATTAAAAGGTTGAGTGGAAAAAAATCATACGTTTTTATTAAATTACTGATATACAGTTTTCCCAACTAAACAAAAAAAAAATCAAATGTAACTAGATTTAATAAAAAATTGTTGGATTAAAATACAATAAGTAAGTAAAGAGTCAGTTTATGAAAAGATTAAGAGGTTTTGGGGTATTGATTAAGGAAAATTATAATGATTTCAATGTTTAAGTCAAAATGTATGAGTTTCATTCAATGTGACTTATTCCGTCAAAAACAATCAATATTTAATCATTTAAAGACAAGGATAACATTTCATTATATTGCGAAAGTACAAGAATAATGGACATTGTATCTCACAATATTTTATTATAGTTAATATTTCATTCCTGTTTATATACAATTGACTTATTGTCTGATAATTAAAACGTATTGCCTCATAAATTTAGCCTAGAGAGTAAAACCTTTTACCCAAAGTCTAAAATGATTTGAGTATTATTTATTTATTTATTTATTTTGTATGGCATAAAGTGGCTTCCATGGATTCTGAGAAACAATAACTAGCCCTAAAATATTAACCAGGAGAGGCCTGAACAATGAATCGTGGTTTATTAGACAGATAAAGAACATTTTGAAGGTTCAACTTGTGTGTTTTTGACATGTGGGTGAACAGCTGTTTCTCCTCTAAAGGAGCTACAACAATGTCTGGCGACATTCCTCTTTGTATTTCTCTTTGCCAGAGAATGAGTCTGTAATAAATCACAGCGCTGTGTCAGTTGGAAATTTGGAGGGAGACATATAGTCCATGTGGACTTTTTGAATAGAGACAGAGTATGCGGAATGACAGAAGTCAGAGGAGACATATCTTGGGAACAAAGACTAAATGGTTTGATTCCATGTCCTTCATTCTTTTCGCCTAATTAGTATTGCATCATTATAAATAACTGCTGTCAGTCACATTCCATCCGTTCTTCCACTCCTTGTTTATCATCCTGAACAGAGACATGACTGTAGACAACAGGAAGCCTCTCCACCGCCTTCAAAATAAAAGCTCAGGAAACTGCTGTTTATCAACGTCCCAAGAGTTTTACTCTGTGTTACATTGTGCGTTACTTAGTGTGTTGTGTGCGTGTTACAGTGTGTTAGTCTGCGTTTGTAGTTGATTGCTGTGGTTGTTTGAAAACCAGCAGGCTCTCTCTCTCTCTCTCTCTCTCTTATTGAACTTCTCACAACCATAAACCACGATGATGAGTCAGTTACACAATTATGACAAGTATCTTTTAATCCATTGAACCACTGCAAGAGTTAACCGTTTTCAAGTCACTTCAATAAAATAAAAAATACAGGATCTATTACATCTTAGCCTTCAAAATAAAAGTGCCCAGATTAAAAAAAATAAATATAGTCCAGTTTGTACCAAATATAATATTGAGGTTATTACCTGGTTACGTAATATAATCTTTAATACTACTAATGATTATACACAGATACAGGCATGGCAAAGATAAGTACATTAAAATATAGGATTATAGAAAAGTCTATAATTATTTCAATAATTATGATTTTATTTTTTCACTTGATTGTGTGGGCTACATTGGGATTAAATAAGCCACCATAAAAGAGTTTTGGTTGGGGACTTGGGGATTTTTTACACATGTGGAACAGTTGGAACGGTTGTTAAATAAACAAATAAAAATAACAATACATAAATAATGATGATGATGATGATGATGATGATGATGATGATGATGATGATGATGATGATGATAATAATAATAATAATAGTAATAATAATAATAATAATAATAATAATAATAATAATAATAATAATAAATTGAGCTATTTTTAATCATTTAAAAATAGTTAATTGTTTTTTTCACCACCACCACCATCGCTGTATTATCATCATCATCATATGGTTTTATCAAGGTGTTTTATTTTGACGGCCCTCACCGGAAGTGTCCGTGTCGGGTCGCTGTCTTGGTAGGAGTCTGACGGGACACACACTCTGACGGGACAGAGTCTCCGTGGAAACTTGAGGACATGCTGCGTCTCCTCGGATCCAACGGACGTGGACGTGCGAAGAATGAAGTGAGGCGGAGGGGAGGATCCCGTCACTCCCATTGATCCTGTATCAGGTATCGATCCGCGCGCGTAGATTCTATAGCCAGAGGCATCAGAGAAATCAGCGTCTTTTAAAGCGCTTTGTTCTTGTTTCGGTGTGTGACGTCAGAGTAGGAGTGAAAGCTGATATTGATCACTACTGTATTGATCTCAGATGTTCAGTTATTCAGGCTGAAGACTTCATCAAATCTCGAAAAACAAATCTATGCGGGACGAGTCTGTGCATGCACACACACACACACACACACACACAGACACACACACACACACACATCTACCTGTGTGTCGGTGTGTGTGTCCTGTGCTGTTACCATGACTACCAGTGTCTCACCTGGGAAGCCAGTTGAGACAGCTGCTCTGAGTCCATCCAGATATAAACAAGTGTTTTTGTTTTCTTACTTAATTTCCCAGAATGCCGAGTGTTTATTCTTCTCACATCTGATGTTTATAATCAAATTATTAAATGAATGACTAAAGAGCCGATCAGACAAGAGCAGCTGCAACTATTAGTTTAAGCTTTAAAACCTCAATTAAACCTCAGGACAACAAAATAATTATAAAGTCGACATATGCAAGAGCATTGGATTAAACTACAAAGATCTTAACATTATACTTACTTTGATATAAATAAATGCATTGCCATCAACAATGGGACATAATACTTTCATCTGTCCTGACTAAAGACAAAGACTATAAAAGGTTGAAAAGAAGCCAGGCCTCCTCTGAGTTTAACTCTCCAGCAGATGAATGTGTTTCATCGGCTTCTGCCAAGTTGGCGAGTCCATCTCGAATGTGGTTTTATGATCTGAACTGATGGCATGTTTGTGCGACTCTGTGCTGACTCTCACTTTTTTTTTTTAAAAAAAAGCTCCACTTCCACGATTGTGTTGTTTTGGGTTTTATTTGTGTAGTGAAGATGCAGGCTGCTCTGGCTCTGACTGTGCTGACTTTGGTCCTCACCCGGGACGTACTGTGTGCCCACAACACAACACAGCAACGCAACCACACAAACACCCGCAGAGACGACAACGACGACGACAAGAAAAAGCAGCCGCACATCATTTTCATCCTCACAGACGACCAGGTGAGTGTGTTTTTTCTATCTGATGACAAAGGATGACACAAAAACTGCACATATGTCACAAAGGTCACTGTACAACCTGTTTTCTATATGACAAGATAAAAGGAACTTAAAAAGAAAGCAATC
Source organism: Colistium nudipinnis (assembly GCA_016785305.1). Classification (NCBI taxonomy): domain Eukaryota; kingdom Metazoa; phylum Chordata; class Actinopteri; order Pleuronectiformes; family Rhombosoleidae; genus Colistium; species Colistium nudipinnis. The sequence continues at coordinate 475,307 of JAFBJU010000601.1, forward strand.
TGAATTATAAGTCAGCAGCACAGATTAGTTGATTGAAGGAGAACTGATTTTCTATTTGGAGTACACAAATAATTCATCCTAATATACAAAAGTCAAGGCCAAAAATATTCACACACCTCAAATACAAAGAGATTTTGAAAAAAAATAAAAATAAAAAATGTTGCATTATAAAATACAAAATAATGTTTGGCCTCAAGCTTCACAAATGGAAGAATGATCTGCATGTTATTAGTAGATGTAATGATAAATTGAGTATCTCTCTGTGGGTTCATAAAACTTTAAATGGGCACATTTGAAAAGATTCAGTGACCACTCCACCAATGATTGATTGTTAACAGTTCTGTATAAACTGATTTAAAAAGGTCGGTTTATACATATTCATAACAAAACACATAAATTCCTAAATGTCACGGTGCAGCGTAATTTCCCCACATTTATACAAACCTTCCGTGCAGTGACTCAAGGAGTTTATACATTTCATCAGCGTGTGATCACAGCTTTTGCATCACTCAGGTGGAATAAACTAAAGTGCTCAGAGAGATGTGGAAACCATAAACAAAAAGGCTGAGTCAGGAGAGGTCAAGGATCTGAATATAAACCGTGTGTGTGTGTGTGCGTGCGTGCGTGTGCGTGTGTGTGTGACGCAGGGCTTCAATGACATCGGATACCACAACCCCACCATCAAGACCCCCACTCTGGACAAGCTGGCGGCCGAGGGCGTGAGGCTGGAGAATTACTACGTGCAGCCAATCTGCACGCCGTCACGCAGCCAGCTCATCACAGGCAGGTCCGGTGAATAAATAAATCTGTTCATTCCGCTGTAATCACAGGTGATCAATCAAAGAAACATTTGATTTTCGTCTCTATGGCTTATTTGGCTCTGATGAACGTGTTTTCACAAAAAAAATTGATTTAATTTAGGGCTGCGTCTCAGGATTGTTTCCATTTTCAGTCATTATTTTTATTGTTTTGATTGATCATCACAATTGATTATCACAGCAGTCTAATTAACATAATATGAAATGCATCAAATCAAAGAAAGAGCTGAAACTCTGAACCTTCAAATAAATTAACCAGAGGATAAAAAGTAGTAAAGCTTTGGTTTGAGTGAGGAAGCTGCTCCTAATAATCTGATAATAGATGACTAATGCAACCTGAGAATAAATAAATATATATATTTTTTTGTTTCTATATTCTTTTGCTGCAGATATCAGATCCACACGGGACTCCAGCACTCCATCATCAGACCCAGCCAGCCCAGCTGCCTGCCCTTGCACATGGACACGCTGCCCGAGAGGCTCCGGGAGGCCGGATACTCCACACACATGGTCGGCAAGTGGCACTTAGGCTTCTACAGGTGAGGATGGATTTTTAAGTAACTATCTGGTTTTTTTATATATATATATATTCAGAATAAATCAGAAGCTTTCATTTATTAGATTTTGACATTCAAAGTCAAGTGTGGCGGATTTAAAGGGGGAAGAAATTAAAATGATACTCATAATCCTGTTTTCCTTTGTTTATAATCACCTGGAATTAAGCATAAACATACAAAATGTTGATGTGGCCTGAAGCATCACTGCTAAATGCCATTAAATCCTTCACACTTTATATGATGAGTCCTCTTAAGGCAAAATGATTGTTAGAAACGTGCAATAATGGCTGTGGAAAGAAGGAGCTGGGGGAGGGGGGGGGTAAATTGTTCAAACATGTGGATAAGTGTGAGCACACCTTCTTTATAATGTTGGTTTTGGTTGTAGAATCTAACGGTGACAGGAGTGGTTGATGCCAGAGGTTGGATATATAATGGAGGAGGGCGTTTTTAATCCCATTACACAATCCAAGCAGCACAGCGGTGGAAGAGATCCCAACACCTGGGGATTATCGTGGCTCCTTTTATCACACACCGTCGCACAAGTGGGATTTAGCCATTATATATATATCGAAAACCTTGACAAACTGCTGGATCCCTGTGAGGTTCCAAAAATATCACCCAGAACGTCCAGAGCCTCCACATACAGTAAATCTGTCTGGGTGTGAAGAACAACTCCTGCTGTACGAATGTGAGCAGGCACATGAATCGGTTTCTGTGGTTTTCTGAAGGAATGCTGTGTCCAAAAGAAGCAAAAAAAAAAAAACTCAAAACATATGGTATCTCCATACTGATGAAGAAATCTGGCGGCTCAGCATATTCGTACATTCACGAGAACTGAGTGTCCAAATCCAAAGATCACAGAGAAGCCAATTTGTTTTTATTTTAGTCGGCTTGCCACCAAAAGCAAAATGGCCGTGAGCCTAATAAAGCAAGTAATACATAAAAGGAATGAATTCATACGAACTACTGGGGGTCATGTCGGTTTTTCATTTTTCAGAAAACCCTGTGGAGGTTCTCTGACTGTGACGCGAAGAGAAAGAAAAAAGATTATCCAGCTTTGAGTCAAATATTAAAGACTTAATAATTAATACATAATAATAAAACTAATAGGAAACTCCAGTGGGGAATGGAGCCAATTTCCATGTTGTCCGTTTATCATAGGAGCAAGACACAAAGACAAACTGCTATTTACACTAACCTCTAGAATCTAGAGTCTCCAGTTCACTTAGTAACTTTAACCTCTTTAATGCTCACTTTTATGTTTTCTTTTTCTTTTCTTTTTTAGGAAAGCATGTCTTCCCACCAGAAAGGGTTTCGACAGTTTCTTTGGTTCTTTAACAGGAAGTGTGAATTACTATAGGTAAATAATGGGTATTTATATACTACTACTTTTATTATATTAACTACTTTTATTATTATTATTATTATTATTATCATTATCATTATCATTATCATTATCATTATCATTATCATTATCATTATCATTATTATTATTATTATTTTATTTCAGTCACTCACATTTCTCCATCTGTCTGCAGTTACAGGTCCTGTGACGGCCCCGGGTTGTGTGGGTATGACCTTCACGAGGACGAAGACGTGGCGTGGGGCCACGAGGGGAAATACTCCACCACGCTGTTCACTCAGAGGGCTCGCAAGATCCTGGAGAGCCACCACGCCGAAGACCGGCCTCTCTTCCTCTTCCTCTCCCTCCAGGTATCACAACCAGGCTCCACTCGTCACAAACCTGTGAAATCTCTGACAAAAAAAAAAAAAAAACCTCAGCACCATGACGCACGTTTACTTCCTGCAAAAAGAAAACATAAGGTTTTAACAATCACAGGGGAAGATTTTTATTTTCATCAAAATAAGCAGAAAACAGGTCAAATGCAAAACATGTGTTTTCAGATGGTGCGTCGGATTACGTCTGGAAAAACACAGAGACCATATAAAAGTGTTTTTATTTGCTTGACGTTGGAGAGTCAGGAACTTATTTAAAGTTTTGGCTCATATGGATAATAAACTAACCATTTAATAAAAAAGCACACGGCACAGAGGCTGTAACTTGAAGCTGGAAGTATTTTAACTTAAAAGGAAAAGAAAGCTATTTATTTGCTGACATATTTTTACAGGCAGCGGTGTCTGTGTAATTTTAAGTTTTGGACTCGGGGGGAAGTTGAGATAATGCAGTGGATCTCCAAACAAGGAGGAGAAAAAAAAGAAAAAAAAAGCTTTTATTTTATTAGCTCCATTAAGACGTCAGGAACACTGCAAAATGATTTAGTGCAGTGGGTCATTCTAGGAAAAATACAAAATCACAAATTGAAAGTGGATTTTTCTTTAAACAAGATAAATAAAACAAAGTGGATTTGGAGTATAAAGTTTATCGAAGAATAAACTTTTGTTTTATGCTGATCACACTTTGGATGAGTGCACATAAACGCAACCATGTCAGAGAAAGATTAAAGAAATCCGAAAAAAAACATCCCTCGACAAAAAAAAGTCAGGCAGTACCGAACATTTATTTAGGATTTAAATGCACAACTGGATCATAACATGCATTTTTTTTTTTTTTAAGTAAAAACCTGAAAAGAAATAAACTCCACCTGTTTCACCACCAGGCCGTCCACACGCCCCTGCAGCCTCCTAAGACCTACATCTACCCCTACAGAGACATGGCCAACGTGGCCAGGAGGAAGTTTGCCGCCATGGTCTCCACGGTGGACGAGGCGGTGCGAAACGTCACCTACGCCCTCAGGAAGTACGGATACTACAAGAACAGCGTCATCATCTACTCCACCGACAACGGCGCGCAGCCGTTTACCGGAGGGAGCAACTGGCCACTGCGGGGCCGCAAGGTACCGGAACATCCTCGGATCTGTGACGCACTTTAGTCTAATCAAGAAATGTACTTTATATACAACACAGGGGAAAATCGTGTTAGTCCAGGGGCCACATAAAGCCCAGTTATAATAATAATATTTTATTATCTCTCGGCCGGATTGGACCTTCTCGAAGGCCAGTTTTTGTCCCGCGGGCGGTATGTTTGACAACCCTGATCCAACATGTTGCGTTGGAGTAGTAAAACCTGGTGTGTGTGTGTGTTCAGGGAACGTACTGGGAGGGAGGCATCCGCGGCGTGGCCTTCGTCCACAGTCCTCTGCTGAGACGCCGGAGACGCGTCTCCAAGGCTCTGCTCCACATCACAGACTGGTTCCCCACGCTGGTCAACCTGGCCGGAGGAAACATAAGCCAGGTGAGGGGCGTGTGTGTGTCGCACCTCACATTGTTGTCTTACATGTTCTGTAAAAAAAAAAAAAAGTAAAGGTCGAAGGTCACAGAGCATTGAACAGGGAGCGTACAGTATCTATTTAGAAAAAAAGGGTTCTTGACCTTTGACCTTTTCAGGAGCCTCTCTTAGTAATGTTGTTATTTCAATATAAAAACATAACTGATTAACTTCCTTGTAACCGTGTAATGTCCTCTCTGTGTTTGCGTCCCGTCAGAGTCGGGGCCTGGATGGTTTTGACGTGTGGCCGACCATCAGTGAGGGGAAAGAGTCGCCTCGTCAGGAGATCCTCCACAACATCGACCCGCTGCACAAAGCTCCGACTCAGTACACGAACTGGGACCCGGGCGCAGTCGGAGACTCAGGTAACCAGCAGGTTAAAAAAATGATAAAAATTGAAAAACCTGACTGAACAGGTGGACAGACAACAGTGAGTGAAAAGCAGGATGTTTTACGCCACACAAATATTAATTGTAAACATGGATTCATGACCTTTGACACAAGGTGTGCAGAAAAATGGTAAGACAACAAGAAGAGATGGAAAGAAATCAGAGAGTAAGAAAAGAAAGGAACACCTCAGGGTGAAAGGAAAAGAGAGAAATATGGTGCAGAAAGAAAATAAACCAAATTGCAAAATATAGGACACATAGGACAGAGGGACGTACGAAAAAAACGTGAAGAAGAAACAATACATGTACTCATGGAAAGCAAAACATGTGAATGTAGTTTGTGTGTTTTCTTTGATTCATCAGAACAAAAATCCAAAAAGGCAGTTTTCAAGAAGAAGAAGAAGAAGCCAAAGAAGAAAGTCCTGAGGCAGAAACCGCATCAGAAGTTGGCGTTCAAGTTAAAGAGCACCAAGAAACCTCAGACATTTTCCCATCATGCTGCTAAACCTAAACCCAAAAAAGCCAAAATCAAAGCCTCCTCGTCCCATCGCAGGAAGACACTTAAGTCTCACTCTGGAGATCTTCCATCCGTGTCCGGAACCTCTGACCCCAAATTTCCAGAGTCCAGAAAAAAATCAAGACGCACCCTAACCTACAGGCCGGAGTACCTGCAATCGGGTTCACTTCAGCCAAAATCCAAGATCCCAAATTCAAAACGACGATTTAAGTCAAAATCCAGGAGGACAGCGTCCCAGCACCACAGGGAGTCCCAGCACGGGACATCCAAGTTCAGGAACGCGTCCACCCAGTCCCTGTGGGACACCACGGTCCAGGCAGCCATCAGAGTCGGAGACTGGAAGCTGCTGACCGGAGACCCGGGACACGGAGACTGGGTCCCACCACAGGTACTCAGAGACATTCAGTGGGACGTTGGGACGAGTTGATCAAATGTCAAATATTTGAAATATTTCCTCCTCAGGTTCTCCCCACGCTGCCCGGCCGCTGGTGGAACCTGGAACGCAATTTCTCCAAATCCTCCGCCGCCAAGCAGAGCGTGTGGCTCTTCAACATCACGGACGACCCGTATGAGCGGCGGGACGTCTCCGGCCAGCGTCCAGATGTGGTCCAATATCTGCTGGGCCGGCTGGCCTTCCACAACCGGACGGCCGTGCCCATCTTCTTCCCCCCAGACGACCCGCGAGCCGACCCGGGCCGGAGGGGCGGGGCCTGGGTGCCCTGGGTGGACGAGGACCAGGAGGAGGGCCGGGAGGAGGGGAAATATCAGGGGATGTACAAGAAAGGAAAGAACAGCAGCAAGAAAAAGAAGAGAAAGAAGAAGAAGAAAAAGTGCCATCTCTGCAAGCTCAAGTCGTTCTTCCTCAAACTGAACACGGGGATGATGTCCAATCGGATCTGAGGAGAATTTCAATTTCAATCCTGAATCGACTTCAACATTAATATTTTTAATACCGTTACATCTTCACGTCTGAGAACCAGTGAATCCCACGACCAGCTGGAGAAGAAAAACGTCTTTTTAAAGAACGTTCTCAAACGTTTACTGCTTTCACTCCTTTATCTGTCCGAAAAAAAACTTTTGACTTAACTTGTAATTAAGTCAAAAGTTTTTTTTCGGAAACACGGATCTGTGACTTCCCTCCTGGAACTTTCAGAGCTATTTCAGACCAAATCACTGCAGAAGTGAATATCACCGAGTGAAAATGTATGCATGGACTTACAGAACCAGGACCAACATCCTTTCTGGGTGAGGTGGTATTATTATTATTATTATTAACATTTTCATTATTATTATTATCTCTGGCCACAAGGGCTGTGACTGCTGTTAGTTTCTTACATTTTTACACGTCATGTTTTTCACTCACAAACTGATGGGAGTTCTTGGCATAAGGACCAACTTGGTGTGGCAGTAAATATGTACCGACACTGTAAATAAAAAACTTACAACTAAAAAATGACATTTTTCAAGAATCTCTTGAAAGTTGTCGCAAGAAAGTTTCAACCATCCTAAGCGACGTCTTTGAAATAAGACGCTGGTTTCCTGTCCTCCAGCAGGACACCTAACCTCCACATATTTCGGAGTATTTGCTCAGAATCAAACAGACCTGGTCTGTGGCCGTGTCTCCACCCTGAGTAAATAAAGGGTCAAACAAGATCAAAAGACGCTTTTTATGACTCCGGCCCATGCAAACTAAAAATGCATGAAATATCTACACATCAAAACACATTGAAATATGAACATTTTTAAACAAAATATAACATTTTTACATCCATATCTTTTCAATGTAAAGTATCTGTGAATCTACTTTCCTGACACTGACTTATTTATACATTTTAATAAGAGACGTACTTGTGTTAAATCCTACTTTTATGACCGGCACATTTCTGGTCTGCGCCTCCTAAATCTTCAAAATATGCATTTAAAGGGCCCCTATATGAAAAGTGGAAGTAAATTAAACAGGGCTGATTTATACATAAAAAAGTTACTGTTCCAAAATATGTTATAACTATAGAATAAATGTTACACACTGAGTAACGCTATTAGAAATGCAGCCTTTGTTGCATAGTAACACAATGTGACCACTAGGTGGCGACATAGAATAACACAATCTATGTTTTTCTGAGCATCTGCACATTTGGGATTTTCAACACAATTTCTGTCTCATGCTGGATTTTCTACAAGTGCCTGGATTATGTCATCTTTTCAGATGAAATGATCAGGAGGCTTCAGGTCGTATTAATCTAGGATTCAGCTAGGATGTGTAAAACATAAGTGTGCCAATAATAATCTCGGATATTTTAGGCTGACATTAAGATTTTAAAATGTGATAATAGGAAAGCAATTGCCATGAATTAACCAAATGGTACTGGCCCAGTGTTTTCTAATTTAAAGTATGTCAACATACTGTATGTAAAATATGATTTCAAAGTTTTACATTATTTTTTATCAAGTCAGGTCAAATATGTCGACTATTTAATTTTTTACCCTTGAAAATGTCTCAATAATCAAAAAAAAAAGTAAAAAGAGACAATAAATAATCTATGTGACAAGGGAGTTTAATTTTCATTAAGTAACAGTGGAGTAAAAATTCTGGTTAAGTTTGACCTCTTTGACCTAAAGTTCACGACCTACACACAACGAACACACACACACAACGAACGGACACACACACAACTAACGGACACACACACACACAACGAACGGACACACACTCACACACAACGAACGGACACACACTCACACACAACGAACGGACACACACACACACATAAGGAACGGACACACACACACACACTCAACAAAAACTCAGAATTTAGATTTGTGATGGTCACACTGACACGAGCCGTCGCTTTGGATTCAAAATACACAAAAGGAAAGAAAGCGTCCTGACGGTAGTTTAACGAATCATGAAGTGTTTAGCAACCGACGCTGCACACACGTTGTGATGTGTTTCTTGTCAGACTGGTCTGACACCAGAAGACTTAACGGCTGCAACTTCCCCCAGGATGAACCTCTCCTCCTCCCCCTCTCACTCTCATACACATTTATCTCAAAACGTTTTCTTCTGTCACGTGAAAAAACTAAACTAATTAACTCCTGGCGCTCAGGAGTTTTAACCATAAACTTGGGACTGAAACACCATAAAAAGCATTTAATAACTTCAACTCAGATCCCCCCCTCCCCAGGTTCTCCTTGATAAAATAAAAATAAATAAAATAATGTTATCTATAAAAAGCCTTTCAGAGAGCCTCCACACCCAAGACACTTTGCAGACAACAAACAGTCAGAAGGGATCAGCTTTGATTTGTTCTCTGGAGAGAAAATAATGTGGCTCCAAAGAGTCATTCAAACTTTCATTCACTCCAACAGCAGGAAACAAAGCTCACCTCACTCCAGGTGATGATCTACTGATGATCTAAGTTAATGCTTGCTTATAGGCAACATTATTCACAAATGTGGAAAATAAGATTTCTGCAGCCACTTTCAGAGAAATCTCACAAGTTCCTTAAAAGAAAATACATCAAGGCGGACACAAACAAAAAGAATAAACTAGTTTAAAACTTAATCGTGAAGATGAGTCAAAATCATATTTATGAAATGGATCCATGATTTTTGGCAGCTCAAGGCCAAAAGGAGATTTCATTTGTGTACATATGTGGATCATTTTTTAAAAACCTATCCTGTATCTGATGCAGCGAAACCACCAGAGGTCATAAGTTCACATGTAAGACAAACCATTCAATTGGTTCTATACCAATAAAGTGAATAATCAGAATTGTGTCAAAGTTCTAATACCATGGCACCACAAAGTGTGTTCACATCGCACAGAATATTTCACAGATTTACCTTCCTCACGCGCACAAACACACACCTCACCCTCTCAATACTTTCTGCAGATAAACTTTTCCATTTTCTACATTCCTGAAACAAGCAATTACAAAGGTCCAAATATGATCAAGTTGGAGACATGATAAAGTCTCTCTGGGACTCATTTACTTTCTGGCTTTTATCGACTTTTCAAAGCACAATTTACATTTAAATGCTCCTAGTCCTGCACCACGTTCGTTTACATCAGTGAAAAAAAAGGCTCAGGGGCAGCGTTCCTGTCTGAAGAATTGATACTTTTTAAAAACGTACAAAGAAGTCCAACTTCTTGTTTTACTGCAGTGCAGCAGAGCAAAGACAGTCTACAGCCGCAACATCATCACTGAAGACCAACAACTGGCTGAATGTACTGCATCACGGCCACTTCCTCACAGCCAACTAACAGAGGAACTGAGGCCAAGTCTGGATTCAAAGGCAAGAGATTAGGAATAATCTCAATGTGTGTGTGAAATCAGGAATGGAAACAATGTGCAAATAAACATTGCTCCCCACCGTTAATGTATCAACAATGCGTCCACCCACAACAGAAATATAAACACAACAGTGAACACGTTATTTAAAAAAAAAAAATGTTATGATTATTATGTGAAAACATTTAAGAGTTCAAATTATGAAACTTTTGTTAAAGCTACTGGACAATCATAAACCTACAACAAGAAGTAGGTTAAATGCACACGCCGCAGGGATGGGCAGACAAAACAAACACAAACGCACAAAACTATTAACAGTGCAGCTCGTCGCTCACAAACGCACTCACCCAGTGATGCACTGAAAAGACAGACGACCGAAAGATGAGACATGCTGTTCAAAACATGTAATGCCCTGGATTTTTATTTTTCATTTTGTGACAATTCAAGAGGATTCTTAAGTCTTTTCCATGAGTGTGTGTGTGTGTGTGTTTGGTGGAAGAGACTATTTAAAAAAACAAAAAAATGAAAACAAGAAAAACAAAAAAAACTCATCAGCTGGGCCATTGGAATGGGAAAATGGGATTGTGGTACAGACAAAAAATAACTACACGTAGCCTTGTTCAGTATCAAACTCTTCACAGAAGAGAGCTTTTTTTTTTCTCCCCAAAATGAAGGCACCCGATAACTTGTAGTTCAAGGCTGTTCAGCCTTCTGGAGTTTTAAAAGTAGAGAAAACAATCTTTATTTTTATTTATTATTTTTTTTTCAATTCATACACGTGGTCTTCCATATTATGAAGAAGCTGGAATGATAATAAATGACAGTGACTGCAATTTTTTTTTTTAACTCCCTTATAGTTTGTGGGTTGTTTTTTCCCCCCATATCAACAAGTAACAAAAGAATGAAGTCTTTTGTGAGGGGAATTAAAATAAGTGGGATACAAAAATATCTATTTAAAAAAAAAATGGAAAGGGGTGTGGGGGTTTTTCATTTAGAGAAATCAAAAGGGAAATAAAGCCCCCGGTGCTAACCGGAGGCCAAAATAATAGAAAAGCAGCATCAATCAATAATAAAAAAAATATATAGTGCTTAGATACGTCAGAAGCAGCAAAGTCTTCTGGGAAAGAATCTTCATCCCCATTGTTTTGTTACTCGTCTCAGGAATAATATACGTATGGAAGAGCTTTTGTGGAAAACTGATTAACCCACTGACAAACTGACTGATGCCTGTCACAAACAAATTCACACTTGTCCTCATCTGAATCTGTGTGAACCACCGTTCCACAGAGACCAGCCAACTCCCGGCCATGTTCACAAAGACAGAAAAAAAAGGAAAGAAAGTTGTTTGTAAATCTAGCTAAACACAGACTATAGCTTGGGGGGGAACCAGTGAGGGGGGGGGGGGGGCGGGTACAGTGTATTTATATAAAAAAAAAAAAAAGAAAGAAAAAAAACCTTTGTAAACACGGCACAATAAATAGATCAAACAGCAGGTTCCGCACCATGCGTGTGATGACGTACAATTTTCTGTGTAACAACTCTCACGTCTCATACTCGCACCAGTTGCAGTTTGTCATTTTCTCTTTTTAATTTAGATTTTTTTCCTCTTTTTTTTTTTGAGTGCAAAACATCACAAATGAACAAATTCTGTATTCAAGTAATGTTATATACAAGAAGAGGGGGTGGGGTTGGAGCAGGAAGGGGGGGAGGGTGGTCGGGGTATTACAAATATGCAGTACTGTACATATAATTGCCATATTTAGAATTTACAGACGATCTCTTATCAACAGTAACAAATAGGGAAATGGGGGAAGGTGGGGGTGCGATGGGAAATTGTACGAGATGAGCATTGCAATTAAGTCCCAAAACAGTTGCCATGGAAACCCAGCCTTGCTCAGTCTGCCACCACTTGCATTCGTGACTCACAAATGATGCATAGCACCGAAAGGAAAAAAAACAAAAACAAAAAAAACACCCAACAACACAAAGGAGTCCCGCCGCCGCGTAGGGGAGGCTACGTAACCTCCATGGCCACTGTGTTCTCTGATAGACTGTTCAGCGCTGGCTTGTCCTGTTCATGATTCTCCCTGACGACAAAAAACAAGCAAGAGGTGAAAATCCAATATAATTTTGGAGATGTACCAATTGACTTTTTTTTTTTTACTCATAAACTGCAATTTTAACTCACACAATTTTATATAGATATTCATCTATAGATAGATACATCTAAATATATACATAGATATCTCTATCTAAATGGATATATAGAGAAAGGTGTTTATATTCATATATGTATATATATTGTCCATCCTAATTATTAGACTCTTTACAGCCCACTTGCGGTGGTGCCTTACTCACCTGGGCACTATGTCCAGCGGCGGGGCCGAGGTTGCAGTGACCTTGGGCTTCTGACAGTTGGCGGCGGCGTGGGAGAACTTTAAGGCCGACGTCGACATGGCGGTGCTCAGTGTCCGCGGTGTGTGGATGCGCTTGCCAGTGGGGACGCCCAGACGGAGGCTGTTGTTGTTGTTCCCCAGCAGGACCTGAGTGGCGGCGGCGGCGTTGGTGATAGTGGTGGCGTTGGCGGGGTGGGCGGTGCCGTTGTTGTTACTGGTGGTGGTGCAGGGGCGTAGCGAGGCGGTGGGCGGTGCCGGCGCGGCAGGGGATGGGGACGCTGTGCTCGAGAGGTGCAAGCCCTTGTAGACACCTGAGGGGTCAGAGGAGGTCGGCCGGTTTGTGGGAAGGGCAGGAGGCGGAGGGTTCTGATTATCAAATGTTCTTTCCCCAAAAATTATAAATTAATATTCAAACAGGACATCGAATTCGCTCTGCCATACAAAGACTATCCTTACATAAATGATGAAAGCTGAAATGACAACTTTAAAACTTAAGGTCCTGTGAGTCGATAACGATGGATAGTTGTTTCAGCATCTGTAGAACAATCTCCATTTAAATTCTGTTAACCCTTCAGGCAGATAGACAAATAAAATACTTCTTTTATTTGGCTATACGCCCTTTCACTGACCTCCATTATGCTTTTTGCACAGTAATTAATGCTGGTAATTACAAGCATTATTTGCTGTGCCCATTTCTGTCACCATCTGTGCTTTTTTGCTATACTTAAGTGAAGTGCTCGCACGCACACACACACACACACAAAAAAAAACAACGTTGAGCTTGAATTGTTCATATTTATGAAGCAGTGGCTTGTACAATTATCAGCAGAGGCTCAGGTGACATCAACAGTTAAATATAACGACTCTCTCTTAATTAAACCCCCTCTTTTGGATGAAACCCGCTGACCGAGCCGTCCGCTGGATGTCTGCGTCATACCTGAGGGGGAGAGGACTCCGTTGACTCCGCCTGCAGGGGCCAGCTCCTCCTTGTTTTTCAGAGCCAGCAGTTGGTCGGCGGTGACGAGGGCCGAGGCGGCGAACTGAGCTCCGGCTTGGTCCAACGTGTTGGCTGAGCCCTGTGAGAGGAGAGGAGAGAGGGTCAGAGGTCAAAGGGTCAGAGGTGAGGATGGGGGGGCCGGGACAAAGACGGGATACCGACCCGTGTGCTGTTGGCAGTGGCGGCGCTGTTGGCTTGCTGTTGCAGCTGGATCTGCTCCAGCTGCTGTTTCTGCATCAGGGCCAGCTGCTCCTGATGCTGCTGGTACTGTTCGGCTGTGAAAGCTGGGGGGAGAAAAAAATTTTTTTTTTTTTTACAAATCTGACGGGAAATAAAATGAATAGAACGCATCTCCAAGAGACAGTATTTCCCATCTAAAGTCAAAAAGTTGTGCTTCAAATAAACTCATCACACATGAAAATGCACAACATTGACCGTAGCGAAGCAGTTTGAACCAAGGCCAAGACAGAAAAATCGGCGTCAATTGCACACGTGGTGCGACTCCTCAGTGCAAAAGATTTCACTTCGCATTCTTAAATCTCATCACTGATGCATGAAGTGGTTCAACCGCAGTCCCGGGTGTTTACCGACACATTTAGGTTAAATAATACAATCCATTTCTATGGCTCCCTGCATCATTTTCCAACAAATCCTTCGAGGCTTTTGGCCGTGGGCCCATATGGAAATTAATGCGGTTAACCAACCCACTCGAGATAGTGTTCGTTTATAGGCAGCAGAACGATAAGGAAACGATAAATCTGGTGTCTCTTCAGTACTTTTGTGTCGCACATTTCCCAAAATATGCTCAGCCATTTCCATCAAAGGGTCCTTTATCCAGTTGTAATCCAATAATCTGAAATTTCGCTGTTATACATTATTGTTATTATTCCAGTCTTGGTTTAACACACACACCATGCTGTGTATGTATAGACTCTTATGTAAACACATTTGTGTGACGGAGAGCATGATAATCCCAATAGACAATTTTCATATTATCCCACTTGGATTATAACATCCACCAGGGGGTGTCTTGTGTGGATTTTATTTTAGAACCACCGCTTCATTTGCATCGACCATTTACAACAAGGCCAGACGAGTCTCTCTTCACTGGCTCGCTATTGATTATCAAAGTTGCACAACCACATGGCAAAGAATTGCATTGATTGATTGATTCCCTGCGGTCCTCTCAGCTCTCTACTACCCTGGAAACGGGATTCATCTCAACTCATCCTCTGGCACCACCTCCCGCCTGGGACACACTTCATGGAATCGGAGTCATTTAATTGTCTACCACCCACACAAACTGAGGTTACTCTTCACAGTTTTCATTCTATTGATGACCTTCGGTTTCTGTGTGGTACACCAGCATTCCTCACAGTGATGCCACCGGGGACCTGTGCCATTTGGTTTAAATTCAATGCTCCACATCTCATGAAATTATAGAAACCCCACCTTTAATAAACACCCTGTGGACTGGGTGTGGTGGGAGGTGATGCGAACAAATATAAAAATATATTCTATTCCTCAAAGGGAAAAAAAAATAAGATGACAACCTAGATAAAAAACATTGGGAATAAATAAATGTTCTCATTGAATAATTGTATACATTCCAAGATTATTCCCGGTGTGAACAAAACTATTATTCACGTGTGTGATATTTTATATCAAATTCAATTCAAATGAAGTCACTTAATGATAGCAGAGCTGGTGGGTCTGCAACATTAAGCTGCCGCGTGTGGAAAATATTTCCACCAACAGAATGATAAACCTCTTACCAGCAACGGGTGGGGGTGGGGGGACAACCCTGGCCGGGCGTAGAGAGCTGAAGGGTTGTCCCCCGGGTGTGGAGGCAGAGGAGGGGCGCTTCAGGCCTCTGCTAAGCCTCCTGAAGAGCGGGTGGGCGTTATCCAGCTCGTGCAGTGGAAGTGTCCGTGGTCTGAAGTGCCTCCATCGGCACGACTTTATATTCAACAGTATCTGACTGAGGTCCGTGGAAGAGGGCGAGGACGAGGGAAGAGAGGAGTTGAAGGAGGAACTTCTGTCCGAGGTATTTGTTTCTGAGGTACTGGCAAACTTGTCGATGGCCGGCGAGCGTGAAGAAGCTGTGGGAGGATGAGGAAGAGCTGAGGCGGGAGGAGGAGGCAGGTCGAGTGTTTCTGGATCCAGGCCGCGGAAAATGTTGTCGTAGTCTGTGTGCGCCCTGTCCAGCAACACCCTGAGGGAGAGAGAGAGATGTCAGATATTCTGTCAATTAAAAATGCATGGGCCGAGATTCATATATCAAAGTTTCGCAATTATCAAGCGTTCATGATCAAATACTCTATCAAGTAATAAAATTGCTCAAAGTACGTTACTAAATAGCAAGCTTGCAGACACCAACAAGTTGTATATGCAGCCTGTGCATTTCATGGCACATGGAAAAAATAAAAATAAACAATCTCACCTGCCGCCTCGCCCCACGCGCCTGCGAGCCATGCCCAGGCAGCGGCGTGGCACGGTGAGTGTAGTGAGACTGTAGCGGAACCGAGCTTCTGCCAGGCCGCCCTCCAAGGGGTCGCACCAGGGCCAGCTGCCCACCCGGTCCTGAGGAGCCTGAAGTGGGGGGAGGGAGGGCAGGTATTATGAATAGGCTACAATAAACTTAGAAACTCACAAACATTATTATTATATATTTTTTTCTAGTTTTCCGCTCAGCTATTGGGCATTTAAAGATTTGAGTAACTCTATAAGATTAACCCTTGGGCATGACAATGAGCATATAACCTTGAAATAAAGGAAAGTTTGTGCACGTTTCATTTTAAAATGACTCAATTCATCAATGAGAAGGATTTTTTCTTCATTCAATCCCTACGCCAGTATAATATTGATTTCAAAATTGACTACAAAACACAAACCCTCTGAGGAGCGTTGTTGTACACAGACTGAGATCTTACGCAACTTACAGCATTGTACTGGCAGCCCGCCTTCCTGCGAAAGGCGTAGGCACCATCTGGGTCGTTCTCCTCCTCCGCTTCTGACGAGCCTGAGTGCAACTGTTGACACACAGAGGTCAGTGCGACTATTAATTGCACTGCGGTATCACCTGGTGTACCTGGGTGAGCTTGTTTTGGAAAGTGCGTCTCTACCTGGGAGAAGGGCTCATCGTCCGAGCTGGGGAAGTCGTACTGGTTGAGGTCCTTGGCGTTGAAGACAACGGGACCCGGATGGTGGGCGGCGCCCGACGACAGAGGCGGAACCTTCTGCTTCTTCTCGTACTTCCTCTTCTGCCGAGGAACCTCCATCTTCTCCGGCTACAGGGTGGCGAAGAGGGAGAAGAACATATTTAGACGCTTTATTTTATTATTCATTTTAGGATCAGAACATTGTATTTAAACAATCAAATACAATAATATGATCTTTTCACTGAAATGATCCTTTAATGTGTGATGCGGTGTGTCCACACACATTGTCCAACCTTGTGTCCAGAGTCATGGACCTATCGGCGGAAACTCACCTTGGACTTGTAGTCCTTGAGGTCCATGTGGTCCTGGTGTCTGTACTGGTTGTTGAGGGGGACTAGAGGAATGATCTGCGGCCTCACCAGCGCCCGCTCAGCCAGAACCTCCGCCATCACCTCACCGCCGAAATCTGACATGACGTTTCTGGAGGAAAGCCACAGGACAAAGGATTAACCAATCAGAGTCCAGGAGAAATCGACCGGTACCGCGGAGAACATTTTGGTCCCCTTCCGTGTGCAGCCATAGAGACAGACTCACCTCTTCTCAAAGATCTCCAGAGTAAGATGCAGCAGCTCCCTCTTACTCTTCTCCCGCCGTTTGATCATCTCCAGGATGGTGACCGCTCGACTGAGATCCCTGCGAAGCTTCAGCATCTTCTCGTAGGACGCCTCGTCATTCTTACGATTCTGAAGGTTGAGGAGCAGAAAAAGAAAAAGATTAATCATGATAAACATTAAAAAACAAGAAATAATGGTGCTCAGAACTGGGACACAAGCAGAATCACACAGAACATTGTTATTAAATATCTAAACTCTGCACATCAGCGGACATTTAAAATAAGTCTCAAGTCTTGATATTTTTAAATGATTAATCGTGTAATAGTCCTAGTAACCAGGGATGAATCTGATCTTTTCACAAGTAGATCCTCAAACAATCTTCCAGTAACACAACTGGGTCAACCGACCTTCCTCGTTTGCATCTTCTCCGTGCGCCGCCTGAAGGCCACGTACGGGTCGCTGGTGCTGGAGCCGTCCCGCCTCTCCTGCTTGACGTTTGGGATGAGCGAGTTGGCCTTGCTGTTTTTCCTCTTCCGGCTCCAGTAGTCAAAGACCTCCTTGATGAGCTCGTCGTCCTCCTTCAGCAGCAGCTTGGCCTCGGGGAGACTCACCAGCTATAAGATACAGACTGGGGTCAAATTCTGACAGAGAACATGTGGAGAAACAACCAATGCCAGATGCCAACCTGCTGCCCGCTGCCTTTCTCCAGCCGATCAATCATCTCCTCAAACTGCAGGAAGCCGATCTCCATCTTCTTCTTCAGCTTGATGACAAACGCCTCGTCATCCGCGTCCAGGTCATAGTCGGGCTGCTCCGTGTCCAAGCTGAAAGCTGCAGGGAGGCAGAGAAGAGGAAAGAAAAAAAGAACCTTAGACATAAGCCCATGGACCGATTAAGCAACGCAACTCAAATCAAGTTCAACATTTAAGTGTTCCAGTTAAATATGACAGGCATAGCATGTAAAAAAATACCACAGCCATAAAACTGACGCAATGAAATGGTATTCAGCCATCATTACATTCATTATTTACACCTTTTAACAGGGAAACCTCAAAATGGATGTTAATATTAACATAACTGCAATTTATGAGACTATCGAGTGTCTTCTAGTCACGACAAAATTGTCACTGTTGTGCCGGCAGAATGAATTAAATAAAAACATTATAATAAACAGTGACAGACATCAAATATCTTTTTGGTGTCACATATCAAATGTACCAAGCAATGAATATAGTACAAATAACAAACGCCAATTTTACACCTAGACAGCAGACAATCAAAATGCTTAATTCAATGACAAAGTCAAGGACATGGATTTCAGCAACCCCGTGCACCTAAGATTTAAAGGCAGCCACTTCAACTATAAGGACATTTCTACGACATAAGTCTTAGTCATAAAACAACATTTATTACCTCACTCCCATATTACTTCACCGCAAATAGATTCCTGTGCGGCTCAAACTGTAAACAACGTTGATCCCATTTAAATATGGCCACAGGGTTAGCGCTTTATACATGCAAACTGTACACTTCATCTGTTACGAGAAAATTTAAACCAGAGAGGGGGCTACAAACACACACGCATAGCTATAACCAAATTATTTAAAAGAAATTATTAAAAATTGTGGCTATAAATGGGTGACAGTTATTTTGTCTGTTTATCAGTTTACTCCTCATTCTGCTCGATAGCCACAGTGACAATGTTTTAAACACTGTTAATGTAACACTAAAGATGAAGAATAACAGTGTCTAAAAACAAATGACTTAATGCTATTAAAATATAGATTAAATGGTAAGTAAAGTGTATAATCATAACAATAAAATAACGTTTGATTTATTTAGGGGGTTAAATCTGAAACAGAAAATGCTCAATTATCTTCAGACTAGAGGAAAACCTTTGTCCTCATTAATTGTAGTGGCCATACAATGCTAATTATCAATACCAATCATTATGATGACTATGTATTATTAGCTGCGTCACCCAGTCACTTTTTGTATATACCTGCCACCATTTTCTGCATAACACTCATTAAACTATACAGGACTAGTGTGACTCTACCCATCACAAATGTTCTTATGGGAACATATTTATGACTCCAGACTCATAAATATATAAATTCAAATCAGCTTAGCTTTTCCCACCGCGTCACACACGTCAAATCACAAACTACTCCAAATTTGACTCATCGACTGTCTCACAACTTGCAGCCAGTGTTATGAATTGATTTTAAATTCTCTGTTGCGTTTCCTACTTGAATTTATAAATAATAACCACAGTCAATGCTTAATTATAGCAAATCAATCTCACCTTGGAATAAATCAATGGAGTATAACAGATGTAATATATGGTTATTGACAAGAGACATTTAGTGACAAGCAACATTTCAAGGCTTGAAAAAATTGTCTTCAGCTTTTCTTCAGCTGAATTTCCTTCAGGGCATCTAAACCCGAGGAAAGCCTGAAATCTGTTCGACGGCCACTTGACAGCGCAAAAACATTTGTCAATTCAGCTTCCAACTGATGACGGCGCGTCAGTTTGGGCTTTCCTTTGAGAAACAATCGTGGCAATGATTTGACACGGCCATGGTTACTGAGCTGAGCAATCCATCAAAGCCATTTTCTCTCTGCTGAAACTGGGGGTTGTCACTCAAACTCATTCGTTTTGACAAACCTTTGACGAGCCAGTATGAGTTTATAAAACAACTGCTTGAAGCCATTAAACAGATCAATGTCAGAGAGGAACACACCGACTAACCTCAGCAAGTGTCTCTGCAGCCAACTTAGCCAAGCCATGAAACATCTCTACGTTAAGGCTCTCACTTTTAACGACACATCAGGTCACTTTTCCTCCAGCAAAACTGTTCTGGTGGGTTAAAAGTCTTTAAATGCAGCTTTATGGTCCTAAAGTTAATTTAATGAAATGACACAGGTCTAAAAACGATGATTTACAAGAAATAACGCCACGCAATGGAACACTAATGTGGACTTTGCTGCTCATTGCAGCCCGTTATTCTGATCAACAGCCCTCCAGGGTCATTTATAACCCATTCAGAATAATTGAGTAAAACACCATTAAAACCAAATGAAACAACTGGGGCAAACCTAACAACCCCATCGTCTCTGCTTTGTGTGCATCCCACATTTGGCCATTGGAGGAGCTCACTTACGCTGTATGTGAATTAGCTGCTTTGGCATCTTGTAGTCCCCTGGGTAGAGGGAGTCGTAGTAGGTGATGTTGCTCTCCGCCTCGGGGACCGGGATGACCATGTTGTCCCGCTTCTCGCCGTATACCTGCTGCGCCGAGATGGCCCGCTGGAGATGGTGTTCCTACACACACACACACAAATGGTGGGTTAAAGACAATACACATGAAATCAGTTGCACATTAAAGATATTTTAAAGGAAATATTATACTCGGTGAAGGGAAAATGATTTTATTTTCAGAGCGGAGCAAATTATATATATAAATGAATTTCCATAAAGGCTGACGGCAAAAAGGGCAGTTCTCCAAAAATCTGAGACGCATCAATAGCTTATGACACACAAATCAGTGTATGGCTCTGCGTGTTAAGAAAGATTAATGTGAAGAAATGCACATTTTCTAAATTAGTTGTCCATAACAGAGGCAATATGTCCTGATAACGATAATATGACAATCATAGTCACAACCACACGTTACATGCATACAGCAACAACACACACACACTGTCACATGTTAAAGAAAAAAAACTCAAACTCAAATCAATCTGCCGACATGTCATCTGATTTTTAAACTATTGTCGATATCTGTACCCGACACAAAACCTCCAATATCAGCCAGGCTACACAACAATCTGTCAGGACATTGTGTGTGAGCTGACAGCAGTTGGTGCAAGTGTGGCTGTATTGTTATACTTCCTTTAGTTGAAGGTGACTCATTTTTATACTTCAACTTCAATTACTTTATTTAATCTGTTGTCACAGTGCCACATGAGATGGTCAAGTCAGTGCTGGATTGTTGTGGCCCAACTTTAGACCAATTTGACAAAAAATAAATTGCACACTGTCATTTTGAAGAGGGGAAACAACGGACTTGTGAAATTACAGACTCGATGCACAGCCGAGTTAAAGGAAAAACCATGCATTTACACACACAGCACTGTTTGTCATCCAGACCTTTTGATTGGCTCTCAAGATTCCAGTACAGCAAAAAAACAAAACAACTGCCAAAGACAGAATCATAAAAAATATCTGTTTACAAAGTTCACCATCAGTCACGTCTTCTAAATCCTGATGTATGAGAGTCACGACAGGCCAGACGGTGGAATGCAGCAGACAGATGGAAACAAATCCAAACCTGCCATCCATCCAATCATTCCCCGAGACAACGCGGACAGAAACGTGACACCGTTTATCTTTATCTACCCGCCCCGAGATTGACGAGAGGCGGCTGCTGCCAAGGGTTTCGAGGGGGGGGGGGGGGGGGGGGGGGGGGGGGGCTGATGGACTGGTTGGCTGGCGGCCTGCTGGTCTGAACTGAACAGTCCCAGTCAGTCGTCGTGGTAGTAAAAAGGCCGTTGGCCAGAAGCTGGGCACTGAGCCACTGGCAGACGATCTGTCAACAAGGCAGCGCACTGCAGGCCTCGTAACACCACTCTCTGGGGAGACTGTGTGTGTTTAGTGTTCCCCGCCCACGGCTGTCAAAGACTCACGGGCAAGGAGAGAGAGAATGACTCAGATATAGTGAGCATGTGTGCATCCGATTCTGCACTAACTAATTATGATCCCACAAAACAACTCAACTGTCAATCAAGAGTGCTGCTTCTTATTTATACATAACAACCGTACGTCAAGATCTCATACGCAAGCATCTATCCATTATATAATAAATGTGCATAGGACATTATACAATATAATAAGATGCGCTACTTTAATAAAAATATTTTGTATTTAATTTTCTAATGAGGAAGCATAACCAGGTATTTCTGGCATCCAACTACAGCCTGATACTATGGTATGAAAAGTATGTAGAAGTTTGACCTCGTGTCTCACTCACCTACTGACCCAGTCACAAACTGCACAACAATGCACCTTTGTGTTATTTTTAAGTCTCCACTTACATCATTATTTCCAGGCAGAATACAGGAAGCAGGAAACGGGTCAGCGTAAAAAAAAAAAAAAAAAAGTAGCTGCTGGTTTGTAATTATTTTATTCACTACACAATTAATTCCTTTTCACCAAGATTCCTGTACATTTAATGTAGTCCCCATAGATTTAGTAGTTCAGAAAAGTCTGGTAGTCAAGGCGCCAATATGTTAATGCTCTGGCATTTTGACTATACATCTTTTATTAAAGGAATTCATAGATTTTGGAAGATGATTTGTAGTAAAGCTGTCCCTGGCACCACAAAAAAGCCAGAATAAGAAAAAATAAGAAGCCGACAGCTCATAAGTGCAGAAACACAGACAAACAACTAAAGCCGTTTAAACTCTGGGTCACAACAGGCTAAACCAGCCAGCCAAACCGAGGACAGATTCATTTGGGTTTTAACAGTGCAGAAGTTTTTTTTTGGTTCTCAACGAAAACGCTGCATCGATCCAAGTGTGCAGAGACCTCCTTTGATTTTGGAATAGTCAATACTTCCGGGACCACAGCAGAACACTGACTAGGTGGAGCGGTGGTCTTTCTGCTATGAAAACAGATGGTTCTCTGCTTTTCCTCGTGGTCTTTATTCATGTATTATTTCATACAACAGAAATGCAGTCTGATGGGGGGAAAAAAACGTTTTTCAAGCCATAAGCCAAGATGACAACATGCAGATGAATAATCATGAGATTATCTGCAGTTGCAAGTTGTTGCCTAAAATTCATACACATCGCGATTCGTATTTGACAGCTTAAAAACGACGAGTTTGGAAAGTTAACTTTCCAGTGTGACCTGTGCGGCTACTTGTTATTTTGGTTTCATTCAAATTTGATTTACTGCCTCCCACAGCCCCGTGTCCATCAACACCATTTGGACTATACGTGCACGCACGCACGCACACAAACACCTGTTATAAAGTCAAGTAATTGTACTTTATATTTATGAGTACTGATTTGCTCTGTGGATGTAACTTGCGCAACCTTCCAGTTTCCCACATTCCCCTGGCAAGCACCAAAATTTCGACCAACCTCCTCCGGCTTTTCCACAAGGAGAGTGAAAATAAGACATGAAATGACCTTTAACAAAATCATGTCAGCTGCCAAACCTAATCAAGCAATGCGTTTGTTTACTCGTCTGGCCAAGGCTATTTGCCTGAGAATAAATAATCTCAGATTGAGATGAGCAGTCACAATACCAAGCATTGACTGGGCGCACGCACGCACACAGGTCAAATTATTTTGGTTTCGCTTTTTCTCACATACAGGAGTCCAGAAATAGCCTTTCTAAAATGACCACGATCAATCACTGTCAATTGTGCTGAGGCAGCGAGAGTCGCCTCCACCTCCGCTGGTCTCCGACAGATACTGTTCCAGACACCGTAAACGCCACTTAACATGATGGACAGCCTCAGGCAATGGTCTGGTAAAGCTGTCGGGGGATGCACGGCTACAGTGCAAAACAAGGTTATGCACTGCGTGGGAGAAGATTTTTTTTCTTAATTTATTTTTTTTAAACCCCCAGTGTGAGACGGGTGGGAAATCAACAACAGGCCATTGACGTTTTTTTTTTGGCACTTTTTGGCCACTCCTACTATGCATTTCGAAAAGTAACAGAACATTTCCAGTCTACAAAAATAATAAACAAAAAAACTTGGCCACTAAAATAATGTGTCCACTACCCAATAATAATGCTGTGAAACCAATTACATGCAAAAAGGGCAAAGTACAGACATTAGTTTTGCATTCCCTGGTCATTGAGTGGAGATTTGTTTAATTCACCGGTATATCTCAGGAGATCTGCCTGGCTGGAAACCTGTCAGTGGAGATGGATTTAAGAACCTGCCCAGAGGCTGGTGTTAATTTCCCACGTTGCGCGCGCGCACGCACGCACGCACGCACGCACGCACACACAGCACCCTAATACACGACTGTTAGCGGTGAAAACAAAAGTGGGAAACAGCAGACAACTTTTAGTTTCACAGCATGCAGGCAGCAGGGTTTGGACAGGTAACATTTCACAAATTCTCAGCCAGCAAGGGCACACGGCGACATACTGGTGGTCTGCCAGGCTCACAATACGTGTGTATTTGTACAACAGCCGTCTGGCAGAGATACAAACACAACAGATGCCTGTGGGTTCCCCGCCGCGGCCGCACACGCTGACCTCACTTTCACCCAAACGTAAACACAAGACAAAGTGTCTGGTGCAAAACAAACACGCTGCACGTGCTGAGGGAATTTCAGCGAGGACGGGCCACGCTGCGCACAGGACTGAGAATGAAAATATCACATGCCAGACTGAGATATGGCCGAAGAAAGGCCATGTAGCGTTGTGTACTGCAGATATGTTAGTAAATAGATATGTATATAATACCAACAAACGTAAATGTATGTTGTTTATGTCCGTTTTTCTTTTATATATATTTTGTTTTTTGTATGTTCGAAATAAAAATTAATCAGCATCAAGCTGGAAAAGAGAGAGGAAGCACGTCATCTCACGTTTTAAAATGCTTAAAACTGAACAAAAAAAGCGGTATGGTCCGAGTTCAACAGTTCCCTAGTTCCACTATTTTTTTATTTTAGGAAAAAAGGGACACCACACTTTCACCCATCAAAAAAATCAAGTGGGCAGTTGGTCCGGTTACGGTGGTGGAAGCGAAACCTGCAGAGCGGAGGCTTTAACAACACTTTCAGGATGAATGTTGATGAAAACTTTTCTCCTGCAACAGATCATGCAAATCGGAAACCTGCTGAGGGACCCGTCAGAGAGGATCTCCGGTCAGTGATTCGAAGCATCTGACCTCTGACTCTATGCATAGCAGGTAGCTCCAAACACTGAGCCTTAGCCTTCCTCTTATGATAATAAGACCATTACATAACCAGGCGCTCCAGCTGAGCAGAGCCCAGACTTTGAAGTGACAGCGCCGCCGCCGCCGCCCCCCCCCCCTCCTCCTCCTCCTCCTCCTGAGCTCCACGTGCTGCCGGTCTGCTGTGCCATCTGACACACTGAACCCCAGACACTGAGCCTCCATGGGGGCAGACGGGCTGCAGCGCACACACTCTGAATAACAACAATCACACACACTGAAGACACCCGAGGTGATATTCCTCATTAATGCAGCCTTTACGATTAAAAGGTCTGCCAAAATAAAAAATATATATATAAAGCCTGTGGGCACACAAAATAAGGGCCTAGCTGTGCCAAGCTTGTGTCTGACAAATGGCGCAAACAGAAGAGAATTACACAATCAAATGCCAGTGGGCTGCATAATTTACTAACAACACAATAACATCCCGCGGATAACGACAAAATCCCTGTGATGTGCAACACGACCCTGAGAGGGATGCAGACCCTGTTTATCTACCTGCATCAGTCTCCCTTAATCTCACTTTCATCACAATTTAAAATGCCAGGACACACAGAGGAATAATCTATCATCTGTCAAAAAAAGATGGGACTAAAATCATTGATTTAAAGATTTAATACTGTGTGTTTATATGGCAGAGCAAATGTCAACACTGAGGAAGCAGGAAAAAAAACCTTATCCAGCCAGAAAAATTCACATAAAATAAACAATAATTGTATAAAAGTATAAATCAGTCCAGATAAGTGGTGTGCATTGGGGAAAGTAAACAAAACACACCTATGAGCAACCCCCCAAAGAAATGCATTTACCTGTGCATTTGCTTACAATATCAACAGTTGTGTTGTTGGGGGTCAGCCTAGAATCACAACCCACAGCCTCCATACATTAACATTAAGGGCTGCATCATACATGAACACAACATGCACAGTGCTCATAAACAATGTCTTACATATTACAACATGCATCATACAGTGCCGTAATCCTGTGCCACACACAAACACAACAAATTACTACTACTATGTGTTTAACATGACACGCGCTGTTTTTGAACTGGCATGACTGCAGTGCTGGCGTGTATGTGTGATTTTGGCATTTGGCGCACGCACACACGCGCGCGCGCTCACATACACAAACGATGGAGCCATTGGCGCCCCCTTGTCTCTATTCACTGCTACTACGCCAACACCAGGCCTCGCACTGACAGGACGAGACAAAATGTCGGCATCGCTCGAGTCACATGACTCCTTTGTGTTCAAAAAACCAACTAGCACCCAAATAAACGAGTCCAACCAGACAATTTCACCCACAAATGTCACACCGCAGCCCCGCTGCAGCCTTACTAGGCTCCGGGTGTCAGCTATGTGCCGCCTGCGACACTAATCTGTCGTGTTTCTTCACATAAAATCGGCGGCCATTTTGTGAAAGCTTGCGCAGGAAAAAAAAAGAGGGACGCCTGAGATGTTGAAAAAAATAATAAAATAAAATTGTGCTTTTTAAAGATTATGGAAGCTTACCGATTCCTCCTCTTTCTCCATCCCCGTGGGCATCTGCGGCACGGCCCGGTTGATGGACGCATATTCGTGCAGGTCGGGGAGATCCTCGCAGCGGAAGACGGGGAGAGGCTTGGTGGCGTCCAGCGCCCGCGCCCGAAACGACAATTTACTCATTCTTTTTTTCTCACTATTCGAGATGAAATATAAATCTATCCGATCTCCAGGTGTTCACAGCGGAGACGAGTGGAGCTTTCATGGATGTTGCTGTGCGGTCGGTGCCCGCGCTGACGTTCCACTTGGGCCGTAGCTCGGGTTTAGGGCGTCGCCATCGGCGCCGGGGAGGAGGGGGGGGGAAGGCCCGGATCTCGGTCGCTCTCTCTCGGACTGTTTTTTTCCGACTCTCCGCTCCCCACCGCTGGTTCAGTGCGCCATGGACAACATGGCGGACATTTAAAAGTCTGAGGCGCTGTTTGGCTCCGCGCGGTCCAACCCCCGGCGCGCGCTGCGACCATTCCCACGCGCTCCCGAGCGCTTGCGCGTTGTCCGGGGGAGGAGGAGAGAGAGGGGGGAGACAAAACACCGCAAACACATACATATAAATTAATACATATTCAAAAAGTGCAGATTAAAGTAACAAAAAAATAAAATATAAAAAATGTAAACAATAAATTATGCAGTCACTTAAAACCAAAAAGTACATTGAATTAATACATACAATTCATGAAACAATGAGAAACGGATAAGTTAATTGAATACATAAATGAAGCACAAGTATCCAAGTGTGTATAATCAATCATGATTAATTGTCACGTGTGGGCTGCTACATTCTAAATGTCATGCTGTTGCTTCTAAATGACTGTAGTCAAAGAATGTTGACTATATAATATTTTCTTTTACCAAAAACCTTTAATCAAGAGAATGAAATGTTAGTCTAAGTTTATTAGAGTTCTATAACTTTTCTTTCTACCCATTACGTATTACCAAGGAAAATTATTATCTACAACATACATACGACTTACAGTATTGTCTATATGTATGTACAGATTGTATATTTGTTTTATTTTTATACTCAAGTTTATATTTTATCACCTATTATACTTATTATTTCTATTTTGTTTTCTTGGTTTTACAATTTATTTTGTGCTTTTGTAGTTTTCTTAAATAGTATCCCTAACACTAGAAAATAGAATGCCAGCAAATGCTCCATGTAATTAGTGAACATATGACAAGAAGTTTTATATTGATAGGATGGTTAAGATGTGTGCTGCCTGGTTAAACAAAACAGCAAAACAGTAAAAATGCCTGATACAAGTAAGGATGTAAAATCCTATAACATTATATTATTTCTCGTGTGGAGGAATATTAGATATATGTGAAATGCATTACTTTTAGAACGTAAAAACAATGACATTTTATAGAAGCTTAATGGCAACATGTTCACCATTTGAACAATGCCGCCCTCCTTTGGCCAGACAGGCAAAATAGCTTGATCTCCAAGACGACACAAAACACATGCTTTAACTCTAAACACAAATCAACCAATATTAGATATTTTTATCTAAAGCAGTGTCCAATGTAGATGCTATATCCACGTAGCACTCTTCACAACCACAGCCAAAGACTAGACTATTCATTTATCAAGGTAATGATAACATTTTTAAATCCTTACCTGTTGATGACATTGGGAATAACCAGGGTCCACCCAGGCCGACTTATCACTAAATCCACTGAGAACATCCTGAGGACCTGAGAGCCAATCAACAAAAGCAACAGGGACATTTAGCCCAAACATTGTGACAGTCAACACAAAAAACAAAGACAATATGACAACTCCAGGGAGGAAGACAAAAAAAAAACAAGTTGTCTGCAATTCCTGCCAAGATATAGAAAAAGAAAAACACAAAAACCTAACCAAAGTATTGAACCAAAAATAGGTTCAGTAAGGGTGGAACAATGAAGACACCACCTGATCCCGATTGTAAGGATTGTCACACCTAAGACCACACCTGGTTCTGTTAGTGGGCTGCACCAAACCAATTCCTTTATATAGCAAATTCCTCTTAGACAAAATGAACTAAGAACTTCATACATAGCAAAAAAAAACGTATTTGCTGCAGTGAATGACACATGAGGGGAAATGGTTAATTGTGTCCAGATATTGATGATATTGCACCGTAAAAAGAATAAATCTCCACATCCATTAATTTAACAATAGGTCAGAAATTGAAAGCAGTCAAATAATGAGTCATTAGAAAGCTGAATCCTTCACCCAGTGTCACCAGACTTTGTATCATCCCTGTGATCATGAGCACATGACATCACAAATTTGCATTTCAATGTTGACCTGCAGTTCACTCAATTAAAGATGAAACAATCTAAATGCTAAATTACCTATCAGTTTGAAATGTTCCAATGGTGATGCATACATCACATGTATTTAAACACTAAGAATCGGAAGCATTATATAATGCAGAGGGTTTAGTATTGATATCTGCGTAGTAGCACTGTACAGGAAGGCCTTGAAAAATTATTGGCATTTTTCAATTAACAACCTATGTATTATATAGAGGAAATAAAACTAGTTTTAAAGATCAAGGCCTACATTTTCTGGGATATGCCAATCTGACCAAAGCTTTGTGACATATTTTAATCTTCGACCTCACCGCAGCAAAACAGTATTTTTCATCACACACACACTTGTCTCATATGGGTGGGGTTTTACACCCAATAATTTGATATTTGTCTTATTTTACTGATTTTAAGTTTTACTTTAATGTATTAAACGTTTAACCTTTTTTTAGTTTTGTTTTTAAATAAAAAAATATTGAAAAAATAACATTAAGACTACAACTTCTGCTAGTCACCATGTGGCTGCTCTAATCCAGGCTGGGTGCATGTCTACCAAACTTCACCCGTCCCATAAGGAGGGAAACTAATCCCTTAACAAAAATATTTCTTCTTTTACTTTTTTTTTTTTTTTTTTTTAAGGAATGGAGCCACTAATGCAGAGGGATAAAGTGTGTGATCCAGAGCCAAGCAGGCCGGGGGTGAGCAGTTCCCAGGCCAACCACAAAGAGCTAGCTGGCGCTGTTCAGCCACACAAACACACCCTCAGTAAGCCTGTGTGATCCAGCAAATGTTAACATTTCAAACCAACATAAAAGGACATTAAATAAAATAAATAAATAAATATGTTCTCATGTTAAACCAGTTTGTTCTGCCTCTGTGTGCACCTCCGCATCCTGCTGATGTTTCCTCTCTGAGACCAGATCAGGTTTCTGACATTTAATTCTGCCTTTAACTAATCAACTGGATTTTTACAGTCGCTCCACAGAATATTATCTTTTCCACACATCCAATTCGAGCTGACAAAGTGATCGCGGAACTTGTTAGGTTTTAGAGCTGACAAGACAGGAATTTGATTGCGTGTATGAAATCATCTGATGCCAGAATCACTTTTCCACCATGGGCCTTTTTTTCCTATTTGCTTAAAAAGAAGCAGCCATCGATTCAGGTAAATAATGAGAGGTACTTACCGGGCAGATATATTTATTTAGCTGAGGTCGGTGATTAAATGAGAAATAGACATTTCTGCAAGTCAGAAGTAAAAAAAAAAAAAAAAAAAAAAAACGACAGGGAACAGCAACACGACGCAGCTAGCCAAAAGATCAGTACCAGTGGCGTTAGCCGGAGCTAGCTATTCCTGCTACTTCCACGGTTAAACCCCGGAGGTGCTGCGGGTGTTCCCCGGTAAGAGGAGCCGCCGTGCGGTGGTCCTCCTGCCCGGTGAGAGGCTCGTATATGTCCGTGAGCCCGGTGTTTGCGTTCCGGTGTGTGCGCACATACACACAAAGTGTGGAGCCGGAGAGGAAAGTGCTACTGTTGGGGGTTAACAACTTTGCTGTGAGAGGCGGCCAGTGATTGGCCGGCCGTGGCCACCAATCAGCTCTCTCGGGCCCGTGGCGTCAGGCTCCGCGGTGGGGGGGGGTAGAACGAGATGTGATTGGCTGTTGAAGCCCAGAGTGCGCGTAAGTTTCCGCCTTTCTCTGTGACGTGATGCAGAGCCACTATAATCTTTTTTTTATTCAGTTTATTCAGTTAATATCGTTTAATCCAAGATTCTTCCTTTTTTAACGTATTTTACTATCACCTTTACTCATTAACAGGTGTAAACATTTGCACATTTAATTTTAAATGTATCAATTTACTATACAAAGTGCAGATAGAAAATGATTATATTTCGCTATGAGGTACTTTTCTAAACAGATGTTTATCCCTATGATTAACAAATATAAATAACAAATAAATACGTTTTTATGTTTGGGTCATACATAAACGACCTGATACTGAACTCAACTGAGCACATCAATGAGAAAATAAAACAAAAACTAGCAATTGCACAACAACATCTTAACAATATAAGGGCCAATTCTTTTTCAATGTTTATTCAATAAATAATTTCAGAAGTACAGGATTGCAAATGTGAATGTGTTGTTGAAATGAAAAAAGGCACTTGAAACAATGGTAAAAGGTGTAACTTGTTTCTTCTTTACAAAAATTCAGAGATCTTGTGTTTTATCCATTACCCTTTAAAATGCTATTAAAAAATATTTGATCGAGGCACCGCCAATAATGGCTAGGTGGAATTTTCTGTCATGTTAAAAAAAGAAACAAAAAACTGGGACCCTTCTCCAGTTCAAGCTCTACAAATAAAATAAGGCATTTCGATGTAAGCAAATTTAGTTAGCACAAAAATAAGGCAGGTTTGCGTATTTGGCATTGCTATAAGGAATTAAGGACCTGAGTTGGCTTTTAAATAAAGTAAAACCTGGAGCCAAACAGTAATACTACTGTACACCGATGTCCCGTCACCTAGAGAGGCGACTCAAGAAAATATCTTTTGTAGATAAACTCATCTCAATTGATTGTTCAAATGGATTAAGTCACTCAGAAATAACAAAAAAAAAATACTAACGCCTTCGACATGGCTCTGTGAATACATATATGGCTTTACACAGAACCCACAACATACTGTACACAATTCATCGCTGCCACACACAGCCAGAACTGGTGCTACATTTGAACAGTTCAACCCAAAAGACAATTAAATAGTGACATCTGCTCAATCAACATGATTATAGAGACACAACAAAACCTTTGCTCTGATGACAGGTCAAACCTAAAGCCTCTGCGTTTGGGTCACTAACTGATTGTATGTGTGATGGGTTGGAAAAGGAACACTTTTTTTGTATTTGTTGCCCAATATCAACATCCAATGAAACTCTCAACAAAACACTGATGGCTTCACGGCTCTTTGAAAAAAAAAAAAGGCACAGTTAGGCTTCGCCTTATCTTGCCAGCCCTGTGGCAGAAAAATTGAAAACAAATAAAAATAATCAGCTGACAACACTTTCTCTCACGTTCTGCAGAGGCATTAAAATAAAATACAAAACCCCACATTTACACAGACTGTACACATTTCAGATGATGCATAGAAAAAAAAACCAAGTTAGTAAAATAAACGGAAATAGTGGCAAAATGCATTGCTATCATTTGGTGACTACAACAAACAAAGAGAACAGTGAGAACATTATAAAAACCCATCCCTCCCTTCAACCCAGCCCAGTTTCTTTTTTTTCTTCTTCCATACAGTGTTGTCACAAAGAAGGCAAAGCTCCATCATTTGCCCTCATACTTTGGATTGACGACAGTTGTTACGGCACTTTTGTAGATTGGATTCTCGCCCTGAGAAAGAGAGAAAAAACAGAGAGAGAGAGATAGAGAGTTTAACTAATGTGAGTTACAACGTAATCAAATACAGCACTGTCAGTATTTCATGTGGTTCGGGGGCCGGCACTACGAGGCAGGAGTTGAGGTCAGGGGGTCAACTGCAGGTTTAACCCTGAGTTTACAATGTAATCGAGTTTCAGCTCCAAACTGTAAATGTGTCTGGATTTAGAAGTGCATCACAATAAATGCATCATCATTATTACAGCTACATTTAAATCAAGATTATTTAACATTGTGGTTGCTTTTATTCCCCCATTTTTCTTTTACTTTGGCTCAGAAAAAGAGAATGAATAAAAATGCGAAAGCTGTTTTTAAAAAAGTCCGAATGACATATTTGTAATATTTGCTCGCACCAGAGAACAGAAGAAGCAGAGAAACAGCTTCACAGCTCAGGTTATCCATGAAGAAAGATATGATGGGTATGTTGAACTTGTCTCTGTAGTACAAGCCCCCGAAGGGGGTAGTCACAACAAAATTTAAAAAATACAGTTCAAGTTGCACAAAATGACAGGCAACAAGAAAAGCCAGCAATGCACATCATGTGACCACATCCTTCATTCTTTCACCCGGTGGTGCTCTGGGTTACAGTTTGGTCAAACATGTTAGATGAGCTGGATGGTTTGTTTTTTTTCTCTTTTGGGTCACTCTTAGTGATTTTCCTTATTGAAAACCATTCAAAACTTTTCACTATTCACAATATAACAAGACATCCGAGTTAAAAGGTTCTGATTTCACAACATGCACACACCAAAAGCAAAACTTTTCAGTTCACTGCATCAAGTTGTAAAAAAAAAAACAACACACAGTCAAAGTTCGTGCAAGAACAATGGTACAAACTTTGACCTAAAGAGCAGCAGATTCATTCCCATAACTGGGATTCTGGAACTGGTTAATAGGACTCTTGTAAATGGGGTTTCCTTGCTAACATGGAGAAAGAGAGAGAGAGAGAGAGAGAGAGAGAGAGAGGGGTGGTAAAGGGAAAATAGAGGAAAAGGAAATGAGCAGCAACAGAGGAAACTATAGGTAAACAGACAAAAGTTTGAAGGAGAATGTTCAGCAAAGCAGGACAGGAAGAAGAGGAAGACATTTTTAAATAATAATTTAAATGTTGAAGTAAAGAATTGTGGTGTTAAAGTCAGTGCAGTTTCACCCTTTTCCCTTTTAAACATACCAAGAAAATTGCACTGTCCCTGGGAATAAAATCGAAGTATTCCTGACATAGATTACCACCTAAAATCCTCAGAAGCCAGTAACCTTGCAGACCGATCTGATAAAAAATCTTCTTATACCGGCAATAAATTAAGAGATTTATCTAAAATACATAAAATAAATCAAAATAAACCAAGCATGACCACTGCTGCTGTGACTCAGTGAGTTGTACTGTAGCTCCCCAGCAGGGCTCATGCATCAGCCCTCCTCCTCTCGCTCAGCTTCATAGCCTTTTATGGCTGTGCAGTTGAACCGTGTGGACAGTGAGAGGCAGCACTGTCAGCCGACGGGAAGGAGCCTAAACATTACAGCATGGAGCTCAGGTTCATTGAGGACGCCGACGACCACAGAGCTGGAGAGTTTTCTCTGCTCCGTTTTCCACATGAACTGGACTTTTTGATTGCATCTCAATACGGTTGGAGCTGGAAAGTCTAAATATGCGTCCAACTCTTTGAAAAAAGTTAGGACGGTCTGATTTGGTGCAACTATGCAGGAGCATAATACAAAATATCCGTTTCTGTGGAAACAATTATTTCATGTCTGACTCACCGTGTCCCACTTGGCGTTCATCTTCTCCTTCTCAAATTTGGCAAACTCCCGGCGGTCATGGATGATCATGAGCAGTTTCCAGATGAGCAGCAGGGCCAGGCCGATCAGCACGATGCCCGCGACCACGCCCGCCACGATGGGGATGATGTCGGGTCCTGCTGGGCACTCTAAGACACAGGAAATGCACAGAGAGACCACATTTAATCTATGGCTAATGATAAAAAAACAGAGAAAATAAACTGGAATGCCACATGAATATTTTACGACCTGAGAAATGTGCAAATAAATGCTCGATCTTCCAACTGTCAAGGAAAGTGACCAATCATTTTGGGACTAGGAAACCGTATTAGCATAATGTGTGCGTTTCCTTTTCTCAGTAATCATGTTCATCGCCATTGTTTTGAAAAAAAGTTAAATCCTGGATTTTTTTTTTTTTTTTTTTACAATCATAAGTAGCTGCATTTGTCCTTTTTCTTCCTTGAATTTAGCTGTTATATTGTTGTGTTTTTAGGCATATGATTGAATCAGGCTATACAATCTCCAAAAGTTTAACATCATTAAGACACAAAATAAAAGTATTATTGCATCGGTGACTTTTTCGAAATTAGAAAAGGTTTTTTTTTCTGCATATCATTTCTGCTTACCGAGGTTCTCCACCACGTAGACCTCCTTGGTGTCGTTGCGGATGGCGTAGGTGTAGTAGAACCAGCAGTCGTTGGCGTCCCGCTCCTTGCAGTGGGTCAGAGGGAAATTCTGGTCGGTCGGCTGGGGCAGCTTGTCGCGGTCCTTGACCGGGTAGAGGCTGAAGTAGCTGCAGTCACGCTCACACGTGTCCTTCTTCTCTCCGGCCTGAAACGCTTTGCACTGCACACAGTCTCTGCAGGAAAACGCAAACATCGGACGGATTAACCAAAATCGAAATCTTTAGAGTCTGTATTGAGCACGCGGGCCTCAGACGCACTTGTGCTCCGTGCAGACGCCGGGGCAGGTGGGGCAGATCTCGCAGGTGGGACCCTGGAATTTGGGGTTGGTGCATTTGCAGCTGCCACATTCGCACGTGCCGCGCCCGTTGCAGATCTGCCCGTTCTTGGCGAAGCAGGTGGACGTCTCCAGGGAGCAGTCGCAGGCGCTGCCCGTGTAGTTGGCGTCGCACACGCACTTCCTGCATTCACAGCGGCCGTGTCCTGAGAAAGGCAAAAAAAAATGTAATTAATACAATTTAATAAAACTGAT